>OY783199.1:24150174-24577753 GCA_963678675.1 Xiphydria camelus | reverse complement strand
GAGAGAGAGAGAGAGAGAGAGAGAGAGAGATTATGGAACTCGGAAGGGTTCGACGACCCCGTCGGCATGAGCCGAACCAGCGTGGAAAAGAAGCCAATAACGGTTTTTCGCAAATCGACGCCAAGTTATCACTGCGAAGTGAACGATAAAGTACGAATATAGTGTCGCCCGACCAGTCGTAGCTCCGGGAAGGCCTCGAGGCATCTCGGCGAAGAGGCATTCCTTCCAAGGTGATCAACCTTCGACCACGTGTGCGACGGAGAAAATAGTCGTCGCTACAGCCCGGCTCGATTTTCTCATCGAGATTCAATCGATTTGTCTCCCGCGCGGCAAAGTCGAACTCGATCGACGCTGTTCCAACTTCGTCGCGTGTCATCGTCGAGCTACGAGACATCTCTTCTCGGTGGTCCGTCCGGTTCATGTGGCGTCGTTGCCACGTCAAGGTCGCCTCTCCCCATTCACCATAAACATGTGCCAGCTTCGTCCCACAAGCCGTTCGCTCGCTCGCGCGTTGAACAAACTCCCGATTGTTTCCCCGACCTCCTATCCGCACCCACGGTCTACCCACCACGAGAAGGCGCCAGATATCGGCTCGCGACGCGGGTGAGCGAAGTAGAGCGAGGCGAAGCGAAGGAGAGCGAGAGGTTCACCGAGGAAAGGGAGTAGCTTATGGCATTGTAAGTGGGAAGTAGCGCTTGCTGCAGGAGTAGGGGAACGGAAGGAAAGTGAAGAAACGTTGATACGGATTACAGTGAGAAGAAGATATACGGTATAGCAAAAATTGAGAGCAAAGAATTTGCGAATCGGTAAAGAGACATATGTCTCTTAACCGATATTATATTATACGAGGTTAAGCTTACTCGCCAGAAAAGAAACTTTAATCACTATTTTATCTCATTATCTACGAGCTTTTGGTTGATGTTTGCATAATACTTTTCTGAAGATTACGTTTTTATCTACAATAAAGTCTTACATCGATATAGGCCAAAAGCGCATAGATAATGGAATAAAAGTGATTGAAATTTCTTTCCTGGCGAGTAAGTTTAGCATCGCGTGATGTGCGAGCAAGATCGAAAGACTTCTGCGCAATAATAAACGTTTCGTGGATCGGCACTTGTTGCGTCGAGCTATATTCTTATCTATAGCCTGGACGAGACGACTCTCGAGTCTTATCTTATCTTATCCTTGTAATCTCGGAGCTTCGACAAGAGATGTATTGTTTGGAATATTTTGCGCTGCGATGTTTGGCTCGAGTTGAATTGCTCTCTGCCACTTCTCAGGGTGAATAAGGGGGGGACCTCTGTAAAGTTAGCCCCCCATATCTTAAGAATCCGTTTTCTTGGCAGTTACGAGCCAGCACTCTTTCTAAAACCGATAATGCACTTCGGCGCTCTTAGGAGGGCTATCGGAACTCACTTTATTCCAAATTCTTTCAAATGAGGGGGCTGACGGTGGTAAACAAGGGGCTTGATTTCCAGTGCGTGTTTAAATGGTCGCAGTGAATAAAAAAGAATAAGAAGCGTTAAGCGTGTGAAAATCGATATGCATCACGGCATTGTAAAGTCTCGAATAAAATAACAAGATCTTGAATCCCTCTTATGGTTTCCATTCGACACGGAGTAAAATCCGCCAAGTTGACAATGCGATCGTAACGTTCGCTCTCGCGACGTCGACGGAGACGATTGATCATTCGCGTCAAAGCCCGGGGGTGCGGTGATAATTAACAGGATCCGCGTCACGGCCATTTTTTGCCACCCAGTGACTCGTTCGGCTCGTAAATCGCGAAGTGACGTAACCCGGGAGTCGGCAGTCGCCCGCACTATTAGCAGTCTTCCTACTCGTTGTCGTCATCGCGCGGATAAGCTCGCGAGTTTGCCCGCAACAATTGCAGCACGCGGAGGAGAGGAAATTGCAGCGATAAATGTAAATTTAACTGTACGTATTGCGATGTCCCCTGTTAACTCGTTACTAGCGAAGATATTCCATCGGCATTGTGCAAAAGGTCTCGATAAAATACAAGTTTAACTACGTTTTCCTCCGAGATGTATTATCGCACGATTCTATTAGGTATATCTCCCCCTCGTACTCGCAGTATTACAGAGATTACCAACAGACGCTTCCTGATTACAAGCGCCTTCCGGCATTGCAGCGATCGACGAACGAGCGAGCGCGGCAGACGCCGCTAATTCGGTAAGACGTTGTTCTCCGAGAAAAAAGTCAGACGCGCGCTTAAACTTCAAACGAAACTTTCGCTGAAGTTCAAATTAAATTCCCTCGCCCCCCGCGCGCTTCAACGACGCCCTTCGACGCGTTGCACCGCGCCTCCGTCGATCGATACACGCGGCGGCGGCCCTTTGTTTCCCGGCAAAGCGAAGCCGTACCTACCGCACCGAGCTCCTGCACCGTTCGGCGTTCGCGCGATAGCTCCGGCGACGATATCAACCGCGCTTTGTGGTTGCAAGCACTCCGGCAATTAGCGAAAATATACGCTCCAGCCCCCGCGTCCGCCCCGCTCGCGTTAAAATCGAGATTAACCCCGCCCCGCAACTATAGGTACGCACGCTCCCGCGCTACGTAGTCACCCGCGCTCGAGGCACGCGTGTCCCACCTATCAGCCGGCCCTCGCTGCGCGATTTATGCGCGGGCATGCCCGCTTTTCCCAAAGCAACCGGTCCTACGTGCCAGTTTTACGAGAGCAACCACGCCGGAGTTACAGTCGCATACCTATAACGTATGTATATACGGCGGAGCGCATCGCACGAGATGTTCCATCCACGCGTCGATTGAGCTGAGAAAAATAATTCGGTTAAAATGACAAAACGCATCTGGTTAAATGAGTTTCGTTATCCTGACCAAAAAACTGGTAAATCGAACCGAATATTTAGTTATTCCAATTACATGTCTAGTCGTTCCAACCAGAAAATGCTAAGTTTATTGGCCAGGTTATTTTTCTCAGTGCGCGCACTTCGACTGGCTCCGAGAATACTTCGACTACTCGCCACGAGAGAGCGAGTGCGCCTCTCCTCCCTCGGCAACTCGAGACGCGAAATTCCCCGTGAAAATGTAGTGCTTCCGATTTGACGCCGGCGTGTTACCGCGAATACGGTAATAAGGGAGTCTGGTATGGACGAGGGGGAGAGAGGGGGGAGGGAGAGAGTGTCGACGCGGCCCAGGAGCCGGAGAGGAAATGCGAGACGCCTGCCTAATGAGCAATAACACGAAACTCGAGGCGCGAGCGAGCTCGCGCCTTTCGGGACCTTGTTGTGTCCTCCCCGCGCTCTCCTATATATAACCCCGGTAAAATATCCCGCCGAAAAGTGAAAGAATAAGGAGGAAAAAAAAAGGGAATGCCTGCGTCGCGAGCGCCACCGGTATGCCTTCCCAGAAGAAAAATGCCGATCGATAGGAAAATGGCAGGAAGAGGAGATGAATCTTTCAACGCAAATAGAACCAGCATACCGCTGGTTAACCCGGAGAATAAGCTGCAGTACGCAATGAGTAAAACTTCGATGAAGAATAAGACCCCGCAAGAGTAATTCTTAGTAGATCCAACTAATTCTTTTTTTCCATGTGGCAATATTCAACATACAGCCGACACAGAAGGAGCATTCCTGATTTCTTCCACGCAACCCCTCGTCCTCCGGTCGACCGGTCGAGCGTACACACCTGCCCCACGAAGGCGACTCTCCGTCAACCCCGCGCCATACGCGGCACGCGGGCCACGTGTCTGGCGAAGGGGTGCATGGAAAATTACAGGAACACATGGCGCCCGTATGGCACGGTCGCGACGATCGATATACGAAAGATATAGCAGAGAAAAATGCCACCGAAGTTGTATTCGCTGCGATAAGAAACTCGACGGTGGAAACGTTGGGAAGCGACGAACGTTCGGCGCGACTGTCGACAGACGCCGATAAGCGTCGTTTCCATTCGTCGCCGTTTCAAAGGGACCCGAAAGAAATAACGGAGCGACGAAACGAAAGGTGTGTGTGTAATGTATACGGTCGGAGATTGCAGTGCAATTAAAGCGTGGCGCGGGAGTGGAATCGAAGGAACTTCTCGAGAGCCGCTTTCACTCTCGATAAGCGACGAGCGTGATGTCATCGAGGTGCCGAGCGTCGCCCATTGACGAGTTCATCGCGGTTCGGGATAATATTTATCGTGCGTACAAATTACGTCGTGCGCGCGGCGACGCGTAACCTTGGCATTCTCGACAAACGACGTGGCAGCAACGCCCGGCAGAGAGGTGCCTCTCGAGCGCGTTAACGACGCTCTCAGGTATTTTACGCAGGATTCGAAACGACCGCGCTCTGCCGTGGACTGTGCGTCATCGATTTCATATCCGAGCGCGACACATTGCACCTGCTCTCTTTTATTCGTAGACCCACGTGTCCTTTCCCCGACGGCCAATCCCGAATCTAACTGGTCGTTAGGAGTCTATTAGGGAGGGATAAACCACCAGATAACAGCGATTGAAGTTGTTTCCCTAGCGAGTAAGTTTAACCTCATATGGTATACTATTAAACGAGTTTAACTAAAATATCGTAGGTTATTCTTGTTATAAACGAAAGAAGCGTGCCAATAAAAATTATCGCAAGAGAAATGAAACTATATCGCTGAAATTATTTCAAAAATTGCCGGTCATATTGCAACGCGAATGCACGAATAGACGCAGCCGACCGTCGCAAAGTTGCACGCAAATGGTGTGGCCCCTTTAGAGTGTATGTATTTTCTTCCGCGGCGTCAGTGTCTTTTCCGAAGTCGACACAGGGATGCTCGAAATGAGACGCTGAATTTTCCATGAGTCGCGTTCTTCCGGGCGGACTACGATCTTCCATCGCGTCGTTGCAAAAGTCACCATTCACGGAACAGAAAAGAGAAGCGGAAGTGAGGAAAAGTGAGAAGGGCGGCAAGAGGAGATGGAAGGAAAAAAATATCGGAAGACCGTGAAAGACGGCAATGCCTCGGATATTACGCGAGGGCGTCACGACGCGTGACATACCGGGTGACCGTGAATTCTGGAAACAAGGAGATCCGGTTACAAGGTCGAGAGTCGAATTTCTAATTCGTCACCCGCGCCTCTATATCTGTAGGTCAGTCGGATATCAGGTTAAAAGCCTTGCCGTAAGCTTTGACATTTTCGTAAAAATCGAAATTTCCGGAACCGAGCTCTCGATCATGCTATTCGATGTATTTTTGCATACTGATTCCGAGAAAATCGGTGATTTATAGGAAATCTTAAAGGAAAACCGAAATATTGATGATGTTCCGCGGAAAAATAACTTTCTCATGTAGAAAATCACTGATATCTTATATTTCCTTTGAGATATGGACCAAATAACCGTGCTTTTCGTAATCAGCGCGAAAATATACACAAGATAGGATGGTCGAGCGATCGATTCCGGAGATTTCGATTTTCGTGAAAATTTGACCATCCTATCCGATGTATTTTTTCGTGCCGATTCCAAGAAATTTTAAAGGGACAACGAGATATCCATGATTTTTCGTGGGAAAATAATTTTCTCACGCTTAAAATCGCTCATATCTTTAATTTCCTTTGAGATATCGACGTAATAACCATGTTTTTTTGTTATCAGCACCAAAAAAATACATCGGATAGAGTGGTCGAGCGATCGATTCCAGAGATTTCGATTTTTGGCAAGATGTAAGTGGTCAAGGGAGACGATGAACCAGCACATGACCCCTTTATCAGAAGAAAAGAACCGTCATCGCAACGACAAAAGAGACGCGTGCATCCATCCTTGTTATGCGGAATAATACGAGCCGAACTAATGGAGTTGCCTGGCATCGCAAGACGGGGTTTGAGTTTGTGGACAGATCGTGATACGCGCGATAGTTCATTTCCCCTTCTACGAGTCACCTCTCTCTCCTTTCACCCTCGCCGCCCCTCGAGCTCTTGCTCATTTCTCAGGGGAAATTGCGAAAAGGCGGAAATGCCACTCGCATATTTGCGCACGTTCGCCTTCAATCCTCCTCGAGTCACGATCTTCGCGATCGCGGAGTCTGCGAGGAGGAATGGAAGTGGAACGGAACAAGGAGTCCTTTGTGATACCACCTACTGTGGAAATATGTGTACCAATAGGTACCGGGAGATGATACACGATCGTATTTAACAAGGAGCCTCACGATCGAAGACATCTTCGAAGCATCGTAGACGGTGAATCACCCCCTTTCCTCTCCCTTCAATTATACCAAAGCGCTTAACCCATGGCGTTCGTATCAGTCATCCAGCCCGAAAGACTCGTTAGCAGACCGGTGGTTCCCCGCCTCAATGAATGATTTCCGCGCGCAGTGTTGCCATGTATCTGTCTGTCCCGCTCTATCTTGCAGTCGCACAGCGCAACTGGGCTACGTCACATAGAAGTGCACCGCTCGTCGTCACTCTCCGAAACCGAAAAATTCGTTCGAAACGTCTCGCAACTCCGCCCTGAGATTTTTCAAGCGTCTTTTAAAAGCTCGGGCGAAATAGTCCCGACTGTAAAAAAAACAGGTAGGCGAGCACCTTTCGAGTTTTCGAGTGGATGGATGATTATCTGGACACGGGTAGGAAGAGGTGGTGCGCGCGGGTACCGCGGCGAGTTCGAGGAATCCTCGTGACGCAGGATCGTTGCGAGATAGTCGCGAGACAAAGCGGGGACGCGATAGTCGGCGGCGGAGGACTCGGGGACGTATAGCAGGTACGACAATGCGAAAGCAACGAGTAGAGCGAGGTTCAACGACCGCACTTCTATTCGGCGCCGGACTTCCAGCCTGGCTAACGCAACGATCGCTTTGTGAAATATGCAGCTCGATTGATTTCGGGCTGACAGCGGCGAGAGAGAGAGAGAGAGAAAGAGAGTGCAAAGGTTTTCAATCGAATGGAGTCGCTCTGTATGTTTTTTCGTCGATCGATCGAGAATAAATAGGGGGAGAAAAAAAGTAAATGTAAATATATTTACCGTAAATGTGTAAAATGATTATTTTAATTCAGATCAGTTGAATCAACTGCTTTACATTCAATATAACGTACAAAATCGACTGACTGTAAAGTAAAAATAAGGTGGATCTCGCGGAACATCCAATTTTTTACCATATACGAACAGGTATATCGAATCTGTATTACGAGACTCGAAGAGAAGACTCGGAAAAAGGTCCCATACGACTGCCTTGTACCACCGAGTCAGTTTCTAGTGGGTCACGTTCTCGCGCAGAGTACGTGATGTTCTCGTATGACGGATCGCGTTTGCTACGCGATCCATCTCTTCCATCGCGCTAATTCTCACAAGCTCGCGATCAGTCGATATATGTATATCAGCATTTGGCGGATTACAACTCTTTGATCATAACGCTCAACTAAATACACCCTTCCAACTTTTTCCAATTTTGAAGTTTAACGATAACCTCGTTTTACGATAAATTATACGACCAAACCATCCTCTCGAATGTTACACGTTACTCAGGGCTCCAATCCAGTCAGAAGTTAAAAAATAGCGGATTTTAATGACTTCTTATTTGGAAGAATAACGCCGATATAGCCGCTAGAACGTCCGCTACTACCACGACGCCTCCCACCATTAGCGCCACACCTCGCCCTTCCATCTTATTCATTTCCTTCTTTTTTTTATCAGGTCCGACCGATGACCTCGGACAGTAGATAATCCCCGTGGCGAGCGATGCGCTTCGCGCTGCTCGCGCACGCATGCTATGAGCGCGGGGTTTGTTTACAAGCGCCGTCGAGTTCCTTGACTTCGAATCGAAGCGACTCGCGGGGAAGGGGACTACTCCGCTCCCCTCCCCGCGACGCCGAAGCGTGCGGTAAACGCAGTTCACTCGGAACTCACCTATCACAGTGTTGGCCGCGACTTCCTTCGCAGCGGCGGCCGCTGCGGCCGGACCGTGCGCCAAAAAATCGCTGAGCGACAGGGAGGACGCGATGATCTGTCGCTTCTCCTCGAAGTTCAGGTAATCCAGACTGTTGCTGCGCTGCGGGCCCGCCACTATGGTCACCGTCTTGCCCTGGTTGTGGTGGTTGTTCGTCGCGGTGACGTTATTGCCGGTTTTCTCGTTGTTCGGCTCCGCGCCGGCGGCCGGCACCAGATAGACGCCGCTCACGCGAATCGACATTTCGACTTTGCCGCGCCTCGTGGCGCGCACCCCTGTCCCGCTCGAACGAGCCGTCACGACGTCCGTGCGCGCACGAAGGTGCGTCGGTCCTTGAGTCGCGATCGGCCACTTTAGCGGCGCACACCGCCCTACGAGCAGCCTCCGAACATCTTCGATTAATTCTCCCCACCGCGCGGCGAAGCGGATCGACTGCAACCGGCTTCGCACGGGGGAATTCCCGGATTACGATGCATCAAAACTTCCTTCACGCCACCTTCCTTCTTCCTCTCTGCGTATGCGTGTCGTCACTGAACGGACAGGGGCGCAGACGTTGCGCGCGAGAATACTGGACGTTTAGTCACTTTGGCTTTCCTCGGCTATATAATATTACATGGCACGTGAAGAGAAACGGATACGCCGGAAAAGGCAGCTCCTTCCGACGCTAATTCACTTCCACGAGACGGATTTAGCCGTCAGAGCACGCGCGCGCGCGGGCGATACGACGGAAAAAGCGGAAGAGCGCGATCGAGTAAACTCGGAGTCTTCGACGATCACCGGACAACACTGAGATTATTTTACTTATAATGGAATCACTCCAAGTTGGCACGGCATGGATTTCACGTTGACGGAAGCGAGAAGCTCGACGATCTAGTGGGATAAATCGAGGGAAAAATGAGATTTCGCGACGACTCCCCTGTGCGAGCGTAACGCGTTCAGAAAGCAATGTTCGTTCGAAGGCCACCACAAATTAATTTATCGTATTACACCGCGGCTTTAATTGCTGTTGCGAAAATAATACACGACTCTTATAATGTTTACTTTCAGTCTTTTTCTTACGACGTCGATAAGACTAGGCCTCGAAAAGACTCGGATTTAGATTAAATAATTGACGAGAGAAGACTGTATTTTTCAATGAATCAGCGTTGCTCAAGAGCGAGAATTACGAATTCGTGCCGAAAAAATTGGAATTTTAGGAATTATGAAAACGCGAGGCATGGACTGAGAGATTTTGAGACGTTTTAAAAGTGTTTACGCGTAGAACTTCGTGACGACGGACAAGGCTCGTTTACTGGAAAAAAATTTTTTTTTTAAACGTACACGCATACCCAGCTACGATCAGCGTCGAAACTTTAGCAAGGAAAAAATATCAGAGAAAATGGGGATTCCCCCCCCAGGTAGTTACGGTGATTCACCGTTCGAATGTTTCTGCACGGTGGAATCATGTGACGTATCTTTGACAACCGGTCTCGCACTATACAGAGACTGCGAATACTTATGTTTTAAACGCGTGGCTGAATTTTCTGACGCTAACCATACCCCCTCCCGCCTCTCTCCTGAATTTCATTCCAATAAATTAATCGCAGTTCCATCAAAGCTCCATCTCAAATTAACTCTCCGCACACATCGGACGTATAAATGGAAATGCCGCGCGAATAAAAATTCCCAACGCAAAGACACCCCCGACGACTCGGCTCGCGAAATGCCTGCGCGCGGCACAAAGAGCTCCATAACCTAAAAGTTCCAACGGCTCCCGCGTACGCCGCAAAAGGGAGACGAATCTCGCAGACGCGCAGGAAAAGGGACTCGGCGCGTATATCATACGCATACCTATGCACACTGACGACGGAAAACACGCACGACGACACTTCACGATTCAGGCAGTGGAGGGTTACACAGGCAGGACGATTTCTTTTTACGAGACTTGCTCGATCACAGAGTGGCGAACCGAAATGCTCGGGAGATTTTGGGCGCAGCGTGCATCTCTCCGGGAACACCTGTACCGCCGTGCGGCGACAACCGAGGAACGCACGAAAACACGCCAGAAATTCTGAGGATCGCACTTGGTCGGCCGATGCACTCTCGACGAACGTCTTTCGCGCGACGATCGGATCGGGGGATGACGCGGGGCGATGCTCGGTGTGCGAGGACGGAATCGCGACGGAATATTACGGGGAAATTACAAAAACAAACGAGAAAACGGCACCAACCGCCGCACGACAAACACACACCGAGCAAGGCTCGCGAGCACTGAGGGCGGCCATGCGACGCGGGCGCCACGGAGCGGCGGGAGTGCGAATTACGAGCACGAGACGCTGCCGTGATGGTGTGGAGCGGGCGGGTACCTACACCTATAGTCCGTTCGCGGTTATGAATCACTGTAGACCGTGGAATGCATTCCGTTATTCGAGCCTAATCTTTAACCAATCGTACTGGTTGGGAGAACGTCTGACCGTAGATATGTTTTATCGAAATATTCGGCTCTCGAGATACTCGCGATGGAATTTAATCGATTTTAGAAACGTTTTTCCGCGAAGAGAGCAAACGCGAAGGTACTATATCCGCCCACGCGGCGTTTTCAAAAGAGATAAACCGCATTTCGAGAAGTCATCGCCGAAGCGTTTTTTTTTCCAAGTCTCGATTGCAAGACCGTGACACCAAGGAAGTTCGAAGTGCATTTGAATGCACTCGAGTCGAGAAGAGAGGATGCGTCGCGTACTGTGGACCACGTGGTATTTCTGTGGCGTCTAGACTCGCTAATTTAAACCGACTTACGAATATCTACGGATGTTGCGAGTTAGCTTAGTCGCTGTCACGACCAACCATTGAAATATGAGCTACGTTTCACTCGTCGCGGGACTGCGATTTCATTTTTTTACGCGAAAGGGAAAAGGCAAACTTTTCGAATGCATTCTCGAATGCATTGCGTGAGCATTCGCGACAGCCAGGCGATATTGACGCACTCTTCGTGTCAGGGATGCGCAATAACGGCGATTGATAAAGAATGCATCAAACGACATGCTATTAACCGAGTCGTCGGTAATTTATAATTGTGACGTCAGCCGTGAGTCAATCTCGGAAGACAGTCAACTGCAGAAAATGAAAAGCATTATGCATTACGTAAGCGGCAAAGTGACAAACGTCTGTTTTTATCGCAATACTATAAAAGAGCTTAAGCACATCCTCTCGATAATGGTTAAGCTCTAAATTGTTCTCGGTAGCGGATACATGAAAACGTTAACTACAACTTTTGACGTACCTACCCGTTACTGTACTTTATTTTTACGATATCATAAATGATCTTATACGCCATAAATATTCTGCTCTGAGAATAATTTTATCACAGGTAATAGCAACGGGAGAAACTGGGGTTAACATTTTATCATTGCTGTTATTAAACAATTTCAAGGGTAATTCACTAATAAATGATAAGCTATAATTTTATCGTCACGCGTTAAATTTTTATAACGCCGAATGGAGGCGTACAGTCGTTTGGAACGATTTAATTCCAAATGAATTTATTCTCGCAGTTCCACCTCGTTATACTTTTATCCGCAATTGAAAGGACTGCAAGAAAGGAGCAGAAATTTAAATCAGATAACAATTTACAACTAAATAGTGCAGCTTTAATCAAGCCAAAGTGACAGTGACGGTACGCCAACGTGAACCGCAAACCGCAGCAGGTACCTATTGCATTTACGCGCTGACGTACTTTCATGGGTACGTGAATGCACAACGCTGTCGACTGCTGCACTGGATAACCTCTCGTTCGTTTTACGCAAAATACAAATTTTATCATTCAAAATTGTTACCTTTTTTTCGAAACGTTTCGCCGTTTATCGAACTGTATTTTTGAGTGAAAAAAAAATGTTTGACAGTCTTAGTTCTGATCATGCTACATAGCAGCCAGGTGGATTCTGCCAGTTTTTCTCTTCCTCCGCCTTGGAAGCGCTCTTCTCTAAATACCGAGAACAGCGCAGAAAACAAGGCAGAGGGGAATTGCATTGTGATGATAGAGGAGATATTATGAAACTAACTAGATCGAATGTCTTGAATACCTAAGAATCGAGGGAGAGAAAGAGATTATATATAGCGCGCGCGCGTATACACAGCCACAAGCCGCCGCCAGCAGCGCCGCGCAGCGGTCACCCATCCGTAAAGCGTACCGACCGACTGCTGCTGTACTTCTTAGAGCATCGAGGCCGACCAAACGCTACGCCTATCCCCACGCTTGTTAAGGGGCGTCTAAACGGGCAATATTTTTACTGCAATATGTAACTGCAATATTGGCAACTATAGCCCAGCCATCATGAAAACATTTTAATGCAGTATATGGCTCGGCAATATTTTCTGCAACAGTATGGCCCATGTTTAAAGGCGCCGCTAAACGGGCGACGATACCAAGAATGTGTAGCTATATGGCCGGGACATATTTACTAAAAATATTATCCTAAATTGCATAGTCTGGCTGGTATTGCTGGCAATGTTGCCAGCCACTGTGTTGCAGCCACATATTGTATTAAAATATTGCCCGTTTAGAAGGCCCTTTAGACCTCACGCAAGTCTAAAATATACCTCATGCAGAATAAGTTTTTCAGCAAAATTACTTTTTTTTTTCATTTTGACCCATTCTCCCGTCGAAATCTTCAATATTACAAGACAGATTAGCTGATATAGCTACGAAATGGCTTAATATAAAGAAGCTTATCATGACTCAATAGATTGTCGGGCGGAGCGAGATAAGACTTCGTTTAGGGCGATTACGACGGAAAATTAATCAAGAATGAGGGTGAGCGAAATAAAAAAATGATTACTCTTCTTATTATCTTATAAATTCACTTTATCTTTATCCTCGTCCTCCTTTTCCTTTTCCCGTAGAATGTTATGTGGCCGCGATTACGCCTGTATGTAAACAGGACTTCCTACATCACATTTCCTGCTGTCTCCTGCGGAGAAACGCCAGACCCTTATCGGCAAATTAATCTCGTATCTTAGCCCCTATGGAGAAAATCGCCGACGGTTCATCCACTTAGGATATCTAAGTCTATACCAGCCCGCCTTCCTTGTCACTCACCGTTTGATCATTTTCTCGTGAAAACATCTCCTAGATACGTAATTCCATTCTCACTCGCACTTCTTTTTTTCCTCGCTTGCATTTCATCGCTCTTCTTCACCCTATCGGTCCCATCTCGTTCTTCTCCTCTTGAAACGTGATCCAATCGGATGATGGAATCACTTTTAATATAATAGTTGCAACGAATTTATCAGTGTGACAAACATTTTTCTAATGCAAGTTTTGTCGCATTGAGAACTCGTGTGCCACTTTGTCACTTGACAAAAAAATGTGTTACCCACTCCGCGTTAAGAATTAAGAGCTGAAAAACGGTCTTCGTCATGATTCAGGCACGAGACAACCCCATAGATGGTATATTTTGACAGCGAGAGAATCACTCGGTCCACGGGGGAGCATGAATATATTATACTCCTCACCCCCTTCGCGGTGACCTAACAATTAGGAGAGCTAGGTAATTATGTCACATGTTAAAAATTAATGAAGTCTACGAGGCAAACGAGGCTGCGAGAAGGGGTTTGGCACTGTCGACAATCATCCCTCTCTGCGAGACTGTTTGCCTTCCATTCGCAACCCCCGTCGCCCCCCCTCTCGCTCTTTTCCCCTCGCCCCTCGGCGTGCTCTTACCTTACACGCCTCGCTGTGCTCCGGAAACGATAATAAGGGGCAGTTTTGACAAAGAGCGAGAATAAAAAGTAACGGCGGTACCGCGATAAATAAGGATGAAATTTTACGAACAACGCGACGAAAGAAAAAGTCGTTCCTCGAGCTTCCGCCGGCCGAGGGAAAGTAACGCCTGCCCTCGAAAAATCGACGCGAACGATAGATTCTTCGTTTTCAACCTGGAGTCGACGGTTCCTCACATCACACATGTCAGCCGTGAGCCCGTAAATGACCGAGAGAGCTGCCGTGCGACTAATGTAATAAAAATGACGTACATGCAGGGTGCACGCCCCGTCTCGAGAAGCTATAAAAAACAAATATACCGCCGTAAAGAGGCGCGCCGTGTATACTCTCGTAAAGCTCACCGCGTCGCATTAAAGCTCCACGGCTTTCTGTATAAATCGGTTGCACATCCACGAACGCACACCGCGACGCACGGCGTACGACTGTGTGAAAACCCCTTTCCGTGAACTCACCCACTGCGAGTAATGGCAGCAATAAAGCCCCGGGGGCACGCTGGACGAGCGTGGATCCGTTGACATTGACGTCGCGGTGAAATTGGACTATTAAAGAAATAGGCAATCCTACGTAAAGTGTAAAATTTAATTTAATTTCGTGTCGGTGTACACGTCACATCGCCCTGCAACGCTTTCTTCTGACTTATTGACGGGACAAAATTAATCATAACTCTTAAACATTTTTTTTATATATATTCCGGGACAAGGCTAATTTATTTCTACGATATAACTACAAATTTAGTAAAGAATTACAGTAAAATTTGCAGAAGTCGCAAGCGTTGCTGTAATTTTTACTAAAATTGTAGTTATCGTGACGATAAATTGGCCTTGATCCGAAATTTACCACAAATTTTGTAGATGCTTCGATTTATTTCATTTCGTGTAGTCAATGGAGGAAAATATGCCGGAAAGATACGATGCCGAGTGGTCCAGGTCCTTTTTATCAAAATCATCTTTGCTTACCCGGAAGACAGTTGCGTTAAAAGGTCTCGATGGTAAAGAGTCTCTAATTTGGAACGTACACAGAGCGCGTATACCTCGCACAGAAATAATTCTAGAAATAGCCGGCGCTCATCGCGCCTCCTTAGTTTCATTTCACGGGACAACGCGGCGGACCGGACGAAATAACGAGGCTGGATTGTCCGGACGACGACAGGAAAAATTGTCAGGACAACGCCAGCGCACGCGCGACGTCTTTATCCGTATTTCTGGGCGAGAGGCGTCGCGACGCGCCGACTCGTTACGCTCGCGAGAATCGGACCGTGCGCCGCCGCCGCACAGTTACAGGGGATAATAATAATCGTCCTCCGCTCTCGTGCCGTCCGCCAGGTGCGACTAATTGCGGGCAATGTCTCCGTGGCGAGCGGAGTAGAGCGCCGCAGCGTTGCCTCGTTCGCCGAGACTGTAGCGGGAAAGAAACGAAGAGAATGCATTTTTTGTCGCGTTGCGATTGGGATGCGGCTATCCGCTCGGCTCTCTTGCATCGATTTATCAGCACATCGGAGCGGCGCGTGTTTCGTCGGCGCTCGCGAGGTGAACTCTTCCGTGAAATCGCTCGCTAATTTCTGCAAGATCGTCGTTCATCCTGCAGAGTTTCGGCGCGTCGATGAAGCGCACTGGAAGATCGATGCTTTTGCTCCTCGACGCGGAAGTTTGAAACGTCCTTCCGGCTTCTAATGTGTTTGCCGGCAGCCAACGTCGGTCGCGTTGAGCTAATGCGAGGTGACTTCGGGGGAAATTTGCGAGTAACTTGATCGCGTTGTAGCGATTTGGCGATGTCAAAGATTGTTGAAAAAAAATGTGTAGCCGATACGACAGGAAATATCCCTGTGATATTTCTGGATGCTGTGGGGCAATATTTTTTATGATCACTATTTTGGCCGGAAACATCGATGCACCCCCTAAATATTTGTTTTGCAGTTTAGATCGATGTTGGTTAATATTGTCGATTCAAATCAGCAGATGTGAGCTTATCTTTACGAAAGAAAAAGTCGAAGTATTTTTTCTCACTTCTCTCTCAGCTTGTAGCCTGTGATCAGTGGGTTGAGGGAAGATGCACGGAAAAAAATTAATCGTAGCGTTTACAAAGTGTGGTAAATTTCGGGAAAAGGACAATCCATTGTTACGATAACTACAGTTTTCGTACAAGTTATAGTAAAATCTGCAGAAGTCGCTAGCCTTGCTGTAATTTTTTAGTAAAATTGTAGTTATCGTAACAAAGAATTGGCCTTGTTCCGAAATTTACCACAAACTTTGTAAATACTATGATTTATTTCTTTCCGTGTGGATATTTCTGGATATATACGAATCCTTCTAAAATGGTTGTTTTTTAAATTTATCATTGCAGTCATAGTTCGAAAAAATGAGAATTCGATAACCCCTGAGTAAAATTTAACGAGAATAATCGACGATCCATTTCTTGATCCCCCGCGTCCATTGATGCAAAACAATTGATATTCGTTTAGGTATAGCGCCTGGATCGAACGCGATGGTACTACCCTCTATACGCTCCGTGTACTCATTTCCGTGAGAGAGAGAACAGCGTATCTAAACTTTACAAATCCACCAAAATGGCGCCGCGTAGAGCTCTTGACGAGGGTTGGACGTATGAAAGGACGGGCGGTTTCCTCGAATTTACAAAGCAAAATGCATGTAACGCCACGGGCTACGCCTCCTTCGCAGCCAGGCATGAAACGTATACCAGAAACGTTTCGAAACTAAAATACGGAAATTTGAGATCTAATTTTGTCTCGAATATCCTCGAAAAACGTGACCCTCTGGCCTCACCACTTCCCCGTTCCTTCGCGTAACCAGAAAAAACAAATAATCCAGATATCTCGAAAGAAACAACAAATCGAGAAGTTCTCGCCACAACGATCCGATCGCGGAATACCGGCCAATCGACGTGATCCGACGGAGAGATCACATCGCTTTTCGCGAAGACTGGTGAGGGCGAGAGAGACGCGTATCTATCATCTTCGATCAATAAACTCTCGCGACTCCCGCGGAATTCGCGCTCGGGTGAGTCTACACGCCCCACGCACCGCCGCGGCTGATATCGCGAGATCTCGCTCTTTTCGTCGCGCCGCGTCAGCCTTGAATAACAAATAACTGAATGTCGTCGTCTCTGCAATCAGCGATATAACGTCAATCGACGTCGATCTACTATTAAGGAGCGTCTTTCGGCATTATCGCATGTTGGCAAAACTGACGCAAATCAGTAGTTTCGAAATATTTTTTTCCTCGCTTATAATCGGTCGTATCAAATTATTACCAGGCCGCTAGCGCGTGTTTTTTTAATTTCAATTCGTCTACAAATGTATTGTTAAATTTAACAAATCGCAAGCGATGACGTTAAGTATTATGTAATAAAAATCGGATACTGATCGAGCGATTTTCTTGTGTTGAATCGGCATATCTTGACTGACCATCGCCTGAAAAATTCCTACGAGCTATTTTCGAAGTCTCTAGAATTGAAAGACGCCCCTTAACTTTCGAACGAAGTCGAAGCAGGACCTCGAGCTCTCCGAGAAATAATTGCCACGTGCGCGACGCGGTATTAATGACTCTTCGGTGTGGCGAGAGATCAGACAATGCATTTGCATTTTGTTTTGCCCGCGCTCTCACGCCGGTATCCGGTTTCGGAATGCGTGCAGCCACATGGCAAAGGTATATGTCGATGCGTTCACGCGTGCGAACCTCTCTCTTCCTCGCGAGAGATATGCGAAAGGTTTACGGCGAAGTTTAAGTTTCTCTCCTCTGGCGGGTGAGTTTAGCCTCATATGGTATACAGGTGACGTTCGATTCGATTGCGTCCCTTTTCCGCGCTACGGCGAGCTTCCGCGCCTTACTTATCGAGGCGTGCGCGCCAAAGTGCAGTGCACAATGGCGTAGCTACCGATGCGGAAAGGGGACGGCTTCTACGAGAATCCGTTTTGCGGCGTGAGATCAATGATCCGCGGGAGAACGTCTCACTAACCGCAAGGTGTTCTCGCTCGAGTCGCTGCACCGCGCGGGGGCGATGCGGAATAATACGTAATGACGTCGTTTTATTCGCAGAATGGTCTCGGTGCTGCTGCGCGTAATGAAATATCAACGCGACTCTCACGAAGCCCCCAACGTCGACCGTATATTTGTAACGGCGGCGCGCACGTAAAGTCCAAAATGTCCGCGTTTACACCTCTACTCATTTTTTATGCACCGGTCAACAAAGGTTAGAGCGACGAGAGCGGCCCCAACGGAGGAAAATCAATTTGTCGGTCCAACGGAGTTGAACGAGTGCAGGAGCAGTGAAACCGTGAATTGCGGCACATTAAATTTCTCTAGTCGTGTGTTACACTGCGCCGCACTTACGATCGAATAAATATACATGAAATACACGGAGAAAGTATCACGGCAGCTTTTCCTATTAAAAATGAAATAAAAGTAGCATCGATTTACGAACCCGCTGAAATAGTTGCTTTCACTGTTCATATCGTACGAAAGTAATTGGCCCGACTTTTTCCTCGCATGTGATAAAAACTCGTCGTAAAACCACAAATTATTATCGCTACATGACAACCGCGAGCTACGAGTTAACGGCAATCCTGATAAAGCGTGGCATTTTCCGAGAAGCATTCCTAAACGGCAATTCAGCCGCGCGCGGCCTTATTATTTATTGCCGGCGGAGCAAAAAAAAAAAGCAGACACCTAGAAACTAACGGCAAGGTGAGACGGGTCCTTCCGGTGGCGTTTCACGAAACGACCGAGTTCGGCGAAAACGGGGATGCCGCGAAACGCGAGGGGCGGAATGGGACGAAGACGTCGAGGGGTGATCGATATCGGAGCTTCTATTCGCGGTGGCACAATTAATGGATCACTTCCCGGTGGGTGTCGTGACGCCAGGACGAAGGGGTGGGTCGAAAGATCGCCGGGGGATGGTCGTGGGAGAGGTCGAAGATAATGCGATTATTCGTTCTACCCCGCGCCTTGCCGTCTGCCTATTATATCCGGTGCAACTTCATCTCGCTCGGATTATACGTGACGTATTCAATTCCGCTTCCACCGTCGTCCGAGTTGTTCCGGGAGGGGACGATCAATCGTCGCTTTCTCGCTGGCGCGAAGGAAATTTTATCGACTCGACCTTCCGCGCGCTGTGCGCAGTCTGTTTCTGGAACGAGAACCCAATTTTTTTCCGTCCGTAACGTCCGTTCGCGATATCAGGTCCGGATTGAGGGGCCAACTTTATAGGATTTCACGCTTGGAGAAGACCCCTCGATTCGGGCCTGCTGTCGCGAACGGACTATAGATGATTATGAATTTGACGCGAGCATGACGCGTCGAGTGGTCCCTTGGTCGGTAGAAAAAAATCAACCCCGAAACGTCTCAATATTTCTCCACCCTCGATATGGCAAGCACGTGACACCGACGGCTGTATTACC
This sequence comes from Xiphydria camelus, assembly GCA_963678675.1. Classification (NCBI taxonomy): domain Eukaryota; kingdom Metazoa; phylum Arthropoda; class Insecta; order Hymenoptera; family Xiphydriidae; genus Xiphydria; species Xiphydria camelus. Next base: position 24,558,701 of record OY783199.1, on the reverse strand, counting down.
GCTTTCGGAATCTCTCTCGTCGCCGCTTTTAAACGCTTATTTTCACAGCCGGTCGATTTTTGTCGACCCCTTCGCGTCGTAAATTATAAGAGAACCTCTCCGAGAAGGGGGCGTGATGAAGGTGGCGATGTTTTAAACGGGTCGATACGTTGGCTCCGTCGCTGCTCGAGAAACACAACCCCTTCGCGAGGAGGAAAGTAACAATTTCCGATGCGTGATGGTCTCGCCCCAACTCGAATATTTTCCGAAGCGTAAGTACCGACCGCGCGCTGTCGAGTCTTCGCGCTCCGACGCCGTGCGCGTGGGCGTTTAAACACCCTTTACGAGTCGAGGGGCGCGCGAGGAAGAGACGATAAAGGACCGATATAGCCACTTCCGTCTCGGCTTCCGTAGCTGTTATTGAAATAGTTTCGAAGGCGACATTGTGGTTTCCATAAAGACTCTTCTGGATGTCGGAGGGAAATATCGTCGCGTAGCAATTTGCCGCGGAGCGAGCACGGCTTGCTCCGATCGAGACACTGATTCCTCGGGGAGGGAAGCTTCCGCGCGAGAGCGATTTTTCGAGCGCGAAGTTTACGGTTACAAGATTTTGCGAGGATCGAGCGCATCTCCGTTGACTTGTGGCGCGGCTAGAAGTCGATTAGACGCGTAAATGTAGAGGTCAAATGAAAATCTGTAAAGAATTATGTAACCTCGTTTCAGAAGATTTGCAAGATTTAGAGGTAAGTAAATGTAAGAGCGAAATAAAAAATCTGTTGAGAATTACGTAACCTCCTTTCAGAAGATTTAGATGATGCTGAAAATTACTCTTCTCTCGCCTAACGATTAAAAGTCAACCCTAACTTATTTCCCCCGGATTGAATAAATTGAATCGAAGGTAGAAAAAGACGATGCTTTTTATCGTGAATACGAAACTCGTCAAACTTCGAGCCGAGGTGGATATTCGAATGACATCAGCGTTATCAAATGACAGACAGTTCGCGAAGTATCGACAGAGCGGATACATATGCAGACACGGGTCTGCGTTTGACAGCACCCTCGCGGCTCGGCGATAAACGACTTTGCGAATTTCGCGTGGTTAATGCGCGGCGAATGGGGTTCGCCGGAGGGGACGGCGGCGGCGGCGCGGGACATTCGCCCGGAAGAGTGAAAAGTGATACGCAGAGAGAAACATTATTTCGCCGATCCCCAATTTATTGGCCATACATTTTGCGAATTTATGGAGAGCTCCGCGTCGTCGTCTCGCCCCGAGTTCAATGTTTCCGAATGAATTTCGCGTCGTTGAAGGAAGGGTGACTTCGAGATCCCGACTCGGAGCTCGATTCGACCTACTTTTTATTCGGAGGGGAGGACGTTTGTGTGTTGAGGCGACAAGAAATTCGGCAATACATATTATCGTCGTACAGCGAGCATTGAATAACTGCTACACGAGAGGACGAAGAGAATCGATGGTAGGCGTATCAACGATACTTGTAACAATAAAGAAGATACGCCGCCTCCTTCCATTCAATTTGCAGACACACATCCCCCCGTTAGAACGAGAGACGTTCCAAGTCTCGACCTTCGATTTTCTCCTCACCCTCCACCCTTTTACCGCTGCCAGCTTTTTTCGTCATCCCCCTCGTCTCTCCTCGGCCGAATCCACTTTTATCCCGATATACGCAACGCGGCAACCCGACTCGAATATACCGTACAGAGTGGGACCACCAACGGATCCTTGGAGAGAGGCGCGCGCGTGCCACAATTTTCCAACGCGATATTGCGCCGAGAAGACGAGGAGGAAAGGGAAAAACGTCTCGTTGCGGATGCCGATGATGCGCATCGGTGCGAGACGGAATGGTGTGTCAGATTTACGTCGCGCGAGAGACTACATTTGGCGAATATTCAAACGAATGCGAGGCGCTACCGCGCGGTGAACGCTTGCCATGAATCACTTCGAAACGACTCGTCCCCTCCCACCGCTGCGCGCGTATACATATTATCGATGGCACCGACGCGAGACGCGGTGCGAAGTAGCCGCGTGTACACGGTGCCGAAAGAGCGCTCCGAGATGCGCAGCGTCGAGCCATTTCTCTCCGCGCGCGAAAGTCCACCGGATTGGACGAACGCGAAGAGAACGGAGTCCGACTGAATCGCCACTTTGGAAAGGACGGCGCTCCCGGAGGAGGAAGAAACGAGAATTTGAGAAGCGGAATTATTTTCCCACTAGCGGCTGAGACGAGCGGCTCAACTCTCCAACAGGTAAGTTTCTTTCATTAAAACTTTTTCATCTCTCCCCGCTCAGCGCCGCGGCCTTCGCTCGCCGTCGAGGCCTTCCCTTTCTCTCCTGCAGCTCCCGGTTGAGATCGCCCATACCCCCGCTCTTTGTGCCAAGAATCCGGGAAGAATTCGCAATTTTTACCGCGCACCGGATGACTGAATTTACAGTATTATTTGCCCGCGGTTGAACGGCTTTCTCGAGACAATGTCCCGTTCCGAGAGGTGGAAGCTGTGCGGCTTGTCGCAGATGAAAAGAGGCGGCTGAGCAGTTCGAGGGCGTCCCTGGACAGGCGCTGACGTCGCGCCGCCTCATTGTTGTGTAACCGTTGTCACACTCGGCGGAAAATCACTCGTCTCTTCCCCCCCGTTAGCTTCCGTATCGCTCGCTCCTTTGTATCCGTATATAGACGTTTCTCGCTTTTTTTACCTTTCGACAAGCACTTCACCTCGATGAAATAGATTGATACGCGAGACACGTTTGCGCCAATGCGAGGACGACGAGATGTAGGACCCCTTCCTCCTCTTAGGAGCGAATATGGACGACGAACCTGGCGAGATCTCGTAATATTCCTCGACGCCCTGTTCGGTTTCTCTTGACATTTTGCCAAAAATCGAAATCTCTGGAATCAATAGCTCGACCAGCTTGTCATGTATATTTTTTTTTCATGCTGTTTACGAAAGTCATGGTTATTGGTTCGATATCTCAAGAGAAATATAAAATATCAGCGATATTATGTAAACAACATATTTTTTTTTTGTAGAAAATAATCGAAATCTTGATGCCCTTTCGAGACTGCCTCGATAAATATATTTTTGGAATCAGAACGAAAATATGTGTGGGTTGAGATGGTTGAAAGTTCAATTCCGGAAATTCGAATTTTATGGTAGAATAAAATTCAAACGACCAAGAAACGATTATCGGAATTCGAACTCTCGACTTTGAAACTCGCGGTGTTTCAATTATGCCGTGGATGAACCAAACGACCACTTTCCGTTGATTACTCCGCGTCGGTCCAATTAGTAGGGAATGTCTACGGACTTGAAGGTAAGTGAGAGAGGCAGGGTGAGAGGGAGACAGGGGACGAAAGATGTTTCACTGCCGCAACATCATTTACCGAAGAGTGCGTTAAAAAGTGCATCGACGACGTGCACTGTACAGCTGACTGACGCATTCCCATTCGCGTCAAGTTAAATGCATTCGTCCGTAATTACACGATCGCGCAGCAACCTCAAGTTCCGGAAAAGCATGTAGATGCAGGACTCTAGATCTGCGAAAGAAGCAACGCGAGTCACGATGAAAGGAGCTGAGAATGTCAAAGGGAAAAGCGTTATCAAAGGATCGCACCGAGCAAGACTCCGCATCCTTGCGACGCAGGAGTAATTTGCCCTCTCGTTCCAACAGCATAAGCTCAACATAATCCTGCGACGTAAGCTACAAACGAAGCACCGCTATCGCGAAAGACGTGTAAACGGAAACACTTGAGCTCTTTACCTTCATTATGCAAATGCAAATATCCCGTTAAACGCGAGGGGAGAGCCCCGGATTTTCAATTTTCGCGCTGCGGTGAGAAAGACTTTCGAGCAATTTTCGAGCCAAGAGGTTGAGCGAGTTATTGTATATAATAATAATCAAACGTTAGATCAAAGGTGTCTCCCAGGAGAACGGGAGTAGAGTTAACCAAAAAACACGTGGTTCGTATTTTCATAGCGATTTCACTAGAAGTTACGACGCCAGTGGTCTTATTTTGCGATAAATCATAACTCTGCTAACTTTTATGAACATATCAAAGGCATACATTTCGCCTTTCTTTATTATAGCCTTTTTTTATCACACCCAGTTAACCCATTAGTGCTCAGTGTCGTTTTCAGTTGCCAAACAATTTTTTAAATACAGATATTCCATTAATCGTTTCTGCAATGTTTGAGAATTGGCTTCAGAGAATATTGTACTCTCTTAACAATGAAATGAAGTTTCCGGAGAAATTGTTTGAAAATGCGTTAAAGCCGATCCTATTCGGACGAGCGCTTCGAAGAAGCTGTAGGTATTATCGACGTCTTATCGCAGCGCTACCGTAATGTTTGATTAACGAGATCGCACAACGGAAACGTACCGTCTTTGAAGGGACCGAAATGCCAGATATTATTCATCGTCGCGTCGTCCTTCTAGGCGAGAAACCCAAAGCAGAACAGACGAGAATCTTGCGCGTCCAGTCGTAGAGCTCCGCGCGAATCATGACATTTCTTCCCGTCCTCCGCCGTTATCACACCTCGTCGCACTATATGCCACCACACACTCGCGCTTTCTGACCGCGCGCGCGCGATTTCCACGAGACAATTAATCTTTCGGGACTCACGCGATCGCGCTCCTCGTTTCGTCGCGCTAACGGATGATCATCATCGCGAAGACGCAGCGTCGTCGTCCAAGGATGGACCAATTACGCCGCGCGATTCTCAATCCGCGAAGTTACATTACGCCCGGGAAGAAATCGCGCACGACCGTCGCGTCGCGTTTCCTAAATCGAGTCGACGCCGAGATAATTGCTTATCCGCGCCGCTCGCGCTCGATCGAACCGAGATAACGACGTCGCAAGCTGTTTGTCATCGGGGACTGCGAACGCAATCGTTGTTATACGCGCGTGCACGAATTGTGGCGCAGCGCGCGCGAAAGAGAGTCGGCGATCTTATCGAAGATATCGCGTCGACCGATAAGGACGTGAGGCACTTGCGCGCGGGTTAACGGACCGCCGCGTGAAACAGGTGCGGCGAGGGCAGTGCGCATTCGACCGCTGCACTCGAATCATCGCGTGGAAACGCGACGCCGTTACGAGCGGAAAAAGAGAAATGCGCCACCCGCGCATTTTCCCCGCGTCACTCTCGAGCGGCACTATCCGCGAGTCGCGCGAATTCAATGGGGGTTACCGGCGTTATCTTCCAGGCGACACGCACCTCGTCGACTGTTATAGCGACTCGCTCGCGGCGGTGCAAACCCCTTTGTTACACTGTTAACGCGTCGGTTGCACCTGAAAGGCACGCCCTTTTATGGATCGATTGTGTGCGAGCGATGTGTCTCTGCGTATGTATGGAAACGAGGCTTTCTCTTGCGATCCATAGACGTACATGTGCGCTGGAACGTTCACTCGGGAGAATTCTGTACGTTCGTCGGTGTGCCACGAGTACACTGAGAAAACGAATGCAATACACTGAGAAAACAATATTATGGCAGATAATAGGTTTTTACACTAGTGCGCACTGGGGGAAAAAAAGTATGGTAGATCAGATTAAATTAACGGTCACGAATGGGGGAAAGCAGATGCTAGACTCGACTGTAGATACAGCTTGTTTTCGTCAAACAATTTCAAATCATTACGACCACATTACAACCAGCCTATAGCCGTTAATCGCTATAACCAAATTTACAAATTGAAAAGCAAATAATTTTGCATTCTTCCATCCGTAAACGTCGATTTAACTGAATATATCATTTTTTTTCTCAGTGTATGCCGTTGTGGAACAGGGTCCCGGATCCCACGTCGACAACAAAAACGACGCGATACCGATGTGGTATTCGACCTCCATTGGGAAGTATCAGAACTCCGAATTCGTGTGAAGATCAAGTGAATTAAATCTTCAGAAAAAGAAACAATCGCACACAATCACTGTAATATTCCAATCCCACGAAATCTCGCAAATACGCCGAGGCGCAGTACCGATCGCCCGCCGCAGTCAACCGCCGCGGCGCACAGATAGAACTGAAAAGTTAGACGCGGCCGGGTCTGTTTATACGAGATACAAAGTTGTCGGCGTTACCGCGCGGGGTTTCCGTCAAGCCGCCCGCCTGTCGCACGGGCTCGACTACCGGAGCGAGCCCGCGTAAAACAAGGCGCGCGCTCGCGGTCCGCAACCCTTTTACTCGCGGAACGAAAAAGGTCCGGCGTCCATCGTGTGCCCGGCGATCCGCGAATGATCGCAGGTCGTACCCTTTGGTGCGTGCCGACCGTAATCCCCTCGCTCGCTCGAGTAACAGACGTGCAGAACGCGAGGTACCGGTGCACCGAGCATCTCGTCTGCGAATTATCACGGTTCGATAATCGGTTGTACGGTTCAGAGCGGATTATCGGTGCGGAGGCTCGTTGCACTGCGGATTCCGCTGGCAAGGATGTAATAGATACGATCTCCAGTCGATTACCGATCCGATCGTCGAATGGTGTCGATCGATGTACGTGCGATTTTCAAGTTTGATTCATTCGCAATCCTTGAAATTGTAATACGTCGTCCGAAGATGGGATCGTTATCATCGATCGCCGATCCCTCTCGTGTACAGGTCCAAAGACTCTTCTTTACAAATCTCTTTCCCGGTCTTCGTCACGCGCGCACGGCTTTCCACCGCGGCCGTTCGATGGAAAAGACGTGTTTCCTTCGCGATACGAGGGTTTTGTGCGCGCGTCATAGGCCGACTCGAGACAGAGACTGATAGACGGACCGGTCTAGCAGCCACTCCCGCTCCGAATATAACAAGGCACCGCAAACGGGCGGAACGGGTGCACGCATATAGGTATACCGCGACGTGTACCGGAATTCTGGGTAAATTTAGCCGACAACGCGTCGTCACTTCAGCCCGGCGCTGGACCATTATATCCGTTGACGAAATACAAGATTCTTTTACCGGATCGACTATTCCTCGTAGATGAACTCGATCGCTCCTGCATAGGGGTCATAGGTATCATCTATCACGGAAAGAAAAGAAATCGCAGCATTTACAAAGTTTCTAATTAATTTCGGAATAAGACCGATTTATCGTTACCATAACTACAATTTCAGTAAAAATTATAGTACAATTTGTAGAAGTTGCAAGCGTAGCTGTAATTTTTACTAAAATGTCAGTTATTGTAACGATAAATTAGCCTTGTCCCGAAATTGGGCAAACACTGTAAAAATGCTACGATTTATTTTTGTCAGAATGCACATACCAAATCTTTGATATGTGAGGAAGTAATTTCGCTTCATCTCCACTCACTCCTCATTCGGGATATCGACTCTCTTTTCCTTCCTATATCTTCCTCGCCCATATCTACGATTTCCCACCAATTCTGTGCATCGACTTTGTCCGAAATGTACACGATAGACGAAATATCATTCTCTTGTCCATCCATCCCCCGATCAATGCTGGTAAATCCACTTCCTCTCGATAAAGGAAGACGATTTGGCGCGTACGGAACGGTCCACTCTCGGAGGAGGTATATCGCGTTGCTCTGCAGTCACGGCGAACGTGATCGGACTCCTGCGAGGGCGGAGAGGCGCGGGATGGAATGGAAAGCTCTCGGAGGTAAGCTCCCTTCGTAAAGATAGCGAAATTGTGGCTTATAAGAAGCACCGTTTTCCCGATACATGGGAGCTTATTGGCGATACGGGTGGCAATAATGCTTCGACGAACAACGGGGCGACGTACGAAAAGCCCGTCACAAGTGGACGCAAATACGATCGCAGAAAGATTCGTAAGAACCTTTCATCCGCGCATACACCTAGAGAAATAATTGCTACACAGAGAAAAAAAGTAGCAGATCTGACTAAATTGGCGGTCACGGGCGGGAGACGCCGATCTAGTTGGTTGAATTAAATAATTTGGTTAGAATAATTTGAAACTGTTTGACGAAAAAAAGCTGTAGTCAATTCCAGCAAATTATTAGTCCAAGTAACTTGATCCGCGTTCGCCCGCCTGTAACCGCTAATTTAATCAAATTTATCATATTTTTTTCTGGGTATAGTGTCAACAAAATGTTTCTTGAATCAAGAACACATAATCTATAATTTTAAAAAATGCAGATTCTCTCTCTCTCTCTTAAGCGAAGATTATATGAGTCGTTTGGTTTCAAAATCGGCCACCTTCGTATTTGATAAAATCGGCCATCTCCATTTAAAAAATTATAATGCAGTAAAATCTTCCAAGAATTGTTTGTATACACATATGGATTAGTTGTTCCGAAGCAATATACTTATAGGTATATGTACCAAGAATCGCATTAATTAATGCTTGCATTTCTATGGTACATATTTTTTGAAGTCCTGACAAATTTGCTTACTTGGAGTTGGCCGATTTTGAAACCAAGCGACTCATATATTATATTCCTCATTAAAGAGTACCAGGAAGAAATTCTTTCTGCACAAAAACACAACAATTACTCGAGCCCCTATCGAGTATTTGCTTGCACGAAGAAAACCATGACTTGATCCTGAAATTATATCATGCTTCGAATTGAAGAAAACATTTTTTCGGCACCAGCAATTATCTCACCCTCAGTGTAGCGGATATCTATGTATGTATACGCTCGCGAGAGAATTCGATGCGTTCGTTTGACAGCGCGAGGCGTACCGAAAGCGACGCCGTGAAATTTCTTCAGCGGGTACCCGACGATAGGTCGATTATGTAACTGGACCGGTGTGGAAAGAATGGCCTTCCTTCCTGCGCCGCAGGTCGAGCCGGGAAAGTTGGCTTCGCGTTTTTTTGCGCGTTCGACAAACGTGTCGCTTTTCGTCTAAAAGGACTCGCGATTGCTGACGGAACGGACACCTCTTATGTAATCAGACTTTTACCGTGGAAACGCTACTGGATTATCGAGATCTCAAGACACGTCGTTTTCTGCTGGGACGAAAGTTACTCCTATATTGGTTAGATGTTGGCATGATTCCTAGGGGGTACGAGTCCGCCAAGCCAAACACCATTTTTCACACGGACGATTGTTTTTCCCCGCGCGAAATGAACTTTGGGCTGGTGGCGTGGAAGAATTCCGCGTGAGAATTAACGCCCCGCGCACATCGACCTCGCGAAACGCTCGGTTTGAACACCGCAAAGCGCGCGCCGTTCATGGCGTCGATGGTTTGCGACCGACTCGCTGTCGCTTCGTCACTGACGCGTGGACTATATGTATAACGGAGTAGCCCGTGTAATGAAAGGGGTACCTCGAGGTCGTATTCATACAGGAGACGATTGATATCAATTCAGGTCTCTTTGCGTCAGGGCGGATCGACACTTACCTGTAACAAAAAAGAAGGAATCGGTAATACCGTGTCGACGTCAAAGTAATTCTATAAAATTGAATTATTTATCATTTCAACGCATTATGTTTAGATAATGTCATTCGTCCTCTTTGTGTTATTTCTTACACTGAGAAAAATATTCCGGTCAATTTAATCAAAATCCTGAAGACCATAGCCAAACCGTTTGATGAAATCTGGATCCTCTGGTTAGAACAACTCTAGACATATAGTTAGAATGACTAAATATATAGTTGGAATAACGTGATATTTGGTTCCACTTACTAGTATTTTGATTAGAATAGCTTGACTCGTTTAACCGGATGCGTTTTGTCATTTTAACCAAGTTATTTTTCTCAGTGTATAAGTCGACATTGTAAATCCACGCCACGCTGAAAATGTCGACAGCGTATTTATCGCAATTCGATGAAGACGTCGCCCTCCGTTCAATTTACACTAAATAAATCCCAACGATGAATGAGATGAGTTATTACGAGAGGATGAGTTCGATAAATTTCGAGACCATCATTTAGAGCAGCCCGACAACGTACACTGGTACGGCAGAGAAAGGAATTCATTTTTTTTCTCCCAGAAAACGAGATCCCCTTTTTTCAATTTGCGAAAGATTAATGGTTCTTTTTTGCAATCACCGTCAAAGCGCACGGGATATACAGCTTTATAGAGCGATTCCGCGGAGACTGCCGAGGTCGTACCTATAACGACCGACTACTTTTGAAGGCGAACTTTTGACATAAATTGCGTCTATTTACGACCCGAGTGTTTATGACTTTGGTGCGCGTACGTTGTTACTGCTCTACGAAGTTTATTCCCTTCGCAGTTTCCTTCGATGTACAAAAATGCAGCGGCGACGGTCTGTGTTGTTTATGAAAAGTCATTAGCCATAAAGTAGAGCACGATTTAAATAGGCGATGTACGGTGTACATCACGCGCGTTCGGAAATGAAGACAATGGCCATTCATTTCTAGGTACTCCGTAATATTGACGATATGAACTGGCGATATCTTGTGAAGAGAAATAGCGATTCGATCAATCGACTGATATTTTTTTGAATTTCAATTTTAACTCGTTTTACATATCGCGTATATTTAATCAAAGCGAGTAACGAAACGAAATGAATCGAGAAGCATCCCTTGATATTTCCGCAAAAATCGAAATCTCCGAAATCAATGGCTCGGCCACTCTATCAGATATATTTGTTTATGCTGATTTCGAAAAATACGTTTATTAGGTCGATATTTCAAAGAAAAATGTAAGATTTCGGAGATTTTATGCAGAAAAAAATTTATTCTTCCCCTAAAATCCATCAAAATATAGGCTGGTCGACAATTCGTCGTCAGCTCGTTCACGTACACGACGTGCATTCAAGCGCGCCGCATATTTCCGACTTCGTCGCAGCATCTCGCACCCGTGTAAAGATACCCACACGCGGTAGCAACCCTTTAAGCGAGGTCATTGCCTGGAAGGGATGAAAGCGGGTGAAGAGGATACGGGGCGAGAGGGGGAGAGTATCATCCCGGAAACCGTGGTAACCATAGACAGCGGGCATGTGCCGTGATTATATATGCTCTGGGAAACCACCCCTTCGCCCCAGGGTAGAAGGAAGGGGTAGTACGGGTTGAGCTGCCCACAAACCGCGAGGGACAAAGTGCTGCATCTTTCGACCGGTAATGGAGTCTGCTTTGGACGCACCGCGTCTACGACGTACGCGTATAAACATTCTCCGTAGAGGTTTGACCCTCTACGCGAAACATCATCTTTATTGCCGTGAAGAGCTGCGACTAACGACGTCTCTCTCGTGCGAGGAATTTAAAGATCCTTACTCCCCGCCACCTTTTCAACGACGCCAGTCTGTTTGTCGTTATTTAGCGTCCAATAATCGTCAATTAACAGGAGCGATACGTGTGCCTGCGATATTGTTCCTGCGAAGAATTTCGCACAACGAAAAAGTCATGTTTACTCGTTGGAGAAACCTACTTCGCCGGCGTTCGTACAAAATTTCAACTACATATATATATAGACGGCGTGGCATGTGTACACTGAGAAAAAAGTATGGTGCCAGAGGCGGAAAAGTTCTCTAGATATTTTGCATATAATCCATATGTGGTTTTGGTTACACGTGGATTATACGTGATGTCTATATTAACCATATACAGACTTTATATGGATTATACAATAATTTAAAAATCTATACATAGTCCTTATACGTGGTCAATATAGAAATTATATATAATCCATATATGACCAAAACCACGTATGGATCATGTACAAAATATTATACATCGAATTTGTCCACCTGGGGTAGATCTGACTAAATTAGCAGTCACGGGCGGGGGAACACAGATTAATAATTACTCGAACTAATAATTCGCCAGACTTGACTACATCTTATTTTCGTCAAGCAATTTCACATCATCACATCATCACATCCAAATTATTTAATTCAAGTAATTATATTAGATCGGCGTTCCCCCCACCGTATAACCGCCTATTTAGTCAAGTCTACTATTAGGTTGTAACATAAATTTGGAATAACGTTTTTGACGTTGAGTCGACATTGTTCTATATATATATAAACGGCGTAACTTTTTAACCGCGAACCACAGCGAAACAGTTTATACCTTAAAATAACCGCAAGAAAACGAGCTTTTAAATGAGGTATAACACGTCACTGAATTTGCTTTACACACCTGAAAAAACAAGAATTATTCCAAATTTATGTTACAACCTAATATTTTTTTTTCTCCGTGTAAGGCCGCAAGCGAATCTTTCTAGATTTCTCTTACAACGGATATATACGCGAAAACTAGGGAAATTGTGGGGTTACCCGATCCCCAGCGGGAAAACTCTATTTCCGCGGGTCCGTTCATCGTCCGGAGCGCACATTCTCGAGGGATCGATGAAGCACGCCGTCGCGCTGCAGGGCGCTGTTTACGGCCGTCGTGCGCGGTCACGACGCGCGCATTCCAGGAGTTGCGTGCCGAACATTGCGTTGCAATCGACTATTTTTTATCGCAGGAGCGCGAACATTTCTTCGCGGGACTACTCTTGGGTTGAATTATTTATCGGTTCGGATATTTTGACCGGTTTTCTTGAAGCGAATGGTCACCCGTCGAAACCGATGAGTCTCATTTCACTGAGAGCGGAGAACGATTCTCGAGAAAAGTTTAGATCGTGTTTGCAGGCTCTCGTCGGGAGCAGCGATCTCGAAGCCTTCCGGAAATACAGCACAACGTCATGAGAAACGAATGAGTTTGTATTATAGTATTTAGTAGTAGATATTTAATGACGCTAATGACTTTTAAATGGGAACCACCTATAAGCCACGCGTTGCGACGGTATCGTGGAATTTTTTTTTTCAAATTAACGGGTTTCCTACAAGTAAACAAAATTATCCACGATATATTTGTTGTCATAAAAAATCTCAATTTTGCGTGTTCGTAAAGTATCTCAATATTCGAACCACGACATCTCCGAAATGCTTCTCCAAAGCCCGCAACCGTACGAGCATCGATAACGAGGAGCTAATTCATTGTGAAATTTGTGGTATACGCGAGTGGCGAACTAATTCCGAAATTGGGTCAGCCGTGTTGCCGTTGCAATCGGATTGTGATTCACGAGCGAGCAGCATCCGCGGCGCTCGGACGTCAGCAGTGCGATAACATCGCTGACCGGGATTTTCCTCAGGCTCGACGAAGGACGAACGACACGATTATCCAGATCTTATCGCTCGTTCTCCTGTGGCGAACAATTTGTTTTTTCGAGAGACGAGCTATTCGTGAATCCGATCGATCGAGAACGTTAATCGGAGACGATCTGCGATATTTCTAAAAAAAACGGTATAGAGAAGATGCGAGATGAAATATTTTATGCTGATCCCCTTGACGATGGAATCGGTGGACCTGCCGACTACAACGATTCAAAATTCCTTATACATTTATGCTAGAAAGAAACGTTAAGAATTCCCAAATTCGATGGCACACGTCGCCCATTTCAATTGTCAGAATAAACCCCGACACGATTCGAGACGCGCTGCGCAGTTCGCCACCTGGTCTCCATTGCGAGGACAGTAATTGTTGCTGTAAACCTACAGCGTGTAAATTGAGTTAATTATTGTGGAAGATACAGGTATACACCGGAACATACGTCACAGCGGACGTGTGCCAATCGCACCTTGATGCGCTAACAACCAGTACCTATATACAATGGAGATTCCAAATAGTCAACAGACTAGGTGGGGAAATGGGGAACCTAGGAAGCGTGCGATGGTGTACTCCGAAAAATCTTCCAGCCGAGAGGATCTAGCCCGTAAACCGGATCCCATACTTGCCATGAAATATTTCGAATTTCACGCTCGACAAACACCCGAACTCGTGCCCGAAATTAGCGGCGCAAAATGTAAACAGCCCGTAAGAGTCTATATACAGGTTCTGCAGATGACGTGAGTAGAAGGGAGCTAAACGGAATTCATTTACCCCGCGATGGTGGCGGCAGCCGAGACCCCTCCAAATACGGAGATGTTTCTTAAAATTGCAAATTACGGTAAACAGTATATGGCACCCGCACTGCTTACATCTATAGTTAAGAAGATTAGCAGGCGTCGCGAGATCTCTGAGGCTAAGTTAGCGGCTCTTTCCAATGAATGCGATACCCGGTAGTCCCAGTTTTCGCGACTCTTGAGCGTGGTATATAAGAGCCGAAAATCATGAGTCGATTCAGTTGTATTCTAAACATCGCGGTGCTCATTACAAAGAGGACTTGGACGTTGATTCAATTGTTGTATCGAATTAAATCGTTATGGTGAAAATACAAGTGATTCTATTTTTGTTGGTTGCCATCAGCTTCGTCGCGGCAATACCCGTACCCGAGGATGACAATGGTGAGTCGTTTATCTTTGTTTCCCAATTTGCAACCAAATTTTCCCTTCTCATTTTTTCTTTTTTTATTTGTGTATTTGTGTGCTATTGAGACAGGCGAGGCATGAATTTATTTCCACATGTATTGAAAATCGTTTTATCGCTCGACAGGTCAAGAACTCCTGGCTGGAAAGGATACTCGCTACTACAGATTTCCGTTCTTCTGGTTCGGAAGACCTGTAAACGGCGACGATGATGACTTGAGTGGAAATGGCGGTCAGTACAATAGACCGATCAATCGTCGTCCCTCGTCGTCCGTTTCGTTCTTGAATGCAGGGTATTTATCTCCAACTTAGTGGACATTAAAATTATTTCATTTTTTGAGAGATTATTGGATTGAAAATATAATTGAAATTTACTCGTTTTTTTCCAGAGCCGGCTGGGGACGTTGAGTGCGTGTGTATAAGGAATTGCCATGATGGAATAAATATAAAAACATGACAAATTTCCCAAAATTACAAACCCACGAACGATTAAGAACGTTTTTGCTACTTAAGTTCAATTATTTTCTATACTAATTATAATTTAACTATATGTGATATAATGTATGCCATATAAGCAACTATTTATATCATTTCATATGTGTTATATAAGCAAGCTGTTGCATCATTTAATTATAGTACATAATAAAATAGGCTTTATACATACGTCAGATAATTTTTCTTTAATTTCGTCTACTTAATTTCCCTTTATCCTTGTTTCTCATATTTGAAGAATCCTTTCAAAACCATATCGATATCAGACATCAGAAAAATGACTCTTTCCGGAAATATGACCATTGTTGTTCTGACTCACAACCACATAAACACATGGAATACCACAGTAATGCACGAGCAAATCGCGCGTAGGAGATATACTAATCACCCGAAAAGATCGTGTCAACTTTCAGAGTGCCAATATTTATTCTCGGTCGAGTCGCGCGCATATAAGTAGCTCTGCAGATTTCTAATCGGACAGAAGACTGCCGGACGCGAAAGGGAACTACGGCCTGCTGCAGATAGAAAAAACGGAAGAGATCAAGATAAAAATGAAGGTTTGCTTCGTCGTCTCTATTGTAATTCTCTCAACGGTAGCAGCTCTTTCGATAGCCGCTCCTGGAAGAGACTTTTTCCCAGGTGAGTCGAACCTTCCAAAAAATCCACGACGACAAAATATCAACTAATGAATGTACCAACCGATGGTCGAATCAAACGATTTCAGGGCAAGAATCGAACGCCTGGCACTACGACTTCGTCAAGAGTTTTTACGGCCCGTGGAAAGTGTTGCGCAAGGCCAACGGCGAGTACGCGGATTACACCGATTACGGGACATACGTCCAGGACTACCAACCGAGCCCGGAAGACGTAGCTGTAGAGCAGCCAGTCATCGCCGAAGGACCCGCCGCCGATTTTCAGTCCAACTACGACGTAGGATCTTCGGGTTTCGCTCAAGAGGAGGGATACGGCGAGGATCAAGCGGATCCAGCAATATTTGATGCTGGAATTCAATCGGCCGCCTCGTATCAATCTAGCGGCGAGGACGATCATCCCGTGTATGGCAGTGGAGACCCTCATTCGAGCGGCAGTGTCGATGGTCAAAGTTACAGCGATGTAGGTCAAGTGGAAACCTACGGTATAGATGATACCGAGGGTCGCCACGGTAACAGTGACGATGAAACGACTACCGATTGTGAAGGTCAAACTGGAACACCCCCCGAAGAGCACCGTTGAAGAAGAAGATGAAGAGGAAGATGAAGAAGAAGAAGAAGAAGTTCAGTGGGCGTTTCTATAGTTTAACGGACTCAATATACTTTCTAACCTTTCGATTGCGTTTTACGACTCGAAACCGTCCAACGATCGCGCGACGTTTGCTCTTACAGGCTCATCAGAATATTAGAAATGACGAGAGATTCCTGCCGCTGTCGTTGTACGAAACTCGCCTAAATGTTTGTTCATGTATATGCGTGGTCGCGATCAGAACGCTGAAATTTCTGAAGACTTGTTCCGAGAGTGTATCTTTCAACATGAGAGAGAAAGGTGTCAAATAAAAGTATAGGATCTTTATTGACAGTCTCGCCTTCCCCTACCTCATACCCGCGTTCGCCGTAGCCCGCAGTTCATTTGGTAAATCAAAATGCAATTTTCAAAGTAGTTTCGCTGATTGAAAAAGTTCAACCGTTACGAAATAATCGTGATTGGAGCGCGAAGCTCTCTGTGAACGGCCACGCGATTGCCATATTTACTGCGCCCGTTTTAAACGGTCGGTCAGAGCTATACTCGAATTCGCCCTACATAGAGGGTAGTTTACCTATTATCGAGAGGGTGGGCGCGCGCGTGACACGATTTCGCATCGACACGCTACAGGGCAAAGTGTCGTGCGCTTTGAATATATTCATTCTACATGGCAAAGCGCTGATTAAATGTAAGTACCACTATATGATTTTGGGACGACCTGACCTGGTGACACACGTGGATGGCCTCTGCTATTTGGGTCAGCGCGATGTATTTATTATCTCCAGCCGCCACTAAGCGCTCCCGTTTCACTTCCACGACCCGAGCGCGCTCCTATACATCTACATTCGAGGCCTGGAAACGACGTGTTAACGCAAACGTTTCGAAGAATCGTATCGCGATAACGCGAAGTGCAAACTCTCGAAGCGAAAGTGACACCTCGTGAACCGAGGAACTGCGCCTTCGTTTACAATTTTTTCTCACAATCGGACGACGCGTGTCTCGAAATGTACTCGCATTACCTTTAGGAATTACCCTTATCGCGATGTAGATAGACACGATGAGAGATCGCCGTATCCGATCAATGTCGATCGCTGAAGATGACGAGTGACGCAAGCAGGACGCCCGCCAGATAACGACACATTCCGCCAGAGTAAAATAAATTATTCGCAATCGCTTCGATGTCGCGCAACTGCCAATTTTCAGGCTCGTAAAATTTACGAGCGCCGTTTCGTAAAAGACAGCGGAACTTCGGAATAACCGGCTTTCCTTTCCGCGATTTTTTATACCCGTTTCGAGTCGGTACGACTCTTTTATCTCGGGCGCGGTCCGTCGTCCGAACGAGACTCGAAACTTCGGGATCAAAAGTAATTATTAAAGTAATTCGAGCCCGAGGGAAATGGGAATTTAGATTTGAACGGGGTTGCGAATACCGAAGTAACTCTTCTTCCTCCCCCCCCCCCCCCTGAAGAGGAATTTCAGCGACTTCAAGAGATAATACTCGGGCGGATGAGGTTGTTGTATAAATAAGGGGCAGGAAATAAACTTCGAGCGCGCGCGGGGAAACTCGATACCACGTCTTGCCGAAAATACCGGAATGCAACGAAACGTTAATTTCGCGCCGCGCCCGCGAGCATTTGATTTTAATTAAACCGGCTATCCCTACGTTTAACCGACGATGCTTTTCTCATTCGATTTTACGAGAAATCCTTCCTCGGCGACAGAACGCTCCGATTCCACTCGACGTATCCGGTATACCTATAGCGCCCGTCCTATTTAACTCGCTCACTTTTCTCTCTGTACCATTTTTGAAATTCCAGGAATTTACAACAACGATAACTATTCAGCTTGAGTTTTGTCGGCTGCACCGCGTAGGAAATATTCCCCTCGTTGAGTTTACCGGTGTAACTGTATAGCTGCATCCACGCGTAGTATACATACATATATGCAAGCGTGCAAATCCTCGGGGGGCACTTTTGGAAGCGAGCACTCGAGCCAAAAATGCGCGTGATTTCAGTTCTGACTGCGATACATTCGCTTCACGGTATACAGAAGCATTATTCCGAATGCGGCTGTACAGCTTCCAGTGCTCCGCGAGGAGAGGGATGATTCAAGTGGACCGACGCGCCGAAAAGTTGCCGAAGAGCAAAGCGGATAAGACACGGGGCGGACTGACAGACGCGGTGGCAACGGTCGATCCTTCGGGACTGAAGACTTTCTTCTTTCTTTTGTATAAGCACAAAAAGATGAAATATATATGTATAACGAGACGTAACGTATGATGGGCGATTTATATTCCACGTAGGAGCACGACTGCGCGCTTCGTGCAATGGCTAGGGGGTGTATTCTTTATTCGCGAGGATTTATACCGCGATACTGTGGAATCTGGAAAACAAATGGAGCTGATTTTTTCCTCTCTTTTCTTCAATCTCCTCAGCATCGCCGATTTTTCTTTTCGCGGTGCAGGAAAGTGGAAAAATTTACGAGAAGGAGTATATAAATATTGAGTTTGACGAGATGATTTAAATTAAAACTACCTTATACGCATTATAAATTGAAAATTGGAAGTCGATCATTAATTCATTACTCGGCATATATATTGTATAAATTTTGCAGATAGTATCCTTCAGAAGAAGACCAGTGAGAAAGTTTCCGAACCACACTATAAAAAAAAAATAGGAAATTAGAGTTACTATCATCGAAACACAACAATGCGGTATTTTATATTGGCAATAACTTATTTATAGCCCGACATATTCCTTCGTGGATCTCGGACAACGAAGCCAATAGAATGACACTCCCTTCAGCAATGCCACGCCGATATACGCCTCGCAGTAAGAATCGATTTTTTCGTCCGCCCGCGTTATCTCCCAGTTCCAGATTGGTAGAACGGACGTACGTTAACGATGGGATACTCGCGGTAGTCTTTTTTCACTCCCGTCTTTCGGAGGATTAGAAAAATCCCGATACCGTTGCCATATATTACACCATTCTTGCGTATAAGCCGATAGAGACACGTCACTTATTAGGATGGATCGATTTTAAGAAGCTCCCCGTAAAGAGATTCGGATGAAGAGATTCGTCGAACGCGAAAGAGACTAAGGGAAATGACAGACACTGCCGAGGAAAACGGATTGAGTCGTACGGAAGATTGTCAACGGATGAAGCTTCCAAGGCTAGCCGAGAATACGTGTAATCTACGATTAGGAACGGCAGAAATCCCCTCCCTTTCTCCACGTGTATTTATCTATTGATAATGGCAGGTTGAGTACCGGTGGGCTCCTCTGGCATCAGTGCGCGCGAGTACGTCGGTAACTCTGTTCGACCCGGAAAAACCACGGCGCGATGCGGTCAATCAATTATAAACTGCACAGACCAACGATTTCCGGATGGCTCTCCTTTTCGCGATACCTAAAAATCGCCATCGTGGCTATCTTTATCGTAATCGGCAGTTGGACGCTAATTATATGGATGGTGAGTACGATTTACTTTCGGAAATATAACTATCGGTCGGTTGACAAGGATTCCATAGATACGAGGATATGGAAGACTATACGTAACACGTGTCCGTCTCCCTTCGTTGGCGTTCTACAACTTTGCAGAATACTGAACTGACGAGCGTCAGGATACAGAGCCATTCACGAATGAATGCAATGAGAAACTCGAGACTGGATCTGCTGAACTCGGAGCTGAGTCGTCATCCGCGAGTCGACAGTTCCGATGATACTTGGAAAACGCCTGCTATGGATAGGAATAAAAGCCGCATATTGTCGGCTTATCTCGATGACAGACCGGAGGTGGTACTGAAGTACAAACCGTGGACGGGTTTTGAAGGAAACACATGGGCGATGGTAAGTGACGCTATGCCGAATGCCTGAAATTTTTTAAGGTGTCTCTTTTATCAACGAGCATTGATCTCGATAAGAAACTGATACGATGCATGTATTCCACTGATTTCCGCCAGATCAGAGTCATCGCTATTATACCTTTGGAATCGCAAGGCTCACCTAGAACTTGTTACTACAGATACAGGGACCAGTTCGATGATACGTTTATCAAGAAGGCGCCGTTATTAAAAACGAAGGCTGTCTGTCAACCGGAGAACTTCGATATGCGTTACACGGCTGCGTTCATTCTGTGCGAGTTGAGTTTACCCGAGAACACGAATCGAGACGTTCCCCATCTACCCTTCGAGGTGACGGTGTCCTCCGACGATGAGAGAAATCTCACGGAAATCAACGACGACGAGTTCGTGAAGATACACTATCCGGAGCAGGGAATCCGCAGGGATCAGGATCCCAACCGTTTCATGGCCGCGTGTATTCCCGCGTTTCATCACATTTTCAGCAGGGTGTTGAATATCGTAGAATTCGTGGAATTCTACAGGATGATGGGCGTACAACATTTCACCTTCTATAATGAGAGCAGTACAGCGAAGGTCGGTCGGGTCTTGAATTACTACAAAGGCCTGGGGTTAGCGTCGATCCTGAGCTGGAAGACACCCCCTTTCTACATATTCGAAAAGACGATCAGAGTCAACGGAATATTCGCGGCTCTCAACGATTGCCTTTATCGGAGCACGCTTCACGAGGGGTACAAATACGTGGTTGCTGTAGACGTGGACGAGTTCATTGTACCGAGGAAACACGATAATTACAGAGAGATGATGGAGTACTTGGATCCCTCTACGACGCAAAAATCGAACAAGGAGGCTGCTTTTCTGTTCAGAAACATGTTCTTCTATCTTATGTTGAATGACGATCCCGTCAGTCTGGGGCCAGGTAATGAAGAAACTTTTGATCCTGTGCCGTAAGATCTGCTTATTTTGCTTCGTCAGGGGCTACTTTTCATTAAGGAAAACAAATTACAGAGGAATTTCACTTACTTTTTTTCTTCGTGAAACCATGGAAGATAGCCCCCGCATAGAGGAGCAAAATAACTTCGTCTTACGGTACTAAGTTACTCTTCGGATAGTTTTAACATCGGTATGCTTCAACTCGCTGATCTTCCAATCATTTCTGTAGACCTTCCTATGTTATACACGCAGATAAAAACGAGAAGATGGAGGAATATAAACGAAGGTCATGACAGAAGTAAGTACATCGTTCGCGGAGAAGATGTCGAAGAAATCGGTAACCACATGATGTGGGAAATTAAAGGTACAATTATTTTGAAAAAGGGATACTCTGTAATTTGTAACCATGGTTCAAAAATCTTATAAATTTTCTCTCGTAGAAGGATTCGAGGAGATTACAGTGGATTGGTCCATTGCAGCATCTCAACATTATCGATATTGCGAGACTAACGTCGAAGTTTGCTGGTTAAGACCAACGGTAGTCGATACCGCGGCGCACAGATTCACCGAGGAACTTGCAAAGAGGGTGAAGAACGCCTGCGAGGAGATCTTTGGTGAAGACTGTCCGCCGTATAAATTATGGAATCATTTGGGAAGTTAACGTCAACTTTAATATTCTCGACGATGCGAAAAAAAGGCTAATAGTGCGAAAAGTGGATAAGAAACGATGTTTACACGAATCTGTGTGTAGAAACTGGATTTCGAGATTTCTCGATTTTGCTTGTGTCGACATATCGTTTGGTGGAAAATACAGTGAACTATAGCGATATATTTATAGCGATATCGACGAAGAAGTATCAAAGCCAAGTGAAAAATTACTCGGACACTTGTGGGATTTTAAGTAATCGAAGCTGCCTGATAAAAAGAGAAAGAATAATGTCCTTCTAGGTCTATGCTAAATGAAAATTAGTACGTAATAGATAATAAATAAGATTTTGTAAAAGCGAGATTCGCTATTTTTCAAATAATATTTGTAGCGAACTTATGAATTTCCATAAAAATACGATTAAGCATGTAAAGAAAATAAAGAAATACTCGCGCGGCCTGTCTACGTATTCCAGAAAACGGAAATATAATCTTTTGCTACTTTTGACACCCCGGGACGCTTTCAGTACTAACCAATTATATTACAACTTGTATTAATTTTCATGAGCGCATTTAAAAGAATTCGTATACACATTTTCTTTCTCATTTTAGACTTATTTCGAAATCTACGCAAATAACGATTAAATTAAATATATATGTATATCACCTCTCCTCTCCCCCACGAAGCGTCGATCTTCGATAGATTTTCCCATTGCTCGGCTGCTCGTATACATAACAAACCTTTTTCAATTTCACCCCAATTCCCTCTTGGCGTCACAAAGCCTAAAGCCCCTCAAGCAAATCTCCCCTCGTCGTCTGTACATCTTATCACGTATAGAGCGTTCTTTGTTCTAGCTTTATCGGAGATTCTGCCGCCCCGACCTTGCCGTTCAATAGGGTGTACCTACCGCGGAATAAGGTGAGTCTCGCGCAAATGTTCTTGAAAACGGGTCGCTTCTGGGGAGGCGCGGCGACCTCCCATTTCTGGCTGAACTACTTTCCATGGATCTTGGCACCCCGCCACATCCCGTATACCACCAATTTCTCCGACCCGCGAAGAATCTTGTCAGCCGCTCTATCCGTAAGGTTGTCGTACCTCGATTATGGACGAGTGTCGTCGAATCTCTCTCGGGCGATAAATTTATTGACGAGTTTTTCAGTTAGATTTCAGTTCGGATAATCCGGTGAATTCATAGAAAACGAATAGGGAGCGAGGAGGAACACGGTCGACGAGAGGATGAGCGAGAAATACGAATTTATTTTCGTAAATAAAAATAAAGTGAAAACGAGAAATCACGTACAAGCGCGAGAAATTCATCACGGATGAAATATATCGTCGAAACGCGCCGAAACTCCGGTGAAACTTTACTCGTAATTTCCGAAAACCACTCTTGTCATAAATCATGTTTTTCTCGGAAATTTGGCCGGATACTGGGGCAGGAACTTCGTTGGATAAAACGGCGGGTGAAAAGCTTTTTATTAATGGCAAATGGGCTCAGAATTGCGGTACTGAGTGCAAACATTATAGGCCTGTATAATTCACGCGTATAGAGGTTTTCGAGCCGTAATATTGACACCCCTTCGCGAAGCGCAACAGTAGATAATAATGAAAGCCGACCTTTCCGTGGCCGATAACGTTCGACAAAAAATGTATTAAATTTCAGCCTTTTCGAACTCACAGCGGCGGAAAACGACGGCGATAGCTCGAGGCGAAAGAAATTCAATTTTGACGATACACCGCCGTATCCTTTCTCGCGAGTTGAAGCCGAACCGGTAATCGGGATCGAAGCGGCAAGAAAACTATCGTCGAATCGAAGCGGAAGTTGGACAGCAACCGCGGTCATCCCAAAAACGATCCTGCACGGGGAATAGCGATGGATGGAAGGATCGGAAGAAATGACGCGGAAGATAGAGTTTTTGCTCCCTGAGAAACTCATCCCATCGATTCGCCTTCTCCATCGGAAATTAAAGTGGATCCGCGGACGTCCGACGCAGTTCCGCAATTTTTAAACGATCCGAAAACTACATTCTCGCCCACCCACCGAACTGCGAAGACGACCGGATTCCTCCCTCGCAACGTCGCAGCCTCCGAACCCCTCGCGCTTTCCATCCCGAATCTATATCTCGTCGCATTTACCCGAAGTTCCGCAATTCCAAGTTCCAACTCCCAACCGCATACCTCGACTTCCGAACCTAGTCTAAACTCGAGGCAAGTCCACGGTACATTTGTACCGCGACGAGATAATTCGATATCAAGCTTGTCAGGCGAGGAATAGGGGATAGGGCGACAGACGGAGAGTCGAGCGAGGCGCTCCGATTGGGAGTCGAGGGTGTATCCTTCAATTTTGCTAACGAGCTCCATCTATCGCGCGACAACGGGGCTTTCCTCATTTCGTGCTTCCCGTCGCGCGGGACCTCGTTGTCTCTTCGACGTACTCGTCGAACCGCAGAAACGTTCCCGTATGCCCGCCGAGATCGTTTCCGCCGGTGGATATTGTCGTCGTTAGCGCCGCGACATATATCCACCCTTCGAACCGAAACCGCTTACCACTTTTCGCGCTATAATTCAAAGCACTCTCTCGACGCAATTGTTCTCGAACCGTGTAACCGCGTAACACGTCAGCGACTTTAGCCGCGCAATTTCTCATCATACAACTTCTCCTCATTCTCGACGGCGAGACGGCGGATCGTCCCTCCGCGCCATCGTAATAGACGGAGGGTGACTGCAACGGTTTTTATTCCCAACGTCGAAGCCCCTGGTAACTTCGTTGGCTCCTCAATACCAAGGGAGCCCGGAAGCGACGTCGAAGGAGGAATATCTCGGAATGAGAATGGCGCACGGGGGAGGAAAAATGCGATACGCTACTGATCGAGAAAAGGTGTGGTTTTCCAGAGCATTTTATAATATCGATTGAATTTATGATGTTACGCTGCGATGCATATGCTTGATGCGTGTCGAAGTCGTGGCTGGGGAGTTATTTCAGCGCGCGTACGTCACACGACTGCTGCGCGAATGTGATCAGTGATTAGTGAGCACTCAAAGGCCAATTTCGAAGATGCATAGTGTTTGAAAATGCGAAAATGGAATATTCATTGTTTGTTCGCTATAAAAAATCGCAGATATTTCGGTGTTCCTTTGAGATTTCCTTGATAAATCCATGATTTTCGGAATCAGCGTCAAAGAAAAAATACGTCGGATAGAGTTGTCGAGAATTCGATTTCAGAGGTTTCGATTTTTGCGAAAATTGAAATCTCTGGAACCAATTGCTCGATCATCTTATGTATCTCCACATGCTGATTACGAAAGGCACGGTTATTTGGTCCATATCTCAAAGCAAATATAAGATATCAATAATTTCAGGCACGAGAAAATTATTTCTTCGTAAAAAAATCGTCGATATCTTGGTCTCTTTTTGCGATTTCTTAAATATATCCGTGATTTTCGGAGAATCCGCGTGAAAAAATACATCGGATAGTATGGTAAAAAATGCAATTCCAGATATTTCGATTCTTGCTGAAATTACGCAGCTATGCTTCAACGTACGCACAGGTATACTTTTTCTCTTTCAATACTCGGAAACATCCCAGGTAGCAGTGGCACGTCAAACTCACGTCAATATTTCGTCACTCGATTCGTCGAAATAACGTGATTAGTTCGGTTATAATGTCGTCATAAATGACGTGATTATGTCTCGTTAAAGAGACGTCATACTTCGACGTCAATATGTCGTCACTATAGTCACGTTTTATTTACGTTCGTTTTTATTGATTCGGGTCGTCATATTGACGTTAAAAGTTACGTGATAATGCCATCCTAAAGACGTCACACTTTAAAATCTTATTCTCAGTGAAAAGCTTTGCAATATTATTTAAACTCAAGGAAATTTTAAAGAAGAGTGTAAAAAATGTAAGTAAAGCTCTAGTCGCAATATTGTTAAACAGTGAAATATGATCATTAGAATTACAATAATAGGCATTGAAAAAATTTTCGAAAACAAACGCTGAGAAATTATCCAAAGGTCCATACATTTCTGCATCATCGCTGAGGTGAGATAACATATGAATATTATGAATTAAAAATTGTTTGCCATACAATTTTTCACAATGCTTAACAAATACGTTTAAAACATTGCCAGCAGTCCTGCAGCCGAATGTGGAAATGTGTTTGTATGAAATCAGAATAGTAATAGCAGAATGAAAGAGCAAGAAATGTTCATATATCGAGGGATCTACGATATTTCTTAATACAATCGGACCTAGGTATAATACAAAAGTTCTAAATTCTGTTGCTTTCCAGCGTGGCAATTCTTCCAAGCTGCGGGGTTTGCGGTTAAACTCTACAGGAATGTAAAATCGCGATGACAATAAGCGTTCTGATAATAGATGAACTGATCTACTGCCTAGGCGGACTTGTAAAG
This sequence comes from Xiphydria camelus, assembly GCA_963678675.1. Lineage (NCBI taxonomy): Eukaryota > Metazoa > Arthropoda > Insecta > Hymenoptera > Xiphydriidae > Xiphydria > Xiphydria camelus. The sequence continues at coordinate 24,532,912 of OY783199.1, read as the reverse complement.
AACCAGAAATCCAAGTATTTAATAACTTTTTAGCAACACCTAAACATACATTATGCATATAATCTATGGGGAAATTTGACACTAATCCTATTGTTGGAATTTTCGATAAAGGTGAAACGCCTAAGTGGTGGTCGCTATCTATTTGTAGAGAGAATGAAGTATCAGTTCTCTTAGGCGCATGAATACCTTGCAATGTAACTCTTCCATCGACATACTCGCCAGATTCTGTACATTTTTCACAAGAAGAGTATCCGCCATGAGATTTTATACATTTTAAGTATGCCCTAGCTGGAGCATCGCAAACGAAGCTATGTAAAGTGACAATATATTTTTTGTTATCAAGTTTAATGCCATTTTCCAATAAATGACTAAGATCATTTACAAAATTTTCTAAAAACTCGGTTAGTGGCTTTGGTTTGCCGTTGCCACAAAAAATTCCAACAACAAAAGGTTGACATTTTATTTTTTTTATTAACCCCAAAATAGGCCACAACTGCGTTTTCGAACTTGCAAATAAGGGCAAACCATCAACATTGAAACTTATTTCTATTACATTACTAGAAATATCCTTCAGATATGGGGAAATTACTTTTTTAATTCCATTCAATAAACCCAAGTGGCAGTATTCCCCGTTTTCTAGTTTCTTAGTGTCTATATTTAATTTAGTTACTAATAAACTTCGTGAATCAAGCGGTAAATCTGGATGATAGGGCGAAAGAATGTGTAATAGATCATTAACTGTCGAGCGAGGTACATTCCTAGTTATTGCCCAAAGTCTCAGCTTCTGAGAGAGATCAGGTGTTTCAATCGTACTGCTACTATCGGAAAGCATTTCAAAAGTATCATTGTTATAGACTAATTCTGATGTGGTAGCACTGTCATTCAAAAATACGCGATTCATGTGGGTACTATTTTGAAGTAGCGGTGAAACATTGCTATCACAATCGCTTCTATATACATTTTCGCTTTTATGATTATGTGCAATAGACTCCTTCGTTACTTGAATTCTATTACTTTCCTGTTTTATTTCATGTAATGCATTTTCGACAGCTTTTGCAATTTTTCTATTCCGCTGACGTTTCCCTGTAGTTGCATTTGTCGTCTTTCTGCTCATTGTTTAAGGATTCTGTTTCTTCAATTCTTGAATTTTGTACCGTTGAGGTGCGTGTTTAAGCCAAATTTTGATACTGTCGTTGATTTCTTGTTCTGAACAATCAGTTGAGTTTATTGCACCTGGAATTAAACAATTTCAAACAAGTTTGTTAAACATATTGCCACTCAAAATACAAGAGTAATCTGTTCCACCACTCTGATGTGTAATGGGAATTTGTAGCGGCACGCAGCATAACTCATTCTTCAAAGTATGTCAGAATACTTACGAACGACGGCAGTCTTCAACTTTAGTTGTGAAAAAACTTTCTTATCTGCACGCTTGCCAAAGAAACTATATTCTTTTGCGAGATTGTCTGTTATGCATCGACGTAATATATTATTTACTTTGGATGATGTGTTTTTACCGCCCAATTGTGATAGGTATGTAGACTGAAACAAAACGTTATTCCTTTTTTGTATAGGCTTATTTATGTCTGGAAATATGTTGTGATGTGACTTTTGAAATTGAGTTAAAGTGATAAATTGAATTCTTGAATTGCGGTATACGTATATGTATGCTATTCATATGATTTACGAAGTATGATAATAAAAAGAAGTAATCAAATATAGAGAAGCTTGAATCAAATTATATGTCAATATGTTTATAAGTAAAGAGACAATTCTTACGAAGCCAATCAAATTTTCTTTTTCTTCTAAATAACGTTCGAATCCATCTAGATCATCAGTAGTATTAATCGGTAAATTTGATGGTAAATGTGCTGCTTGACATTGGTTTAACGTGGCAGTTGTTGACTGCTTTTCAATCCATCGAAGTATTTGGGTATTTTGTTCTTTTATAATAAAAATTTCTCGTAATAACTTCCGTTGAAACACTACAATAAATTAATCAAAGTATTGGTAAAAATATATAGACATACGTCTGTTAATTTTCCTACATAAAATCTGTATATTAGGTTGGCGGAAACGTTTTGTCGTATTGCAATATGTGCAGGCAATTTTACCCGCACATATTGAAATATTGGATTTCAAATATAATTACCATAGGCTTACCGATATTATTAACATTATTTGCTGCTAGGTCATCTAAATCATTATTCAAAGTACCGGTAGATTGCGATACTTTTGAAAGATGAGAGATCGTTGAATGAGATGGTTGAACTGAATAATCATCATCATTTCTTGTATTAATAGAATGTGGATCGGAATTAACTAAAAAATATTCAGATCATACATTTCTAATTCATACAAAGATATGATACAAAACTGTTAAATAGCTTATTTCATGTAATAAGATTGCTCGTAATTGTTGGATCATGTCCATAAAATGATACAAATCAAGTTTTAAATTTCCTATAATTATTTAATGAAGGCTCAATTTGAAAATCTTCTTAAATTTATCGAAATGCCAGCGCGAAAAATATAATCAGCCATGTTCATTAATAATTCTTCAGGTGTACGTACCATCCTCTCCCAGTTTCAATCTTTTGCACTCAGAACCAGACTTTTTATAGATTTCTACCTTCGGTGGTCTAGGAAGAAGACTGATATTTTCTTCGTCACTCGAATCAGACAAAATTTTGCGGGTAGCAGAGACTTTTCTCTTCCACGATTGCTTTTTTTTTGGTGTTTCAATACCTGACTGTATATCTGAGGTTACTTCGGCTTGTTTTATTTTATACGAAGCTTTTTCAAAATCATCTGTATAGAAATATAATGATTATAGTTTTTTAATATCGAATTGAAGAATCTGATGAAATAAAAAAAAATGTTATCGAACGATATCTCGTGCATTCGTTCAGCGCTCAACCATATCACAAAGAAAAGATAATGAGGAGCTCCAAAAATTCGGCTTTACGTTGTTATCCCCCTTTTGTTAAGAAGGAATAAGCATATGTGTGTACTTACCGCACTCAAAAAAACGACGGCAAATACCATACACTGTCCAGGTCTCCTCATCTGGATTTTCCCCACGTTTTAATAATTTATTGTATTCATTTTGCGTCTTGCATGGTGGCCACAAGACTTCTTTTTTTCGTGGCGTTAACCAGCGGCTATTTACTACAGCTATGCCGCCTGCACATTCCTCGGAAGCAGAAAACTCGACGCCTACATATGTCATTATACGCGACGTCTTATACAGTCACTCTTTTTTCGCTCGCTCTCACTTTTATTTTCCTGTCACTTTGCTGCTTTAAGAAATCGTATATGCACTGCACTGAAAATGCCACGAATGTTCGAATATCGTTTGAACTGTACGGGACTACCGACGTGACTGAACCGAAATTTTCAAACTCAAAGAAATAAACCGTTTCTGCCGTGGTGACGGTACGTTAGTATAGGGAAAGACCCACCTCGGTCTACGGCATTTGGTCAGCACATGGAACTCATTAAACGCGGATACCAAGGAAAGTGGCAGGTAACACGGGTACCCGCAATGCCGTGATTTTCTATTCCGTTGGAGTTCTTGTAAAAAGTATCCCGCAGAGGTATCAAGGGAAAATCCCGTTTATTTCCGTTATTTGTAATTTTATGAAAATATATTTCAAATAAAATTTGTTTGGTATTGAAAGATACATATGGTAGATGCAACAGATTTTCAATGACACGCATTATTTACGAGATATGAAGGTTACTTTCATCTTTTTAAGTGGAATTCGGTATTTTAATTCCTACAAAAGTAGTAGAGCTCGTCAAGATGAACAAAAAAAGGTAAAAGGTGAAATGTCCATTCGCTGAACCGTTTGTGAGATATTTCCGCTCAAAGTACAAGAGTAAATTTCGCTGGGCGCTGGAAACTTAGTCGCACGCAGCGCAATTTACTCTTGTACTTTGAACGAAAATATCTCACAAACTTTTCAACTGATGGGTATTTCATCTTATACATTTCTTACAGTTACACACCTGATTATGCGTAGGGAAATAATAAATTATGTGACTGTTTCGTCAACAAATTACGTGAAAAAAACGTCATTTCAATGACGTCATAATATGATCTTCAAATAACACGTGATTAAAACGTCGAATTTAAGGCATATGACGTCGTCGACGAACAATCACCTTCAAGCGACGTGAATATGACGTGTCACTGCTACCTGGGATGTATAGGCAAGAAATCGGACGATACTCTCCGATTATCTCGTCCCTGCGAATTGCCCCCGACCCAGAAAAAAATATCGCGCCTGCGGGGACTCGAGAATAAACGAAAAGCAGCCCGACAAAAATCCGATCGAAGGTCCAACAAACCAAAGAGTTTACCTTGCGAGTATATTGGAAATTCTCCGTCGCTGTGACTGTGCGTGAGCATCCTCGCCGAGTAACACTGCCACAGGGCCCTCCTCCGGGCCTCCTCCGTACTTCCCGGGACGACCCCTTCGTCGTCCGTAAAGCGTAACACACGGGCGATCTCGGAGAGTGACGCGGCGATCTTGGAAACACGCGAAATTCACTTCTCGCACTCGGGAGTCGCTCGATTTACGCACGATCCACCGGATACACCGCATGCATATTCCGAGCGATATTCTCGTGGAGCCGGATTAGTCCATCCTCGGCGGAAGGTCAACCACTATATAACCGTATATCAATGATATCTACCACTCCATGACACTCGCGAGATCTCTGGACCGGCGTAAATCCGTCTTCTCGATGGGAGATGCACTTCCGATGGACTTTAGAATCGGATTATTTTTCGCTTCACTCGTCGAGTCTGTCCGCTCAACTTATCATTGGACGAAGTTTATTGCCCTTATTTAGGCTGCTAAGTGGATGGATTTGTTTGTGCTGGAACGAAGGAAATATTCTCTCCTTTACACGTCGATTTAGGTGTGAAAGAGGAATGCAGACGTCGTTCGTCACTTCGCGTACGCGTCGTCGCGTGAAAATGACCTCACCCGTTAAAAAAATGAGACAAATAGACACGCAATAACTCGTCCCCCTTTCGTCGTGAATTTTCCATTTATTTTCGCGACAAACGCCATCCATACTTCGGGGGGGGGGGGGGGGGGATGCGAGCTGACGCGACTCGTTCGCCAAGTGCCAAAAGCGGCGGGAAAACCTGCCAACGGGAGATTAGGTTTACCAACCGCGCCTTTATTGTCTGTCGTTCGAAACGCACCCTCGTCGATACCTGAGATGAATACTTTTCGACACTCTGAGAGGAAAAATTAGGGTGTCGTATTTTAATTTAACTCGAGTGCTGCTTCGGGTAACGGGGGAATCGACAGAGGTGAAATTAATTAGAAATTTGGTCGAGAGAAATTGCTCCTAGAGGTTCTACACACAATTAGAGTTTTCCTCTTGTATCCGATAATTGAAACCACGAGTAATGAGGAAAGCTCGACTGGTGATTGAAAAAGAGAACTTCTTCGGCTGAATATTTGTATGATAATATCCATGAGTAATTCGAGAAATCGATGAATGACTTATTAATCGCTGCGTTGAATCGGAGCATGGTTTCAAAATTCATTTACCGATACACCCGTCAGACATATCTTAACGAAGCAGCCGCAGTAGTGACTGAACGTAAGAATGTATAAATGCAGACGACGTTGGGGAAGTATTTCCAGGAAAACAATGCGTATAGGATTGCGTGCACTGGTGATGGTGGCTGTGGGTGTACAGCGGTGTGAGTATGTTTGGAATTCCGAGAAATACGACGCGGAGTTTCTTATCGTCTCCCTGATACCGATATCCGTAAACATGAAAGCGCGTCTCCTCCACACCAACGTTTTATGATATTTCTGGCGCGAACACGTGAAGGAGAAAGAATGTAGAAAGTGGATTACGTCACGATCACGTCGAATAAAAAATTTCACATCCGACTATGATCTCAAACACTTATGAGAAATTGGCAACGCCGTTTTTACAACGGGGACGCGACCTTATAGTTTGAATAATATTAACATTTTCTTTCTAAAAATCCTACCGTAAAATTTTCCCGTTTTTTATTATACGCCACGAAGGTATTCCCCTCCAAATTTTTCACTGATCACTCGAACCACTGATTTCATTCGTAATTTCCCCGAGCGAAATTTCAGTACCGAACTCACGACCGCTCCTTCCTCCCCTTTCCTCCCCCTCAAAAATATCTTCCCCTTCCGTCGAGATATTTTCGGAGAATTTGTCCATGAATTCCCGCGTCGAACCGAAATCCTCCACAGGAGCGATGAGCGACGCGGGAAGGACTTTCGTCCAGGACGGGTTCGATGCGCGCACTGGGATGAGAGGGCTGGGACCACCCCGGAGGAAAGAGGAGAGAGCAAACCGGGAAGAGGGAGTGAGAGGCGCGAGAGGGACGGAGAGAGGGGCCGAACGGCGCAAGCTTAGCTTACCCAGCTTCGGAAACGCGACGAAGCTCTCGTCGCGGAGGTTCGCGCGAATTGTTAACTGGGGTAGCACGAGCGAGTATGGGTCGAGCCCGGAGAGCCTCCAGGAACTTTCGAAACGCGCGAGGTGACCCGTTTCGAGGGAGACGACCCTCGCTTTTAACCTCGACCTGGATGCTCGACACACTCGACGACGAGGAGCGAGCAGGATTTTTCCACCTACCTCGATCGGGCTATCCCCGGACAGTTTCGTATCTTTTCGTTTTGTGGGATGACACTTCGGGGTGAATTTGAGAGGAATTTGTCAACGTTTCATCTCGATCAAAAATGTTCAATCTATGTTTAATAAGTGCGATACAAAATTTTAGCCACTGATTTTCGCGATAAAAAATATTAGATATTCACCTAGAAATGAAGAATTGCTAAAATGGATATATTGAAAAATACCGTTGGTGGTTATTTTAAATGGCAATCACAAAGCCACTGCATATGCATTATCGTGCGATATTCTGAGTCAACGCTCATCTCCTTCCCTGTGCACTATCGTTGATTTGGGAGTGCGGGTCGAATTCAGGGTCAAGGGTGCTCTTCGTGCAGGCTGCCAGAAGCTGTTCGCAGGAAGTTACCGCGTTACGAATGTTTTATCTACTGGCTCTGACCTCCGCGGCGAAACCTGATCTCGGGGGAGGATTATTTTCAACGCACCATGGTCAGCGCGGGGAAGACCAATTGAAAGCGATGCGTTTTACGATGGCAACGACGACGATGACGTTGGCTGTCACCCTGTATCGAATGTCTTACTCCACACCGAGCAAACGCGCTCAAAGCGACGCGGAGAAAGCTCCCGAGGAAAAACGATAACGTTAAATCGATACACATTTTAGTGGCCTCGCAGACGGGAGCTGCTCAATCCTGAAAGCACTTTTCCTCCGGTCTGTAAACAGGCTTCCGAAGAACTGCAGCTTAAATATTTGCTCTCTCTCTTCCAGCCTGCAAAGATCCTAACCATTTCGTTCGGAGCTTTGCGACGGGGAATCTGAATCCGCCTACGAGCATCGAGAGTTCGCGTGTGTAGGGTCAGAGCCTCGAGGGTCAGAAGTGGCTGGGTTGAGGGTTGACTTTTGCAAAATTAATTTATAAGGATTACACGCGCGGGGAGATGAATGCGAGGAAAAACCAACTTGTAAATTAAGCTCATTCCAATATCCGTATACGCTTAGCCCCTTCCGCGAGATTCTCCCCCTTGCGTAGTTTAGCATAATTCACGGGAACCCTTTGAGATATTCGAGAATTTCACATTCACCCCGCCGCGGTCTGGAAAATCCCTTAAGTTGTCCCGAAGTTCATCCGGCTCTCGAGATCCCCCGCGGAGAAGTTCATCTCGGATTTACGAATCATATTATCGGAACGCTTCCGAATTTCCAGAGACGAGCAAATCCAGACGAGGGACATGGTGTATGCATGTGTTTTCTGTGAAGCCCGCTTCCGCTTTCGCATGCGTTCAATCAACGCCAAGAGAAATCCTTTTCAGATTTATATAAAGCCACGCTATTTTACGGAGACTTTTGTGCTCGTCGAAAAGCGAAGACGCACCGATAAGCTATATTTTTGCTGCGTGTTGGGCAAGATTTTTTTCGTCGGACGAAAGTAAAACGACGTGTTTGTCGGAGATTGTTTACGGGACACAGAAAATAACCACTTTTTCCAGAGTGGAAAATTGTTCGCGTATCAATTTTCGTATGATTTTTATCCATACGAGGTTAAAAATTAAATTTAAGCCGTTGATTCGAGTCGCTATTAATTTTTTTAAACCGAAATGAATCGAACTACAATCGACCTTTTCCTTATTTCTATCTGAATCAGTCGCCGATTTTCTGCAGCGATTATCAGTGCACGAATTAACGCGTTCCTCGATATTTTCTGTATTTCTTAAATGTTCTAAAGCGTAGTGCATGAAAATGCTTACCGGTATCACCATTAGCTTGCGACTTGTTCTCCCTGCCTTTTTCGTTAGAAGGATCTTCCTTCGTTTCTTCCTCCGCTGAAACACAAAAGCAAGGTTGGAGCGAAAGTTATACAGTATTACACGACGATCGCTCAAATATATACCCCGTATTCGAAGTCGAGAATGGCGATCGATAAGAACGTCGAGCAAATTACTTTTTCATCGTAACAACTCGGAATGAACAGCTCCACGGGCTTTGAATGTAGCTGCCTACCAATGCACCGAACACCGGATGGAAGAACCAACGATACACTCTCCCTCTTCCCCCCCCCCCCTTCTTTCTAAGTATATTCAATTCAGGCAACCGCGGTAGCATACGGTCGCGTCCCAACCGGTCGAAAGATTGCAATACTCTCGTCACACGCGTATCCCGGTGGTCTAGATTAATCCGCGATCGTATTCGGCAGCAGGACTCGAAAAAGATGCGAGAACTTTCGTCTAGCGGTAAGAAAATCTCGAGATTGCACACACATGAAAAGAAAACTGTACCCCGCTTTATACGAAAATATCACGGGGTAGTCTTATTTTCCATCTCGTTCCATTCGATACCTATGCACACGGTACAATTTAGATTGCCTTGTAATTTCTATTCTGAAAGTAAATAATTTCTCTACCAAGTGAATTAATTAGATACGCGTAATGCGCTTGTTTAATTCCAACGGTATTCCAATTTCGCGACACGCCATGTATTCGACTCCAGTAGTGAAAAATGGGGGAGCAGAACGGTACCGGTAAGGGCAGCATCAAACGTAATGGCCGGCGCGAGTATTTCGATTGTAACGCGTGATTCGCCCACAGTCTCATTTTCGATCGCCTGCAAACGCGGTTATCGTTTCCCCTATTTTCTTAACCGTTACTCGAAACGTGCAGCATCAATAAGTAAATATCAATGACGCATCGCAGGCTAGCGTGTCTATCGCGCGTAATGCAACGGTTGAAGCAGTACTTCTATCGTAATTTCCACTAGCCCGGCGAAGCTCGTTTTACGAACGCAGTGTCGCCGGCAACTTCCGTCCGTTCGGTGCGCGCGCGCGAGTCAGTGCGGTTAATTTCATTTTCACCGCGCAAAGGAATCAGTGTTTATTAAAATCTTCGATATCAAATATCGATAGTGTTAATTCTGTGCGAAATTGAACATTGAACGCAAGTGGAATCAACGTACGATGGACGAGCAGACATCAAACTAACCGCCTTTTATTGGAAGAGTCTTTGACGGCAAACTGATGGTGCGATATCACCAGCCGGTGCTTGTGGAGGTACATTTGCCAAAGAGTGAGTACCCCGTCATACAGTTTTACCGTATCGCTCGTAAAGATTTAATGGAGTGGTCGTCAAATCTGTCATTGTGACGATTGGATTTACAAAGAATACACGAATTTCTATTAGCGTTCTCGACGAGAGAAAAAGTAGACCTGCTTCCATTTCGATTTTTTACTGGGTGGGATAAAGATTACAGTGGCAAACAAGGTCACCGCGACCGACAACCTCTAGGAAGAATCATGTTGGATAGAGAGAATAGAGATGCTAATGATTATGATTTCATCTTTTTATTATTCTACGCCAACGAGCGTAGTTATTCTTCATATTCTCTGTTACATTTAGTTTTAAACGAGCGCGATAAAGTTATCGAACTCTCTACGTAGTCGAAACTCGCTAGAGTACAGTATCAGTCGGTATATACATATATATCAAAATAACTTTCACAGGTAGCAATCATTTTCGAGTTCCTAAAAGACATTCAAAAACTTTTGCAACTTTGGACATTTCAAGAGTTCTTGCAACCTGAGAATCGGAACGCTGTGGCAGGTTCTTATGATTGCAAACATCTCTGCGAAAGTTCCGCAGTTATATACGAAAACTCTGTGGATCGCAATCTCCCAATATCATTTTCTCGTGGAGCGGTAGCATCTTTAAGATGTGTCGCTTCAATTCTGTAGGAAGCCCTTGAAGGCTTGGGTTTATCATTTTTGCATCCATTAAAATTTCACAACGAGTAGGTGTTGTTAGGGCATTTTTAAACCTAAAGGAGAAATTGCATTGAGAGGTTCTGTTTAATCGTTCTCGTATATATTTCATCTTAATACTGATGCCTGGCGGCATGTTTTTGTAAAGTACAGCTAATCGAGGATATTAACCTGAATGAGAGATCCTTGAGATTCCAGAAGCGACCGGTAATATCGCTGGAATAAGGATTTATGTATTTTAAAGTTTGCACCGCCATGCTATACGCTTTCTTGGGTATTCCTTGCCGATATAGATTCAGCACTAATAAATCACCCAAAGGTATTACTACCAGCTTACACTCAGCTTCTGGTATCGGGCGAAATTGAAATATCATCGAATATACTCCAGTTTCTTTGGATTTCCAGTCCTTTGGAATATGTAGCGATTCTTTAGTCCACCTATGCAATATAAGCAAACAGTATTTTATTGAATAATACATTAATGAAAATTCAGGACGAATACTTGTTTGATATGCTTCTCTAAAATATCAATACTTTCGGTTTCCACGTGTAGAAGATTTAAGAATGACATAGGTAGTTTATTTTATTTATCGTAATATTTTCAAGTAGATTTTCGTTATCATTATGAATTTCAGTATATTTTTTAAAATCTGCTGTTATTTTGAATAAATTCTTCAAATATTTAGTTTCATGATAATTATGTACACCCATGGACAATAATCTTGTCCAGTGAACTTTTAATTTACGTCACTCTCAAGACCTCCAACAGTGATTGAGGAGATTACCTAATTTTATCAATTACGAGTCTCAAAATTAGTCGATCAAAAGTTCATTAGATAGAATCATTGTCCGCGAATCTACCGTTGGGTATTGTTGTTCGATAAAGGCACGTAAAAGTCTGCCTCTGCCATCAAGATGATCAGCGTAGCCACGAGGTAATCATGATGAATAGCATTTTCGGGCAATGTTTTCACAAGCCTTTCCAAAACTGGTAACAGCTTAGTAGCCGTACTATCTTCCACGAGTAGAAAGTCTGTCATTTTCGAAATAATCTTAACCTCTCAACACACAGTTATCACCTATACGTTTATCAGTGAACTGACGCTAGACTCAGCCATGATCGTCCGTCGGTAAGAATCATCCTTTTTGTGTCAGCTACCGATATCGCTCAACTGGAGCATACCTCTCTACGCTATCTCATGTAGGTATAATCATTAGGCGAAACATAGGTAAGATTCCGAAATATTATTTGTATCTGTATCTTGTGATAAATTTTCATCATCACTCTACTGACATGAGATAGAAATGCTCTACATAACGTACGCTTATATCTGTTACATGGTTTACATGGTAAAAAGTGTACCATTACCATAGGTAGGTATTATCCAGTAAGCACCCAAGAAGGTACACATCTCAGCCGGTTGTAGGTATTTCATTCAAGTTTTATGGTACACTGATTTTTATTGTAGGTACAATAACTTATTATTGTAGTATTAACTTCTTATTGCAACCGTTTGACAAACCTTCACGCTTTACCATTCTATGTATGTTACGAATTAGAAGAAAGAATTATACCAAGTCATCTATTTGAGAAGGAAAGAGCGAGAGGGAGATTGGGGAAGACAGAGAAAGAGCACTACAAGTAGTGCGAGATAAATGTACGAATAGAGCTGATAATTCACGTCATTGAATCTTATCAATTGCCTATTTAATCCTGTCGTCATCAGCCAGGAGAAACGTCGTAATCGAACTGCTATTACCTTTTTTGGTTTCGCTATTGCGGCATACCTAGGTAGAGTGCCCCTTCAACGTAATACCTATTCAGCACTTTTGCCGCAGCGTGCACAAAAGTGTTTGAATGTACAATTTGGAGTTGCGATACATAGCTCGTAGATATAATATTGCAAGTTTCACGTCAGCGGTAGAAAATAATTTAATCCACCTTGATTACCTTCAGTACGAAGCGATTCGCACGGTATCCGGCCTCGTGATACGGTACTGTCGCTAGTAGCTTGACACACGACCACTTGGCAGCGCCCCCGAAAGAATTTACAGTCCCCGGGGCAAAATTGAAAAGAAAAAGGGGGAAACGAGTAAAACGAAATGGACGAACGAAGGAAACAAGTTGCGATTTTTCATCGCGCCGGGAATCCAGAGTGAATCATCCGTGACATCATCCAAAATCAGAGGCGAATCAATGTCTCATTCATCTGGCAGTTATTCGGGAAATTATTTGAATCGTAATAATTAAATAATAGAAATGAGGAGCACAGTTCCAAAACTCGTTTAGTCCATTCGCAGTTTGTCCTATAATTGCTAATAGTTTAGCGATTATAAGACAAACTGCGAATGGACTAAATGAGTTTTGGAACTGTGCTCCTCAAATATAATGTACAAATTCTCTCGTCCAAATATTCTTCAAGAATAATTAAAAAACAATTCAGTCACATCATCTGATAACTTTATCGCTTGCTAGCTTTCCTGTCCTATTTATTATCAGTAAAATCATAATCAGATTACCAGTCTAGATCTATTCAGTCAATATCAGTGACTTTGCCTTCGTTTTCTACACTATGAACGGAATATTACTCTCATTGCGTACACTTGAAATTATTAGTGACTTATTGCTAGAAATTTCATTTTGATAAAATTCGTCATCGTAATGTATCGAGAGGCTCGGTAGAGTCTCGTGTTAGGAATAGAAAAATTAATCTTTTGACCCAATTTTGAAATATATTCAGCGTATAATTGGCAACCCTTGTAGCAATTTAAATTAGGGGGCGCCGGGGGCACTGAACGTATGAAATTCGCCCCTGTCCGGCATGCAAGAGCGCTCCGTACCACTTGTTGCATGGTCGCGCTCTGCACTTCTGTTTGGATAAACTGGTTACGAACTGGGACGCAATATGCTAGGAGCGTTACGTACCAGTCGGGCTTTGGTCTGTTTCACGGTCCTGAGTCGACAGCTGTTGCACTTTCGGCTGACCACGAGACACAACACTTGACAGAACACTTGACACTGCCGTGTCGCCCGATTCGGCCATTTTCAGGTTAACTCACGTTAACCTACTCGCGGCTACTTGGCTCGCCACATTCGAATCTAAAACTTTTCGAAACTTCACAGGAATCACAATTGTAGTCATCGTTGCCGATGGTAGATGGCAGGAACACGGAGACCGCCTACTAGCGCCTCTTCGTGAAGGAAATGCTGAACTTCTGAGTACACTTTCGGTACCATTTGAAAGTAAAATTTTATGTTCGATAGGGCCTAAACTCGTGAGAAGGTTGAGACAATCTTTGAAGTCTCTTTTTTATAATAAAATCTGCACTATCAATTAATTTACTCGATAAATAATCGAAACTGTATGTATGCTGGTGAAATGAATCGTATAAATAGAGTTCCTCTTGCACACAGAATCCCTCGTAAACTTTCACTCATTCTTCAAATTGCAACCCTCGAAAATAACAAAGGAAAATAATTGCGCTCTTGGTAGACGTTTAATAAACCAACAATCGAAGGTTATAACAAATTATAAGCACACAGACGACCTTGACGGGACGAAAGAAAAGTTGACGACATCGTAAATTGACCACAAAGACATTGCACATCGGATTTCTGTCCACGTCGTTCTAAAAATCGTCTTAGAGATGGAACTACGCGGTATTTTCCGAGTTGGATCGCACGGAGAGTCGATATTAGGATCCGTTCAAAAGGTTTGCCGCGGGTAACGAAACCGTGCCGTGCCCAGAAATGGCGTACGGTAATGCAGATATCCCCCTTGTCCATTTATCGCGCTCGCAATTGTAGCACTCTACGCTCTTCAGCGTCCTCATGAGCACGGTCGTTACTCCGCCCATTATCAGCAACTGATCCCCTGAAAAATAAAGGAAGTCACGCGCCACACGTGCCTGATTTTACCCCAAATCTAAAAAACGCTTTGACACTGAAGAATAAGATACGAGAGAGAATTATAAAACACTTTACCAATAGAACCCGTGGAATGACCGTGTCGCGCGACAGACATTTCGGCTTGCTGCCGCCACACGCAAAGATTCGGATCCCAAATGTCAACGCAGCTCATGCTTTCGGTGATATTCTCGGCGCTCGTTTTTCCAGCACCGCCGATTACGTAGAGACAATTAGAAATGACGTACATCGATGCGAAGCATCTCGGTGACCTCAGGGGTTCCGCTTTTAACCATCTGAAAGAGACGAAGGCGTCGGTGGAGTGAAATCAGGATACTCTCGATACGACGGGAGAATTGATGGATCGGGGGGGCGAAAGAGCGTACAGATTTTTTAGAGGGTCGTAGCATTCCACGTCCCTCAAGAGAGGGTCCTTTTTGGACTTGGTCATTCCACCGGCGATCCATATGAGATCTCGGTACTTCGTACTGGCCGGTCCCACTCTCGCCGTGTACATCGGCTGCATCTCCCTCCACGTAGAGTCGATCGGATCGAACGCCTCGACGGTACGCAGCGCGCTGAAGGGGGATGTAAGTAAGAAACTTATCGCTCGAGAAAATAAACGCGAAGCGTGAAAACGTAAAATATTTACACTCCGTTCCTGTCCTGTCCGCCCATCGCGTACATCTTCCCGTGACTGACCACGAGGCCAAAATTCTTCCTCGGGGTCAGCATTCCGGGCTCGCTGAACCAGGCCCTCGTTGTCGGATCGTAACTCCACACGGTGCCCACCACCATACTCTTCCGCTGGAGATCGTCCTCCCGTGGATCGGCACCCCCTGAAATACACACGTTTTAACCAGCCTCGAAATAACGCTTGAACAATTCGGTTTTGAAGCAATTTTGTGTATCGCAGATTCGAAAAATGCAGGCAAAATTGTTTATCCCGTATTTCTTCATTTTTCATTTTTGTTTGTATAATCTAAGCTGAAAAACGACGTTTCGAAATGCAGCTACGTCGTCGTCTGTCTCTTTCGCACTCGTAACTTGGCATTAGTGCGTCTCCCTGGCGTTTCGATGACGTTACGATGTTGTAGAGAGAAATGCATTTATAACTCAGCGAGTAGTTATTTTTTCGGATATTTTCATATGGATATTGAATATGTATGCGGATTACAAATTGAATTTAAAAATATGAATATGTTTTTATTTAAAGATCAGATTGAAGGCACCAATGCAAAAAGTGCCTAAGTCACATTTTGCCGTCTTCGAGAAAAACGCTTTTGAAGTCTCTTATCTTCTTGAAAATGTTACGTTTGCTAATATTTACTTGATTTTTTAACACATTATATTGTCTTGCTATTAGAACGAGTGGTTTTAAATAAAATTAAGATTAGTGTCGTACTTTTCAAAAGCGTTTTTCTCGAAGACGGCGAAATGTGATTTAAGCACTTTTTGCATTGGTGCCTTCAATTGCTCGCAGGACGTTGGAAACGTACCCACTAAGTAAACGCGACCCCTGAGATACACAACAGAGTGATGATGCCTCGGTTCCGGAATTTCTCCGACGAATTCCCAGGCGTTGTCGGTCGACACGAATCTGTACACATCCTTCCCCGTATTTCCCGTGCTGCCGTACTCCTCGTGCGGATCGATCCCACCGAATACCAGTACGGCCTCTCGCTCGGGGAAGAACAGCGAGTTCTCGAGATAAAAGTTGTCCGGGTTCACTCCGGTAACGTTGGCGTTCGCGTGCTGAGGTCTACATCGCCGGGCCAAACGATTTAGAGCTTGTTTTCTATTTTTAGAATACACTTTTTTCAATACTTTTTCTTTTTAATACTAACAAAAGTCGCTTGTAATCGCAAGAGCTGCGGAGACGAACGTCTCTGGATCTGGACCTCGGCCTCGGCTGATGCTCGCTCGTTGCTTGACAAATATTCTCAATGGTGTTATCGGGCTTGGGATTCCGATAGATCGACTCTCGCGTTTGAAGTTCCACCACGGACCGTCCCTCTGTACGCGGTGAAAAAGGATCGTCCGTATCGGTATGATCGGTGGGCGAAATCGAGCTCGTCCTCTCGTCGCAGCGATGGAAAAAAGCCGCCGATTTGATGGTCTGAATCGGCTTCGTGACCTCGTTGCGCGTCGTGGAACTGTTTACCAGAGGAAGATCGGTGGGTCGCGATTTCTGACGAGATCTCGGCGTCGGTTGGGGCGTGAACGTGTCGAACTGAAAGACGATCGTCCGTTGAGGTTCTCCGTCGACTCAATATGGTTTGAGACCCATCGAGACCGACCCGAGTGAACTCACTCGCAATCCTTCGAGATCTTTCGCGGAACTGGGTCGATCCTCTTCGCCTTGTTTATCACCGCACCCGACGACGGCCGGCTGCTGTCTGCTCTTCTTCCGCGGACTCTGCGCGTCCCCCCTGTCGTTCCTTCCACGACCGACCGGGCCGGTCACCTTCACCGGTTCCAGCGGCGCGTGTAGATTCTGTCCGACAGGAATCGCCAGCAATTCAGCGACTTTTCTCGCGTTTTGCTGCTCCTCGGAAGAGGTTCTCCTGATCTGGAAGACGACAGATCGCGAGAACGTCTTCTTCGAGAATCCCGATCGCACTTTTGGCGGCTCACTTCGTCGTATCGTCTTCGCGCCTTGTAGCCCCTGTACATCGCCTGAATGGCGGTGGCGGCTTCTTCCTCCGATTTCGACGATTCTCCCCGATCGTCGAAAAGCTTTGACTTTTGCTCGCACCTTCGCTGCTGCCTCTTCGTCGGTGGCGCGTAGCGCGGTTCCCACTGCTGATGATAATAGACCTCCCGCATCTTCTCATCGCCGCGCTCTTCGTAGCGTGGCCCAACGCTCCCCTGAAGTCGAGAAAACGATTCTTTTCGGTCCTTCCGACGTTGCCCCCCCCCCTCCCCCCTTCTCCGTGGATCGCGTTACCTCATTGCATTCCTTGCGTCGGCACGACTCGCCGATGATCCGCCCTCGTCCTTTGACCGCGTTGTACGGGAGCTTCTTCAAAGGATCTCCTCCGCCGCTGAGTCTTACGTGGAAAGTCGTCGGTGCGTCAACGCTCTCTCCATCGCCCAAAACAGGCTTTCCCTGGAGGCAACGACGAAACCGCGCTATACGATATCCCCTCGTTCCGCTTAATCGAAAGGCCGGATCGACTCGAAATGTAACTCGGCAAATCCCGGCGAAGGGAAAGCTCGAAAGCATCCGTATTTACTTATTCGCCTCGGCTTACATCTCGGTTCGATTGTATTCTTGGTAACAGGGGAAAGTTTCAGTGAAAGGAACCGATTTTCGAGGCCTTTGTAAAACCATCGCGTGGGAGGACAATCGACGGTCAACTCGGCGTTCCATTTCACTCCACTTAACTCCCATCAGGGACGTAATCTCAAGGTAAGAGTTATGCGCTGTAAGTGCAAACTGCGCCGCGTTCTCTGCCATGATCAGTGACACGGGGTGGGAGGTGAGGAGCAAAAAGTCGCGGATGATTCGTTTATTCGGATCATTCGTGAAAAGAAAACCGAGATCGATGCAGTTGTAGCGGCATAAACTCTGACCTTAGACCATGCCACTGCGCAATGCGGTCGCTTACAGGCGCGCAGCTTACCCCGAGATTGTTTCCCGCCCGATGACAACCCTGCCACACTGAAAAACAGGTGATCTTAAAGATGCAAAACTCTTCCTCCCCGCGCATCATTACTGCGTGCACTGGAAAACGACTCACCGAGTGTGCGGCACCATTTTTAGTTTCTTTTTCGTTCTTTTAGTTCAGCAATTTCATCTCGAATCGATCGCTCGAGTAGCAACTCACTAAGCATAGTGAAAGAAAAAATCGCGATTTCGAGATTTTTCATTTAGAAAGAATTTTCACAAATTCATCGGAAGTGAAAAACCAATTGTTCGTCGATTCGTACGATATTATTATTCTTTGATCAATTCGTACATTCCAGCAACACTATCGTAAAATACTGAGCATAGAAATATATACAATATATATAGGTACATATAGGATTCGATAGAAAATAATACGTTTTCTCAAATTCCCTCGGCACTCTATTAGATTCTAACGGAAGTGACTTATACGCATAGCGAGAGTACATTTCCTGATTTTTTTTCCTATTCATTTTCTAAGTATCTCGACCACTGGGTCACTTGGACGCGTCGTTCGTTCGTCGCACCACCGCCTCGCGACTTACTCACCCCCTTCTGGTCTCTATCCACGCTCTTCAGATACTCGGTCAAAGCTTCCGGCGGCATCGCCATACCGGCAGGCATTCCGGCAGGCATATACGGCGACAAGGACGATTTTTGAGGGTATTTCGAGCCTCTCGCGGGATTATTGGACACTCCGAATCCTTGGCCTGAAAAAGTATCGGTTGAGCCGGGGGTTTCGCGGTTCGCCGAATCCATACGTTCGCCGGATTGAAATTTGTAACGGATATTGACCGCGGGGCGTATCGGCGAGCCGAGCGGGCGAATGGAAATACGAGAGAACGAGGAGCGAGGGGTTCGAAAACTGATTTTTCAGAGTTTCCAGCCAGAAATTTCGGTCAGAGAGATCCGACAATCCTATTTACCCGAAGATCCCACATCCATTGTACAGTGATTTTGCGGATAATTCGCTCGCGTTCGATTAGGAGGCGGCGATGGGGGGCTATCCTTTGGCGGTGAATTCGGCGGGGTCGGCTTTGCTCGCGACCCGCGTGACTTAAATTCCGATATTTTCGTCTTTTGATACTCCTCCAAGTACAGCAGGAATTCGCGATACGTCACGTAATTCTGCAAAATAATAAAGCATGCACTGACGAAGAAATGCAGTTCGATCAATTAAATATTGTTGATCGACTCTCCTCTGGTTGACTCAAATGATATCTTTATCGAATCGATGATAATTAACCCCATCGACTGATCGATTCCAGAGACTTTTATTTTTGATCAAATTTCACCTCTCAGCTGATTACACAATTCACTGAATTAATCATTTATCCCAATTGACGGTTTTCAATTGTTATTTTTGAGCTCTACGTCAATTATTTCCAAATATTTATTTAGAAACCGATGACCGTAGCGTTTTGCCGACTCGAATAATTTCTTTTCGAACGAACCCAATTTTGTTTTTATCAATACACGTGACCTCAGCCACTCTTCTCGAATTACCTTATCCTCCCCGGCCCAATTCCTATTCGTGGGCTCGGTTAGACCCAGCAGATCGATCCAGTGGTAATAATCCTCCGTCTGATTGCCGTACCAGTATTTGATTATAACGAATCTGTCGAACAGAAAGTAAGAAGACACACACGCACGACACAGCCGAGATAAAGTAGAGGGAGGGTTGAAAAAAGGGGGTCGTGTTCGGAGTTTGGAACGAGTCGAAGGAATCCGAGAGACTGGATATCGGATTTCAATAGATCGGCGCAAAACGAACTTATTTATGTACAACCAGCTCGAAAAATGTCTGCCTCGAGTTTCTTTAAAATTCAACGATATTTTATGATTCTGCTCGTGTATCAGCTACACTGAGAGAAGAGTGTATTTGTTGTTAATAAATGTATATTTGATTATGGCGAAAAAAAATATTTCGTTGTGCCAAGTAAATATAGATACATCATATGTGAGGCTAATCTTACTTGTCAGGAAATAAACTTCGATCACTATCATCTCATTATCTATGAACATTTTGGCCTACATCGATGCAAGACTTTGTTGCAGATAAAAATGTAATCTTCATAAAAGTGTTATACAAACATGAGCCAAAAATTCGTAGACAATGAGATAACAGCGATTCGAGTTTTTTTTTTCTGGCGAGTAAATTTAGCCTCACGTGGTGTTAATTATTAGAATGTTTCTTTCATTCAAACAGAAATAGAGTAATAGCCGATGAATAATTCTAGGATGCCCGGGAAAAAGAGTATAAGTCAAAAAAGTGTTATTTTCATTTTATACATTTTTTCAACAGTTTGCGTTTCAATATAAACAAATAAAGGTATTTTCTGAGCAATACCTACCATTTTTTGACTTGTACTCCTTTTCCCGAGCATCCTAGAATTAATTGACGCAAACAAATATCTCTTTCGCCATAATCAAGTGCACGAGATCGCGAGCTTTCGGCGAATTTGAGAACTCCGTCCCCGGAACTCAACAGGCCGCGCCGCGCTCGGTCAATCGAACGCGGCTGACGAACGAGTACTCTCGAATCCTCGGCAACCACAGTCTCTCCGTTGACTTCAGACTCGAGCGCGCCACGAATGGATGAACGAACGAAAGCGCCTCTCCCCGGGGCCTCATTCGGAGACGAAACTTTACGACTCGCGCGCTCATCGCCGGGATTAAAAGCGACATCGCCGGAAGTCGTCGACGCTGCCCTTATACGTCGACTCCGCGTAGCGCCTCGATACTCACGCCAGGCCGTCGTCCACCATTTTCTGAATCTCCGGATACGACACGAGTTCCATGAACTCCGGGTTCTCCGGGTTTCGCTTCACGTCGACCAGCTGCCAGGGCGCGATGAGGCCGAAGCGCACGCACTTCATCACGTCCAGCAGGTGCTGCCGCCTCTCCTCCCAGTCGTGCATGAGCCACCTCACCGCGGACATGAGCACCTCCATCTCGCTGGGAACAAATTAGACGTGGGAATTTGAGTGGGCGTGGCACTCGAAACGGAAGAGGAGGATTTGTGCCGATCGAGATCGTCCTGGCGACCCGTCGCGGTTACCTGTTGACGCAGATGTAATTGGAGCGCAGCAACAGGCACAGCTCCTCCATCGAAAGCTCCAAAAAGTCCTTCGTGCTGACCAGCATCAGGAAGAACTTCATTATTCGCGGGATCATGAGCTCCATCACGGCGGTGTTGCCGATCTTACGCGCCTCCAGGTAGAGCTGGAAGGCGGTGTCCTCGGAGAAGAGCTCGTCGTTGTCTATGAAGGCCCAGCACTGCTCCTCCAGCTCTGAAAATGGGTCGAAAACGATCGATCGATTCGATGTGAATCCAGTCGTTGTGCGCATTTCTCGCTCAGCCGTAGTCGGATGGCAAATCGGGCGACTTCGACAGCGTCAGCCGGTTCGCGAGAGAGACTCGAAATTTCTCACTGTCCAACTTTCGCGAACTCCGCGCAGCCTGTCCCTCGTTGCAGCCATCGCGCTCTACCGCGTAGCTTCGTCCGGATCCTTTATCGCGCGGCTGGAACGTATCGCGAAACTTGGCCACCGCGATCAGTTCCGAAATTCTGCTGTCGAAGTCCCCCCCCCCCCCTCCCCCCCCCTCGAGTCTCGTGCACGTGGCACTCGACTTGAGCGCGAACCGATCGGGGCGAATTCTCGAGGATAGAGCCACATCGGACGTACCTCTGATGCCGAGGTACTGAGCCGCCGTGAAGATCTCCAGGATGTTGTCCCGCCTCAGCAAGTGGCAGCTCTCCCTGGTCGGGCCGATCATCCAGTCGTAGATAACGGAGAACGCCTTCGACGTCACGCTGCTCTGCATTTCACTTTTATATACACATATATCGCGCGTTTGCGGATGTACTGGAGTCTGAGTTTAACTGGTGGACCGTGCGTTCGCACCTCTCGATCACCATCGGTTAAACAGCGATTGTTGGGTAACGAAAAAAACATCGTAGCGAGCTCGCGTGACGAGAGGGAGTGACGAAATTCGTCGAACGGGGAGGAGGATGCGCGCGCGAGAGGGAACTTGACGTAGGGGGGATTTTTGTTTTCGAAGGGGTTATTCTTCACACGCCGATCGCGACCATCGTCGGCGTCTCTGAATGACGTAAACAGCGTACTTCGTGGATTAATCATTAGGAGACGCGCGGAGTTTATGTGCGAGCTTTATTCAAGCGCCGCTATTCATCCTTAAGTAGAGCGAAGAGGAGAGAGAAAGAGAGAGAGTCGGGTATAATCTCGAAAGAGGTTGAGAGGGAAAGGGGAGTGTCCAAGGTCGCTTGGCTTAGAGCTACCGTCACCGAGATGGGTGATGCTGACATAAGAGATTGGGGTCGCCAGCCACCCCTCCCCCTACCCCAGCTTCGCCGATCCCTCGGCCCAAACGCCCCTGCACCGTCGGATATATTGAATTTTACCACTCGCCCCCGCTCCGCGTTTTACAGCAGCCCTTAACCCTCGACTGCACGAGAAAAAACCCCTTTTCCACGCCACGCCGCTCCACCCTTTCGTCGCGTCGCGCTAATGCAGTACGCGTTGCTTTTCCACTTTGTTCGTATATCCCTCTTTCACGGAAACTTCGCGATGTCACCCTCGCGCGACGAAGGGCGGAGCGTCGAAGCTTTAGCGAATTTTGAAGATGAAATCTGATCTAACGACGGGCGAGGGGAACTTTTCGTAATTCATTAGAATTCGCCCGCAGTTGTCACTTTGAACGGGAAATAGTCTCGGCAACGAGAAACCTGCGATATGTATGATCCGACACCGGGTTGCCGGCGCATCCCCGAGCTCTCCCTATAATTATCAACGATACTCGGCGGGCGGAAAATGGGATTAGGTCTGAAAAGGACTTTATCCCGGAACCCTTTAACCGATAAACCCGTAATATATTTTGCCCTCTACATAATACACGGCCTCTCTCATCCGACACGGCGGACTGTATAGCTTTTCGCGCGACCGCAACCCTCCTCGATAAATAGCCAGGCTGCACCCCGGCCGCCCCGCGTCTGACGCGTGGGACACCCCGATAATATTAAGGTCGACGATGAAGCGGAGAGGCGGCCTCGGGTCGAGCTCCGGATCCTTTTTCACGCTTCCGCGTATTCCATTACGGATAATTAGAATTCGAAGAGGCGTCCTCCTTCGCGCGGTTTATCGAAAGAGACGGAGGTGGGTCCGCGATGAATCTCGGCGTAATAGTCTCGATGGCAGCGAATCGGCGGCAAGAGCGCTCGGGGCACTTTGTCATCCGGGGAAAACACGGGATTCGAAACGTTGCGAGCGAAATCGAATCGCGCTCCGCTCTCGCCGAAACCTATTTACGGAAAGTACGACGCGCGCGGGGCGTTCGGTCGAGAGCGCCCGGGATTCCGAACCCCGTGGAATCCTCGATCCGACGCGGCGGCGGCGGCGGCGGACCCTTTATCCGTGCGATAGCACCGCGTCGTCGTCGTCGGTAGATAAGCGAACTCACCCCGCTGAGATCGACCTCTTTGCAATTCTTCTCGTCGAAGAACGCGCTGTAGCTCTGAAGAACGAGGAGATGGCAGTGAAACTCGTCCCGGTCCAGGCGAACGATGCAATCGGCGTTCCTATCGACAGAGGTCATTTCTCTCATATCGCCGATCGACTTTTCGCGTCTCGATCGCGCCCGAAAGAAAAAAAAAAACTCACTTGTAATTCGTGATACGCCTTGCCAGTTCGTCGTAAAGATCCGTCTTCTCGGGGAGGATTATATTTTCCCAGTCGATGGGCTGATCTCCGGTGAAGCCTAACCTGATGCGGGAGTAGGAATGAGGGTAACGTCGAGTCGATTTCACGCTTGCCCCTCGCGGTGGCTAATTCGAAAAGTTTCCTCGAGTGTATTCGGAGTACGTACGAAGAGAGCGGTACTTCGTTTGCCGGGGGAACTCGGTGGTTCGCCGGAGGCGCGGGAGGCTGTTGCTCCATCGCTGAAGTGTAACGGTGCTGCGATCTGTGCGGCTGTGTTCTGGGCTTGCGTCGGGTTCCGATGGACTGCGGCAATTTTTGTTGGGCCTGTCGCGAAAAGCATTATTTCTCTTACTATCGAGGAGGTGGAAGGAAAGGGATTGAAAAATACACTGAAAAGACAGTTTGTTTATACAGGGTGTTTCAGGTATGCAATCATTAATTTCGTGAGATGATTCTGCATCATGAAATACACAAAAAAGTTCATATAAACATATGGGCTAAAATAACTTTCAAAGGTTCTATGGCTCTGTCAAGAAACAACAAGAAAAAACTTTTCAAGTGCGTAGAAAAGAATATAAAAATGTACTCTTAAAATGTGTGTTTTTGAATAATTGATGAGTAGGCCAGAAAGCGACAATGAATGTTACACTGTTCACGTTAATGTTGATTGAAAAAGATTTAAAGTGGGCGATAATTTCTGAGAAGCGTAGATCCTTTAAAAATAATTTTGGGACCCAAGTTTATAAGAACTTTTTTGAGTATTTTATGATGCAGAATCACCTCACGAATTTAATGACTGCATACTTGAAACACCCTGTATAATGGTCGATGTACGTACACTTGATTATGGCGAAAGAAATACTTCTTTGGACCAAACAAATATTCGTTAGCTATTATTCTATTTTTGTTTGAATGAAAGAGACATTCTAACGATTAACATTGATTTACTTGGCCCAACAAAATATTTCTTTCGCCGTAACCAAATATACATTTATTAACTACAAATAAACTCTTCTCTCAGTGCAGGCAACAATGAAGAATTACATGGAGAAAGTGTTGAGAAATGAATGTAGTAATTAATTTCAGTCTTGGCAGTAGACGAAAGGAAGGAGAGAATAAAAATAAATTCGTAGATCGAAGTAATAAATGATATAACAGCAGCAGAGTAGCAACGAAAAGAGTGGAAAAGGAAGGGGACGTAAGAGACCTGCAACTGATCGATAGTCGACGGACTAACTCCGGGTGGAAGATCGTTACTCGGCCTTCCAGGATCGACTTCCGTTCGCGCAACCTCGATACCGGGTCTACTCAGATCCGCCTTGACGTTGACTTTCGTGTGCCGGGGATCCGCGACCAGCACACTGACCTTCTTCGACTCGAACACCACCTAAAACCACTGTCCGTCTGTTTCGACCCTGCCGTAAACTCAACGCGAGGCCGCGAAAATCTGCAGGATTCGAGGGCAAACCTGATTTGGAATGATCTTGAGATTACCGCTCGGAGTCGCCTGAAACGGGAACACCCTCTTCGTCTCGTCACCACCGTTCGCGTCGATCGCAGCACGATTGTCGCCGGTCGCTCGGTGATGATTTTGCATGTGCTGCGTCAGGAAGCCCAGATCCGGGCCACCCCTGGGGTACTGCTGCGATTGCTCTGTTCCTTCCCTTCTTGCACTGGCGAAGAAATTGTCAAGGAACGCGCGAAAATGTCGATCGCCGATTTTTTGAAAAATCGGTATCGGCAAGAATTTTTCGAGATACGGAAGCATTCGATTGTACCGCGATCGAAGGACTGATTACTTCGAACGATGAGCCATTTGCCTCGAACGACTGCCGGAAGGATCATGCGGGCGACATCGCTCCTTCGATGCCCGGAGACTCTTCCGGGTTGTTCTTCGGTGCTCCTCGTCCCTCAACCGATCGCCGGGATCCTCTTCCGCCGCGTCAATGCGCCCTGGAACTTCCGACAGACCACGCCGCAGCTTCGATTCCTTCGTCCAGAGACTCGAAGGATACCCAACTTCTTGCGGAGTCACCTGGAGCACGCGACTCTCGTGAAATATGTTCACGTTCAGTGGTTCCTGCCTTCTGGAGGGTCGTCGGTATCTTCGCACGGCGGTCCTCTTGCGAAGCAGGGGTGCCCTGGGAGAGGAGTCCTCCTTCGGCGGTTCGGCGAGTCTTAATCTGTCGGAAGTTCGGAGCGGGGTATTCGAGGGGCGTCGCAGTTTGCGCGTCGCACCGATGGCTGCTCTCAATTCGGAGTTTCGAAGCCGAATCGTCAAAGGCTCCGTTCTCGCGACTTACGGCGAATGCACGATTTACCTGGAGGGCGATGGGTCTCCGATCGGGTGGGATAACGCCGGGCGGACGACGGTCTGCTCCGATTTCGCGGGGCGTACGGGGGATCTCGCGGAGGAGGGCGGAGTGGGTGATTTACCGTGGTACAGGACCACTACGCTGCTCTTGCTGTTTTCCTCCCGAAGGCGAGCCGGCGACTGGGATTGATCCTTGCGATTGACTGAGCGCGTTTAGCGAAATCGGTGCGTCGGACGATGATGAGTCGGGAAGAGAGATCGAGAGATTTTAATAAATTTATTTAACCCTTACTTGCCACACTTCTATAGAATCACGTACTTGCCACACTGGGGTTGATTTACACCCCAGCGAGAACAATTGTTATAACAAACAAATTATTGCATATTTGTACTTGAAAATTTTATCAGCTCTTCTTAAGAACGTACTTTAAAAGACCGTGTAACTTGTATAGCCAGAACTTAAAATTAAGTATGCGAAAAAAATAAAATATAAAAGTTACACGGTCTTTTAAAGTACGCTCTTAAGAAGAACTGATCAAAATTTTCAAGTACAAATATGCAATAATTTATTTGTTATAACAATTCTTCTCGCTCGGGTGTAAATCAATCCCAGTGTGGCAAATACGAGTTTTACCATGGGGTTGTTTCGAACCCCAGTGTGGCAAGTAAGGGTTAAAAATAAAAGTAAAGAATAAATTGATGTTATGATTAAATATATATATAATAGATTTATATATTTTTATTTATTACATTTAAATTATTTGATAAATTTAAAAAATTAAACTAGGATTAGATAACCCTATTATTTTTGAATGAAATTCATTAAATGTCAAAAATATTTGATGTAATCGTGAAATCAAAACAATTTGACGGTATTTTAATCTTTATAAGGGAATGTTTCCTACAATTGATTTTCCACGATAGGGGATTGACAAGGGGACAGGTCGATCTTTCGACTGATAATAATGCGAAGGCTGTGTCTATTTTCATACTATTCGTGAGTTCTCCTGAAGGATGGATCAAATTCAATGTTATTACAAGGTACAGCGAACATTCTTCGCGTAATTATCGGCTGGCCGGTCGATCTGCTCGCTATACCTTATTACGAAATTAATCTCGTATTTCCCTCCCCCATCTCTCGCGGCCGAAGCGATGAATTTTTATTACCAAGTCAAATCGACAAGCGGTCCGAAAGCAGCTGCAACGTGTCACGCTGCTACCTTATCATAAAAGTCGAAAGTTTTATCGACGAAACTTTGATCGCAGCGAGGAGTGGGGTGGGGTGGGTCGTGTCGAATAATATTCGCGGGGAAATTTTGCCGATGTGACTTACATTCTCTGCTGCGTTGACGGATCGCTTTTATAATTCGGGGAGTGCCTCTTCCCCCCCTGCAGGGTTACGAAACACTTTAGTCGGTTAAGCGAACGCTCTTATAAGCGCATGTATAATGACGTTATAGCACCGGGGAACTTTTATAATTACCGAAGTTTGTTGTCGGATTTCCCGCTCGGCCCCTCGCCGCTCGAGTACTTCGTCTCGGCAAAAGTTACTTGGTGCTGGAGAGGAGAGAAAACAGGAGGATGAAGGAGGAGAATCGCGCCCTCCGGTTTAACGCGCGTTCTCGCCTTCCCCTCCGTGCCTCGATGTGTCGACGGCGCGTAGAAAGGAAAAAAAAAAAGTGCGGAGCCTCATTTACGCGTCGCCGATCGTACCGGTCCGTTTACCTCATACTTATTTGGACGATTCCTCGTCGAAACGCATTGAGAGCTGGCGGTGCGTTGGACGGACGTGATATTGGACGACGTGCCTTTTTTGGTAACTGAAAGAGATCTTAAAGAATGAACCAGATGCAAATTGCCGTAGAGTCTCAACGCGTCCAGCTCGCTCGATCGAAGCCAATCGATAGATTTCGTCGTCTCCGTGCCGACGTTTCGTGCGAAAGTGGAGCAAGCGGCGGCCGATTATTACGATCGATTGCGATCTATTGCGTCCAAGTGACAGCGAGTTAAACGGTCGCCAGAATTACGGCGTCGCTCGGCTCGCTGATGCGCAAAGCGACCTGTAAGTGCGCGCGAAACGGATAATTATTTTCCGAACGTGATTATTGAGGTAGGACCTCGGAGGTTTCGCCTTTTTGCGTATTAAACCTTGCGGAAGGCGATTATGCATTAATTATCTAATTAGTGGTCAGAATTTCGTTATTGCGTTCGCGCGCTCGATTAACCAGCGTCGGGGGTCAGCGTGGCGAATCGATCGAGCGAGAACGACGCACGGGTTCAGTCAGCTGTTCGCATTCAGGGACTTACATCACTTACGTAATTTCGTCGCGACGGGGTTGTGACTCTCTCGAGGCGGTGTACTCGGCGCAGCCGCTGAATCGAGAAGATTCGGAATGTCAGCCTCTTTGTCGGAGCGTCTGCGATGTCGTCTACTCGTTCTTCGAGCGGACCGTGTCACCCTGACGTTTGATCAAAAATCGAAATCTCTCTGAGATCGATCGCTCGACCGCTTTATCTTATGCATTGTTTGCGCTGATTTCGAAAAGTGCAGTTATCCGGCCGATATCGGAAAGGGGAAATATAAGATATCAGAGCGATTTTCTGTACGGGTCTCTGCATTTCTTTGTCAGTGCAACTTTGAAAAAGTAAGTAACTCGATTATTCGAAACTACTCAAGAAGTACGCGCAAAAAGCAGATACCTTGGATTTAGCAGGTCGAGGTCTGAGGTGAGGTAGGAATCGCCTTCGGGGGATGTAGACGTATCTAAATTCTCCTGCGGGACAGAGGCGGAAGCGCGTCGTGAATCGACGCCCGGGGGTAAAAAGACGTCGCGAGTTCCGCCGTTGCCCGTTCGAAATGGATGGCGTCCATTCGCGCCGAAACGCGGAATCGCGCCGGAATAAATGCGAGGCGCGCGTGGAACGGCTTCGAGGGGTCGCGAGAAAAGGGACGGAAGCCCTCGCGTGTCTAGCGTTCCATCGATTTGCCGATGATTCGTAGCCCGATTTTTTTCTCCCGATTGACGCCGATAGCAAATTGGCACCGTCTCGGGGAGCCGGAAGAAATATGGGAGGGTTCGTCTTCGGCGCCGATAGGTAAACGCGAGAGAGAGATGAGAGATCGCCGTGCATGCTCACGTCATAACGCGATAAGCCCCTTCGCATGATACGTGTCACATCCGCTTGTGGTCGAGTCACTCGCTGGTTATCGGCATCATTTCACGAAGCAACGCGATCGCTTCTGCGCGAAACCGGGACAAAAAAAGCGGTAAAAATATATGTTGTATAAACGAATGCTATGACATTTAAAACGACCGGGACATTGGTAAAAGTGTGGTGTGCGTGCATGTCCGGAGAGAGGCCCTAGAAACCGAACAGCAGAAGGCGCGACAAAAAACGACTTCGCGGCACGACGGTTCCGCTCTCCCGCTCGGACTGTAAATTCAAGGGTGTTTCAATTCGGAAGCGAGCGCAATTTTCGTCGTTCGTGGTTTTACCACTGCACGGCTGTATTACCGCACGTAGATAATTTACGAGTAGGTATACCGTATGTCCCACTCTGTACGGGCCAGTTTGAAGTTACCTTCGGGGAGGCTTGGTCGGTACTTGAGTCATTTAATACCGGTAGAAGTCGAGTCGGTAGTTAGAGTTGGTGTCAATTCGGGTGATCGAAGCGTCTAACTTCGAAATTATGAATTTGTGAATAATGGAAATGACTCACCATTATTCACAAATTCATAATTTCGAGGATAGACGCTTCGATCTCCCGAATTGACACCAACTCTAACTACCGACTCGACTTCTACCGGTATTAAATGTTTCGATTACCGACCAAGCCTCCCTGAAGGTAACTTTCAAACTGGCCCGTACAGAGTGGGACATACGGTATATCATGTCTTTATGGATTACCAAATTCTCCGAACGGAGAAATTCTTTCAAACACACATCTACGTATATCTGTGCTCTCTCTCTGTATGAACACACACGTGCGCAGGTATCTATCTCTCTTTCTCGATCGCTACATCCCTTCAATCCGGTCAATCTCGACGATTACAATGAGCGTCCGTGATATCGTACACTCGTAACGCACTTTACGCGTGCACGAGCACACGTGCTCGTGCGTAGGCGTAAACGTATTATCCATCTCCGAGAGAGTGATTTGTATCGACGCCAATAAAATACAGGGTTTCCCGCGTCGAGAAACATGGCGGTTGGGGATAAATTGCGGGGAAGCCGGAGCATCGAATGTTCCGTAAAGAGCATTAAATCGTGTTAGCAATCCGGGGATGACGAGGGAAGAGAAAGAGGGAGAGAGACGAGACAGTGGCGGCATACGGGACGCGCGGTGGGGTGGAGCGAGCAGTGTGGGTGCTGGCAGGCTGCATCGATCGGCTCGGCGCGTCCTGGTGACCTCGACCCAATGCCACCCTCTTCTACTCTCGGATGCGCACCCCCTCCCTCTTCCCCACTCCGTCGCTCGCTCTCTCTCTCTCCGTCCCTCTTTCGCTCGCTCCCTCCCACTTCTCATCCGCGCGCCCTGCCATCCACACCAGAACCCGCAGACCCGGGTCAGTTAGCACCCCCGTCAAAACATACACCGTCCGGAGAGCGCCGTACATAGGGGGTGCGTCTTCCCGGCGCTTACGCAACGCTCTCCTCGTATACCTGCGAGATCGATCCCCAATCCGCGCAGTCGTACATTTCCGGGGTGCTCGAAGCTTTCTTATCGCAGTGGCTATAAGCGGGGGAGGGTGGGGCGCGAAGGGCTGACAAGAATATGGATACGCTTGTGCTCGCGAGTTGAAACTCGTCTAGCGGATAAAGTAGGTACGGTGGGGAGGCTCAAAATTGTACCTATACATATTTATCGTTACCCCGTTGTGGAATAAATGTGGTTCGCTCGAGAGGAGATCGTTAAGAATGTCAAGAACTTTCTCCTGCACGGATTACATATGTATGTATATATTCGCAGGAGAAGGTAGATTCAGTCTAATCTATTGTGATGCCGTCATACAGGGCATTTTTCATGTGGAGTTTTTGTCATTATTTTTATTAATCGAGCCATGATCGAACGAATCGGCCTTGTAAACTTGAACAGGATGGCATTTTTTTTTACCGCCAAATGTTTTTCAATCTCCGTTGAAATTCGTAGGTCCTACACAAATATCATTTTACAGTGGAATCGAAGAATTCGCACCATTCATGCCAGGCGCGTACAAATTATACTGAAAAAAAAAAGAAATCCGAGGCGCCCAGCCCGCGCAACTTCGCGGCCCGGTTTACAACGCGGTCGCGGTCGATATCGCATGCGACGGCGTTTCGTAAGCAAGGTCGGACGCGATGCGATTGGCAGTAGGTCGGGATACATGGGCTTACGAAATATCGGAGAGTTTAGCGTGGCGGGAGAGCGCGAAATTCGTACACATATATACAAAACAAACTCAATCTCGAACCGGCAATACAATCTTTTTAATCTATATGTGATTTTGGTTATGTATGGATTGTATATGATTTCTATGTTAACCGTATAAGGAATATATACGGATTATACAAACATTCAGAAATCTGAATATAGTCTATACTTATATGGTTAACATAGAAACCATACATAATCCGTATGTATAGACTCAACAAAATTTGGCCACAACTGGAAAATTATAGTAATTGCAGTGATAATTTTCTTCGCAATAGCAAGAATTCTTGCTACGCTAGCAATATTTTTCTAGTTGTCACCAAATAATGTCTGAGGCAGCCAAAAATATAGCTGGATCAGCTAAATATTTTGTTCAATGTACGGAACCACTCAACTGTACTCGTCATTGGCACAAGGTGATATTTATGCACCCCGTATGTATTATACCATATGAGGCTAAACTTACTCGCCAGGAAAGGAGCTTCAATCACTATTATCTCATTAAATATGAACTTTTGACCTACATCGACGATATAAGTCTTTGCTATAGGTAAGTAATATGTAATCTTCAAAAAAGTATTACATAAATATGAGCCAAAAGTTCATAGATAATGAGATAATAGTGATTAAAGTTTCTTTTCCGACGAATAAGTTTAGCCGCCTATGATATGTATAACTTTTCCGCCTGGGCATATTATGCACGACAAGTATACGTCCGTGTAAAAATCGACTAGGAAAATACAGGTTTATCGCCGTCGCAGGAGAAAAACGAATGACGCGTCTCTCACCGGGGGAAACGGACGAGCGTTATAACGCGTCCCATAGAAAAGTCCGTTCGCCAAAGGACGTCGGTTTAATGCCCACTATTACGACGTATCCTCGGGTATACACCTACATATTACGAGAAGTACGAAGAGCAGTCGTCGCTCCTCCTTCCGGTTTCTCGCCCCGCGGTCGCTTCCACGCCCGCTGCAGCGCGGGCTACTGAGAATATGTACGTCTCGCTCCTCGCGCGTCGCATAATAATAGCCGCGGCGCGAAACGACGAGCAGAAGTCGTTCGCGTCGGAGCGAATTTCATTTTGACGACTCCTCGCAAGCGCGGGGTGGTTCGTCGGGCGAGGTGTAAGGGAAGGGGGAAAAAAGTACGAAATGTGCATACATTTGAATAGGACGCGTTCCACTTTCGGTCCATTCGTAGGCGCGCGCGCGCGATGGTAGAGTTGGGTGCAGCAGGGAATTCGCGCGGCGGGGGGGGGGGGGGCATCGGAGGGACGCTCGCGGCCGCTGTGGTAGGGGACCGAAGAGCGCGGGAGGAGAGTTGCCAAGGTTACACCCGCGTCACAACCACCCAACGAACGCTCCACTAACCGCCACTCTCCGTCGCGCTCTCCACCCCCTGCGCCCTGGACCACTTCCACTCCCACGCTCTCCCCACCAGCGTCGCCCGGTTTTCCCCTCCCCGCTCTCTCTCCTCCCTTCATCGCGCACGCTATACAGGGTTTCTTTTAAAGTTCCGCGATAAATCCGACCCCACACCCCGCGCCGCCGTGCGTCCCTTTCGTTGCCTCCGCGGCTTTACCGTTCCCTGATTTATGTTCGCCGGCAGTTAAAAATGAGAGGGGGCGCGAGTAGCGCGATAGCTCTCTTCCGGGTGCAAGACGATCCCCGCGCGTCAGCGTCGTCGTCCCCCCTCGGCTGCGCGAGAGGGATAGGTACAGGGGCGCGCGTTTCCGCAGCTCTCCCCGCCGACCGAAGGGGCGCTGTTTGGCGCGCGCGGGAGATCAAAAGAGCCGCGCCGCCGTGAGTCCACCCCTCGTGTACTCGTGGCCGAGGAAGCTTCTTTCCTCTTTAAATTATTCGCCACGAGATATCCTCGAGACCTTTACGCGAAAGGACCCTCCGCTCGAGTCATTAACTACTCTCTTCCGCGGGATCCCCCTCGCAAGGGTTTCGTGAGTGCGAAGGGCCCTTGCCGAATCAACCCTTCGATGTCTGATGCGGCACACCTATACACGGAAAGAGGATACCTCGAACGCTTTTCCGATGTCCACGGTTCAAACCCACCCCCGCGCGTTGCCGCGTAACGCCACGCGACTGCATTGCGACACGCGATTCTCGTGAGAACGGCGAGGCGCGTCGGTGTGGCGATGAGATTCAGACCCGGAGAAAAAATCCTACTCTACCTGAGAATGACAGATCGAAAGCCCGATAGAGGCGTACTTAGTTATGAATGACTGCACGCGCCTCTGCATCACCTCTCGCTTCGACCCGGAATGGAAATTTGCCTTCGGTGCGCGCGGATCCCGGGACGATCCTAACGAGACGTTATTTCCACTACTCCGCGACGAACTCGGCCGTGTAACGTGGGCGCGTAAATTCGTTCCCTCCGTACGGAAGGAAATTACGCGAATTACGCTCGACCGTTCGGTACAGCCGTGCAGTGGAAGCGTCGAATCGGTCGGTTCAAGGAAACCGGAGATGGGCTCGATTCAGCGTGCGCTATTCTATCTTCCGTCGTGCCGTCGACGTTGCATCAGCGGCCCCGCCTCGCTGTGTACCGAGTATATACATATATATCGGAACGTACGCTGCGATAAAACGGGGTATGGGGGTGACTCGTCTTTTATACCGCTGGACTTATTTTCGAATTCCTGGTACATCCGCGACACAGACGGAAAAGTTCTATATATTTTGTATATAATCCATTGGTCGTATATGGATTATATGTATAATTTTTATATCAACCGTATAAGGACTATATACAGGTTTTTGAATGTTTGTGTAATCCATACACGGTCCTTACACGATTAGTATATAGAAATCATACACACAGGGGGAAAAAATTCGTTGTATTTACTGAACATTACTTGCGGGGTCGCGAGTAATTACTTATTTATATCAGTGAAATCTCTTTTAACAGGTCAATTAGACATCTCTTCTTCACAATCGCGTGTAAAATAATATGTGATCGCAAGAAAGGAGTATTTAATTAATGTGAAAAAAAGATTTAATTATCAGTGGGTCGAACTAATTCTTTTTTCTCTGTATATTTATTCCATATGTGACCAAAATCACATGTGGATCATATAGCAAATATAACGTAGAATTTTTTCGCCCGCCGAAGCATCATTTTCGGCAACGGGACGCGAGGACAGCTCGCGCGATGCACCACTGCAGTCCGACACTGCAACTCGCGCAGGAAAAACGAACCAATTAAGTTTTCGCGAAAACAAGATGTTTTCGCCGGAGCCTGACAGACGAACGTTGGAGTGCGATGCATTTATCATCCACGTGGGTCCCCGGGGCGGGGTAACGCGAGAGGTAAACATTTATCGTTCGAGGCCGGTGAGGAGTTGGGAGGTCGACGGGTCGGAGGGGGAAGATGTAGCGTCGTGGGATAAACACGGGAGGGAAGAGCGAGAGGCGGCTTTCGTATTTCTGGCAAGGCAAATAACCGGGTTTCCTTTGTCGAGGAACTTTTCCGGATTCCTCGTCGTGTATCGTCCGCCGTTGTATAGTTTCCGGGAAAGGGGGAGGGAAATTGAATCTCGCCGTTTCCCACGAGAGTCGCGTCTTTCGCGAGGATCCGCCAAAAGGGACGACTTTTTTTTGGCCTCGCTTCTAATTATAACGAAGTCGAGATAATTTCTGCCCCTTCGACTCCCGGCTCCGCTCTCTTTACTAATTCGGCGGATCGAGGACAACTCCGTGACGCAAAAGAAAAAAAGGCGTGGCGCGCGGCACGACGGAGGATCTTCGGCGGGGCAAAACGACTTGGAAAAAAAATTACATCCGGCACGCGCGAAAATATCGGGGAAGAAAAACGAGTGACGAGACGAGATTGCGTTGTCCCGTTCCACTCGTTAGCGGATACACGCGGCCCGCTCTCGCCCTTAATTTATTATCCGTTCGTTTGCGCGCGCAAGACAAGCCGGCCGATTGCCTGCAATTTTCTCGGATCCCCGGGGGGTGAGGGAAGGGCACGAGGGGTAGGCCGAGACTGCGATTACAAAGAGAGACGAGACAGCTTACATATTAAAATTTTCTAACGCCGTGTAATTTGTTCCGCGCGAGCGTCGAGAAGGAGGAGGAGGAGGAGGCGGAGACGATCCTGGGGGATGAAAGTGCGGAGTCGCGAGGGGCTGGAACGGTGTACCTTACAGAAGCGTGATAAGAGCCACCTTCCATATATACCCCCGCAAGCGACCGCCCCCGCCTACCGAGCGTACTCCGTACGTGCTGTAAAAGTGCTCTGAATAAATTAATTAAACACCCTGTTGGCACAAGGTGTAGGTACACCGTACACACACCCCGCGGACGCGACCACGGAGGAGACATTCTCAACACAACATACGCGCCAGTGCTTCGCCGTCTAATTCGCTATTCCGGTACATTCGGACGATGAGATTCTGATGCGCCGTAATCCGCAGCACGCGGCGCTTGCGTTCTTCTGATACAGCACGCGCTCTAATTTCGCGATATTTCAACGAATTAAAATCCGCGCGATAAGCGTCGACAGAGACGAACGAGGAGGAGGAGAGGAGCGAGGAAAATTATGCGGGGACCCTTTTCCTCGCCGTAGAAGCGTAGAGAGGAAAGGGGTAACTCGTGAGCACCTACTGTACTCGAGAACGCGTTACGAGGGGCGGTTGTCGTGCGAGTATGCAGCTCGATATCAGAGGGGTGCCTCGTAAAACAAGATGAGCGTAACGCAGTGGAGAGATACGGCGACTCCCGGCGACTGACGGACGCGCAATATCTGAAGAACGTTGCCCGCGGGACCGGCGGCCGGGTGTCTTCCGGTCTCCCGACACCCTCGGAAAATTGCACGGCGTCCCCGCTACATCCCCAATTTCTCCCGCGCAGTGGATGCAGTTCGTTGACTCTCGGAAAAATCCACTTTGCCGACGTTCCTCCCGCGAGGATGTGGATATAGGTGTACCTGTACGCGACGCGCCGTTCAACGTGTTTACTCGACGATCTCCCGTCTCGACCCCTTCGCATCCCCGGGAAATTTCAACAGGTCCCTCGCACCTCGCACACACGCGAGAGATCTCTCGATCTCTGCACGACCCTCCGGCGAAAATTCCTCGAAAAAGCGTCGCAAAATATTTACACGCGCTCATTTCTCCATCGCGACTTCGCGGACACCCTCTATACGCCGGATATTACGAAGGCACGGGGGTGGAAAGAAAAAATCGCAAGACGGAGAAAATCGTGGAATAATCGCGGCGCCGCGCCCCGTTCCGTCGTTTACCGCGCGGATTTACGGCTGTTTTTAGCGATGGATTTTCCTGCCCCTTCTCTTCTCGCCACCCTCCGCGAAGCTGCTCTTCGGCAACCGCAACGCGTCTCTTCCTCCTCCTCCTCCTTCTCTTCCTTTTCCGCGTTCGGACTATATCTTTCGTCGTTGACAGAGGCGACCGCAGCACTTTTGCATTGTTAGGGGAATTGTCGAGCGAGACGCCGTTCCAGTTCGTTTTCCGGACACGTACTCGAACCCCTTCACCCCTCTCTTCGCTTCGCACCCTCGACCATACCTGCTCACCCCGTTGAAATATTAACGGCTGCCGGCCTACGCGCCGACTCGTATTTGTTAACCCCCTCAATTTCTTAGTCGAGCCGAAGGCGCTTTTAATATTTCACCTACGTCGACGTTTCGCCGGTTAAATTGTACCCCGCTGTTCCTTCTCGCCGCTAGACGGTTGCAGTTGTATTATTACCGGTCCCGCCGTCGCTGTGTCGTCGCAACGACGACGCTTCGGAGTGGGAGGGGAGATCGACGACCGTGTAATTCGAGACACGTCTCATTGGACGATATTACGAGGTGGAGAAAATAGATTCCGTGAAATGTGAGAATAAAATTTGCTTGATTTAAATAAACGTATTCTTGGACGTAGTCCTACACTGAGAGAAATAGTTGGCAGTGCCCAACAAATGTTTCTTGAATCGAAAACATATAATCTTACAAATTTTTACGAATGCAGATTCTCGCGATCGAAGAATAATATATTCTTAATTCCAGAATACCTCGTCGTGGCAATGAGAAATTCCTTTTGCACACAAAAAATTATTACTCGAGCCTGTCAAACATTTTCTCGCACGAATAAAACCATGGCATGGCTTGATCCTGAACTTATATCATGTTTGTGATTACAGAAAACATTTTTTTCGCACCAACAATCATTTCTCTCAGTGTAAGAGCACATCTATTCAATTCGAATAAATAGTCCAAATAATATTCAGCTAAATTAATAACATTTATGTGTCGTTCAATCGATATTTATTCTAATTGAATAAACGTGCTTTTATTTCAATCTAGCAAATTTTTTTTCCACTGTGTACATACCGGTTGACAATTCATCGATCCTTTTTGTAGCGTTCCTGTATAGGGCGATTGGGTAACTGCACAAAACAGATAGAGTGCCATCTGTGGCACGCACCAAGCATTAAGCAGATGCCCGTGGTATAAGCGCTGTTTACACGTTATTTTGGATAATAATTGAAGTGTTTTACCTATGAGATTTAATCAACATGGCCTCAATTATAAGATAATGTGGATTTCAAAGCATTCAAATAAATTCTTTCCGTGGAAAATCGTTATCAAAAGGTAAATACAAGCAGCGCCACCAAGCTGGGTTTCTTGGCGAAACTTGGATGTACATTCTCTATATGTACATGTGTAACACAAACAAAAGCTACGTTTGGGGAAGTACACCCGTGCTCACGAAATCTGTCGCTGGTGACTTTTTTTAAACCTTATTTTTAAACGTACTAACCAGTGAACAATTAATTCTCATGCCCTCATTAGCTACGGTGACGTCTACTCTCGTTAATGAAAGCACGAGGATTGATTAATCATTGGTTAGTACGTTTAAAAATAACATTTAAAAAAAGTCACCAGCGACAGATTCCGTGAGCCCGGGTGTACGCTAGAGTCCTATACCGAATGTAGATTACACGCGAGTGTCGCAGATACATTGTATAACTCGAGACAAGTTGCATAATAAAGCGGCACAGTCTTCCAATCGCGATGACGACCGAGTCGCTCAGAAGAAGCGGGAAGAATACATATTATATTCAAGTGTTTCATTTTCCAATCGCGACGAAAGTCGACCCCTACGATCGTT
Organism: Xiphydria camelus; assembly: GCA_963678675.1. Taxonomy (NCBI): domain Eukaryota; kingdom Metazoa; phylum Arthropoda; class Insecta; order Hymenoptera; family Xiphydriidae; genus Xiphydria; species Xiphydria camelus. The sequence continues at coordinate 24,494,349 of OY783199.1, read as the reverse complement.
GAATCCGCTGACGGAGATCGCGCCGAACCCCGCAATTCGGTCTTTTTATTTTCGCATAACGCGGGCTATCCGCGCGGAACAACGAGGCGTTTATATAACGTCGGCTTTATTGTAATCGCGCTCGAAATTACGGCACAGTTTTCGTGAATTTATCGGCTCGGGATTAAACGAGTAATAGAGCGATGGCGTGTATCTTTATGGTAATGCGTGTTATATCGACTGCATCCCGGTTCCTTAGGCCGCTGTCGAGACTTTTTTCCCTTCCGTATCACTCGTTCCTCTTCTCCACCGCGCGGCCAACCTCGTTCCCGTTCATTCGCCCTCGCCCTCCTCGACGTCCATTCTCCCGCGGCGTTAAACGACCGTGAAGGATCCTCGAAGAAAATAGATCCTCGATCCACACTCGACCTACTTAGAAATACGTAGTTTTTCTCCCCCAAAGCACGTACGTACATTCGCCCACGCGTAACTATAACATTTCATGCTACGGTACGAGACGGAATTTCGGCCCACGGAAGAACCGTTCCCAGTAATATCACGTGGAATACAGTCCTGTATATGTGCCTACCTAGTAAACATGTCGAAACTTCGATCTAATCTCTTTTTTCTCACGCAAAACCGTATCGGAATAAAGCGAATCGCTGTTCCTTTTATGTTTTTCTAGTACAATCGAGCCGCGCTTGCGTTAAAGCGTGTCGAATGCGACGTGTATACGCGATGGTCGGTGACCGCGCGCCGAACACGGGAGGCTTTACTTTTTTTTCTCATTACAACGCCGCGAAAGGAGCCTGGGGAGTAAGAAAGTTTCTCCCGTTCAGCAGGATAAAAGCGGGATGGATGGCCCGATTAAAGAGCGAGTTCAAAATCGATTATCTTAAAATCAATTGGAGATATCGAAGAAAAATCTAAATAAAAAATATCTATCTACATTTTTACTATAAAAAAGCCAACCAACACATTTCTCGTGTATCTCCGCTACGTTTCGAGTTAATCGCGTTCAAAGTTAAACAGAAGCTGGGGCGTCTATCCCCCACTTTTATCCTAGGCGTGTATTGCATAAAACAGAGTATCCAACAACGCGTAGGTGTTTTACACTCGAAGAGTCCCAACCGCGCCTTAAGCCGATTTATGCATCGGAGCTTCCGCGTTCGCGATATTAGCATAAAGCGTCGGAGGGGAATACATAAAGTCTGTACTAGAGGAAGTCGATGAATTTCGGTATGAAATTGCATTTTAACTCGACTCCCCATACACCGTACATACAGTCGGCCACCGCATCGACGCATCCGTGATTAGATTCGGTTGTCATCGATTCGCGAATCTGGAGCAACAGCGGCGTACGAAATTTATGCGGATGACGAACCTCGACGCAACGACGACCCGGTAATTCGGCTAGTCGCAATTCGATTCCGCTGATATGGCATTATGCGCTTCTACGATCGCCACTGCGAAAGCGCGTCGCAATTGAAACGTCCGATCCTTTCGGGGATGCTGGATATGTAAACCCACCGCGCGCGAGTGTTGCACAAAGTCGTATACGGTCTGATCGCCAACCGACGATCCGTATCTCCGAAGTGTACCCACCGATCCGTCCGAGCTCGTAACTGATCGAGGTTTTGTGACGGTTAATTAACGGGATTCTAATGAAGATAATTACCGTTAGCATAGCTAACCGGTCCGACCTCGGCGACGGAGCTCGCTATAGCGGAGCGCGGGTCGACCTCGCGCGGCAGCGGAACATTCGTCCAATCCAATTTCGAGCGATGCGGTTCTCGCGGATGTGGGAGGGGGGGGGGGGGCGGGGGCGTGCAGAATTATTGCAGCAGGGCGCTCTTGTTCGATCGTAATTAAATTTGCTCTCGCTTGTGTTTCCCGGCTTTTGTCTTACTTTCCTCTCGTTCGCTGCGGAATTCAAACGGGGTCTCCCCGTTACACGACGAATGTTAAACCGGCGGCATTTCCCGTTGCATAACACGCGCGTCCGCGCACGAAGCGGTCGTTACCCCTTTTTCGGCGGCGCGAGCAGTGCGTCGAAAAATAGAGGGAAATTCGATAGCTCGGCGGCCGATGGTGTTCGACCTACTTTTTGTTCCGCTCCGCGCGCATCGATTGGCTTCACTTCGGAATTTTTGCCGCGGTTAATTGGCCCACGCTATACGCGTGCTATATAACACACTCACCGATAAAGTTTAAGTGCAGCGGGCGATTTATTTTTCAATGAAATCGAGCGCTGCGGCAGCTGATCGACTGGCTGCTGTGCAGCGTTCGCTAAATATTTGCTCATTCCACATTTCTCGTTACTTCGATTCGACGCGAGTCATAATTTATCGTAGTCCAAATTTTGAGAACCGCGATGGAAATTACGTAACGCACAGACTGATCGCACTGAAAAAAGTATTTAGCTAATCCACAGCTATATTTCTGGCTGCCTCAGACACGACTAGAAAAATATTGCTAGCGTGGCAAGTATTCTTGCTATTGCGAAGAAAATTATCACTGCAATTATTATAATTTTTTCTAGTTGTGGCTAAATTTGGTTGAGTGCGTATACACCGCAGTCGACATGTGCCAATTCAGTCGATGCAGCGCTAAAGATACGTCGGCGTTAATTTATCGGCCGTTGTTATCACGGTCGAGCACATTCTGGCCCTACGGACGCGGTAAAGGCACACGGCGTCTTCGCGCGGAAGACGGAAACGGTGCAGTTTACACCATTATTACGCCACATCCATTCGGCTTTAGGTCGTGTCTGTGCGCGTGTACACGTACACGGCAGTGCGTTCGCTGGTGGACGAGTCTTCCTCCTCCTCCTCCTCCTCCTCCTCCTTCCGTCTTCCGCTTTCTCTCCGGGATAATAAAACTGCTCGTCTATTTATCTCTCCGGTTCAGCGACGGGCGCGATCGATTCGCACACAGAGCGAAGAAAGGCTCGCACCTCGCTCCCGCGTTCCCCGCGCGCTTTTAAAAGGCGTCGCCGCGTGGAACGTGGAAGCGCGTCACGTTTGTGTCGGGCATCTCGAAGCGCCCGGACGGCCGATGGAAACGAGTAACGAGGAAATTAATGCTCATCGGCGTCGGGTAGCGGCGGCGCGTCGTAACCCTGCAATTTACCGTGGCTAATTTGCCGTACGTGCTGGAGCATTTTTTCGCGTGCGTTGGCGACGCGCTATCTGGATTTCTCGAGGCTTCCGCGTTTCCGGCGTCGCTCCGCGGCTATGCGGGTCGGAAGACGAGCAGGGAGGCTGGGACGGGGCGGAAGAGCGGGGGCGAGAAGGGGGAAGTTGTAAAGCGACGAGAGGGCTGAGTCGGGTCAACTGTGTGTTTCTGGAAATTGCTCGCGAGGAGCGGTGTGGGAGAGTAATTTCAGAGATTATAAAAAATTGCAATTGACCGTCTCGCTGAAAACCTTTCCCCGGTAGAATCGTCCCCGCTGAGCGGATGAATTGTGTTTACACCACACTGAGAAAACAAAATTTGTTCAATTTAACCGAAATCCTGGAGACGACGGCCAAGCTGTTTGATGAAATATATCGTCGTTGAAGATGCAATAGCTCGTAACCCACAACCCACAGTTTTTGCCTAAACGAGATTTGGACGTCATAAGACTTGCGGCATACATATTTGTTTACGTATATGCAAAATCTCAGTTTTATAATAAATCCGGTATTTTTTAAATAATAAGCCACATAGTTAAATAAAAGTACCACCTAAGCCACGCATTTATTCCACTGCTGTGGGTTAAGAACTCTGTGTGGGTTACAAGTTATTGCATCTTCAACGACGATAATATGAAGATCATCCATCTGTTTGGTTACACCCAGGGAAAGGTCTAGTTGAATACGAATCTTTTGAAACAAATTTATTTCAGATGAACAGGGATTTATTCACATCGAACAAAAATCTATTTGAATTAAATAAATATTCTACCAGGTTTCTACTCGATTAAAAAGATATGCAAAACGTATGTTTAATTCAAATAGATTTTGTTCAATGTGAATAAATTCCTATTTATCTCAAATAAATGTTTCCATCAGGTTCATATTCAACCAGACCTTTAACGCCAGTGTAATTCGATCATTTCTTTGGTTAGAATAACTAAACATTTGGTTGGAGTAATTAAATATTTGGTCCAACTCTGACCGGTATTTTAGTTAGAACGACTAAACGCGTTTCATTAAATGCGTTTATTCATTTCAACCTGATTATTTTTCCCAATGCGAGATCGCCGAGGAGAATACCGAAACGACGACCGAGTCAGTCCCGCGGACTTGTCAAGATCGCCTTTCATCCGCGTCAGAAGCATTTCCAAGCGCCTAGGAACTGCTTATCTGCTCGTGGCACAATCGCGACGCTGGCCTGTCTTTCCGAACGGTTATCCCTGTACGTCGCATTGTTACTCGGTGAAAGGGACAACTCCCTCTAACCCGTGCGGGGGGTTGCCGGGAAAAGGGACGAGGAACCCTTGCCGTGTCATAGCGTGGCGAGGTAGAACGGTGGAAAGCTTGATGAAAATCCACGCTATACGTAGGTATACGAGGCTCGCGTATACGCGGATGCGTCTGCCCATGTGCGAGTATTTACCACTGCCGCTGCCTCGATCGCGTCTTTCTCCCTCGCTTTTCCATTTCTGCCTCCCTTTGTCTGCGTCATTCCTCGCCGCACCTCTCGTCGTATATCCACGACCTTTTCTGTATTTTCCCCGGTCCATTTTCCGTCAATAGGCGAACGCGGCTGTGACTAACGTCGCGTCGAACATGGTCCGAACTGACTTTCGCGAAGCAATCGCTCGATCTGATGGGAGTGAACCGCGCTGTACTCGTGTCTGCGAAATATGTGGAGGCACGATTTGAGTGGAAGGTGTAGTCGAGGGTGAAAAAAAAAGCGAATCGAAAGCATGTATTTACAATAAGAGAGGTACGCATGAGGATTTTTGGGTGTTTTTACAATGAGATACGTTAATTTTTCTTTTGAGAACTGTTTACTATTATAGTTCCTAAGGAAAAATTGTTTTTCGGTACAGTAAGAACATCCGGAAACACTTATACGTATGTATCTGCTTTATTATAAAATTAATTAAATTAAATTAATTATAGTAAAATTTATTGGTATCGGTCTTTCCGTGTGCGGTGTATCGATACGATACGAGAGGGGTACGTCGCGGATTGCGTAATCGTTCCAAAGTACACGATGAATTAATAACGATTGACCTTATCTTGGATCGAATTCAGCTGGCAACCCCGATTATTACATTCGCCTGAAACAGTTTGAAGATCTGCGAGCCAATTATGTATATCGCACAAAAATGTAGCAATTTCTTCGTACACTTTTCTCTTCGGAGTAACTGCATATACCGCGGAACATGACGTGACGACAGAGGAGCGAGTGCACGGCAGATCGATACTTGGCGCAGCGTTGCGAGAGCGCGCGCGCTACTGGATGCAGGGGAGGCTGTGTAAAAGATATGAAAACTGGATTAGTTGAAAAAATTGTATCGCCACGGTGTCTAACGATCAGGCAATTTTGGGAAACCTGGAATTGTCAGAGAATTTTATATGTCACGCGTGGAAAGGTCAGGGAAAAATTGGTGGAGTCTAAAGAATTCTTTAATTATTTATCCGATTTCAATCAGAAATGCTGCAATTATCAGGGAAAATTGTATTTTTTAAAGATCCTTCCTTACTTAACAAATACAGAAAAGGATTAAATCACTGAATCGATTTCACCGTACAACGTATCTTGCCGATTTGTGCGTCGGATATTCGCCGAGCAGGATGAAGCATCGCTGTTAAACAAACGGAACTGAGCGCGTACAGTCAAAACAACGGGCGTACATTACGCGTCCGACACGCAAGGTTGACGAGCGTTTGCAGTTACATCGAATCCGTGTACACGCCGGTACACAGGCGCGGGATGTCGCGTCCGTCCGACGAATGCCCAACGCGCCTCTCCTCGACTCCCTACTAATTAAGCAATTAATTAACGTTTACCCGGCTGAACGCACCGCGCCATCATCATTCACGCCGTTGCGGCTCCGCACCTCGGACCGCTTTGCAGTACGCTCTCGCAAGGCCGATTCGACAATAGATCGTTGCCGCTGACCGTTTAATAAGTGCGACCGGCGAACCGTGAAATATCGCCGAGAGAGCGCGGCCGCTGCAACCTCCACTGCGATCCATTTTATAAAGACCGAACGAGTCGAAGATGAGGTTTTGGAAAAGAGTGGGGAGAGAAAATCGATAGCTGACTTTAGAAAATAATCCGCACTGGGATTGATACACTGAGAAAAATATGCTGGTCAATCTATCCAAAATCCCGGTGACCATAACCAAACCGTTTGGTGAAATCTGGATCCTCCGTCTTTTTAATTATAAATTGACGAATTTTTCGTTAGAAGAATCAAACGCTTGGTTCGAGCAACTAAACATTTGGTTCAATTGACCAGTATTTCGGTTGGAATGACTAAACTCGTTTAACCAGATGTGTTTTATCATTTTAACCAAATTATTTTTCTCAGTGTTCGATGCCACAATTAACCCTTGACACCGTCAAGAAATGCCCATCTCTCCAACGAAGATTCCTCGTTAAAGCTCAGACATAATTCATCCCCTTCGAGCAGATTCGGCGCGACGCTCGTGGAATCCCTCTCCGTCGGCTTTTAATTTGGCCGTAGAACTCGGAGCCTTCGACGTCACGATTTCGGCGCAGCTCCGCGAACCCCGACCTTTAAAATCAACGGGGTTGGCTTCCCCCGATGTTCTCGTAATTACAGCAACCCACCTCGGTGTGCATAGGAGTAAAATGTTGGTACGAGCCCCGGTCAAAAGGTCAACCTTTCTCATTGGTACGGTTTCCTCCCCCGCGCCTCGATGTAATTAGGCGCAGTGAATATAATATAATTATGTACATATGACGAATCATAATGGTACCACATCTTCCTCGTCTCTTCTCGCTTCTCGTTCCTCATCGCGAGGCCGAAATTTCCGCGATGCGAGCTTCTCGAAAAATATTTAAACATCCGCGTGTCGACGCAAGATCGCTAAACCGACGAGATACGACCCCAAGGTATACCGATCGACCTCCTCTCCGTTCAAATTCCGCCACCGACTCGGTATACCGCTATAGCTAACCACCCCTGCGAGGCCATCGGGCTGTCACGAACAGGTCGCAACTTTTTCGATTAACGATCCGCACGTAATAAATAAAATGATTGGATTTCGCACGGCTCGCTTCCCTTCTCGAGCGTCGATACGAATTTATCGCTCCTCCTTATTCTTATCTTTCGCGGCAGGCCAATAACGGCCACCGAGACCGATCACCCTGGTCCGTCTTGACCATCCTCCCTCTAAGAATCAACCTCCCCGATACCAATCCCGCGTCGCCACCACCACCACCACCACCACCACCGTTCGCGTTCTCCGGATGCTGGATCGTGAAGATTCTCCCCCGTCCCGGCCGTCTGTGACCTTCTCTAGTAGCAGCCCCCACCCATTTCCTCCTCTCACCTTCACCCACCCGCCTACTCTCTCTCTCTCTCTCTCTCTTTCTCTCACCCCTCTCTCTCGTGAATTCTCTCGCAGGACCGATGCCCATTCTCACCATTGTTACCTATTCACCTCGTACCTGTATCCACGGCGAGGGACCCTCGTTGTGAAAGCAGTAATCGTCTTCCCTCTTCCGCGCGACCTCGAAGCTTCCATCCCGCGTTCGCCCTCCCTCCCTCCGTCCCGCCCTGCCACCCGGCTCGCGGAGGAGGAAAAGGAACGCGCTTCCATTTGTCTGTCCGTCCGCCTCGTTCTTCCTTCCATCCATCCATCCATTCATTCATCCGTCCGTCGTTGCAAAGAGAGCGGGAGAGGGAGTCCGGGAGCTCTATCGACCGACTTACTCTCTCTCTGGAGCGGTCGCGCGCGGTATCCCACATCCCAGCAGAAGCGGAGCGGCGCGCCGGAGCTCTCCGGGTGCTGTAGTTGCAGCTGGAGCCGCGCGGCGAACTCTCCCACTCTCCCCGACGAACTCTTGACATTTCGCCGGCTCCGGCACGGACGCCCCCTCCCTCCCTCCCTCCTCGCCCTGCCAGGAACGTTGCCGGAGCCCAGATGCCCTCCGAGGCTTGTTAACGCGCGCTGATTGCCAAACGGTCGTCGCGTGGCGCGATATCCTCGGGGGGGTGCGCGGAGGACAGCCCTGATGGGATTTTATGCAGTGCAGCCGATTGCTTTTCGTCGCGTCTTTCGTGCACGTGGCACGCTATATCGGGTCGGTATCGAACTGTCGAGAGCTCGATCGATCCTCCCTCGTACACGTGCGCGAGTAGCTCCTCTTTCGTATCCGCTTTATTGCGCGCGCGACTGTAAATGGTACTAGCGCGCGTACGCGTCTGGCTAGGCGGGAAGTTGCACTACTTCCGCGCGATAAGGCGGTGTAAGAGACGCGCCCCCCCCCCCCGCGTGGTGCCGTTGCGCTGCGGGAGTGCATAAAGGGTGGAAAGGGGGATGGCTGTTTATACGAGTATATAGGATATGGTTGCCTCGGAGTAGAGGCGATAAAGTTACGATGCACATGGATAAGTACGGGTGTAGTGTTGGCTATACGCGGCGCCACTTATTCTTTTATATTTCGAGTAGTTATTGCATCTTGCGCACAGCTGGATCGAGAATTACCTACGTGAGATCGTATATTCGTAGTTCGAAAAGCAACGTTTTCACGGCAAGATTTCCCAATTGGAGCACGCATTTGTGCTTCCCACGATAAGTACACGCGTAACTCGTTCTTCGCCGCGAGTTTCCTCCGCGACTCGCAAGACGCTGCGTCCTTTTCCCTTCGCGCACTGTCGTAAGTCTGTTTCGCTCTCCTTCCACGCGATAAGACGCTGCGCCGCGTTGCTCACCGCGTTGCGGGGAGCGTAATGTATCCGAACTCGGAGTAACATTATTTTATTCATGCGATGCCACGGCGGGATCAGCGTAAACATTGCCGCCGGCGGTGCCAATTTCCATATGCAAAAGCGTGTCGCTGCGTCGAACAAAGTACACGGGGCGGCTGCACGAATCACGGGGATTTGCGGAGCCCGCGTCTCGTTTCTGTGGGACAAGTTCGACGACACCTGCGCGACGTCTACACGTATAGCCCGAGTTCCTCGCTGCCGCGGGATATCCAGGGCTCTGCGGGAATGAATCGTCGCCGGGAAGCGAGGACGACGCTACGTCGCGCGAATTTTGCAGCGTCGCGTCGGTTGAAGGTGGTACACCTACGCCTGGACGGCTGTTGGGAGAGGAAATGCACGGGGAGGACGCGTGATCGAGATATTACCGAGAAAGCAGTTTATTTGTAGTTGATAAATGTTTGCTCGAATATGGCGAAATATAAACATTTTATTGGATCAAGGAAATATTCGTTAACTGTTACGATATTTATTGGGCACGATCAGATCCTTTGAGGCAATCATTTTAATAATAACCACATATTTTTTCTTCTCAGTGCGCATGGAACTATTCTTCCTGGAAAAAGTGAAATATATTTCTTCCCTCTTTGTCGTCTCTTCGGGAACGATTTCGTTTGGTTTATTTGCGAAATTATCCGAGCGATATATCGTTCTCAGAAAAATGTCACGGGGAAATAAATATTTTCAGCCACCCCCGAATCAGGAATTACCTTGTACGAGAAAATAAGATAAAATTGCCACCGAGAGGATATATTATCTCCGCGTTAAAAAACTAAATCTCATCTCTCTTTACCCAATTTATATTATTTTTATTCGCATTATACCTAAGCACTACCTCCAGCGCTGCTCGACAAATTTATGAAAACTCGAAGAGCGTTATAATTTTCCATTTTCCCGCGCCATGCAATGAGAGCGTCTTAACGCAGCTTTTCCTCTCGATGGTTACCGGACGATGGTATACACGACGAGATTGGAGGAAATGGAAGTGGCGTTGCAATTTTCACTGCATATTCAACGACAAAATATTCTGCCACCGACAGTCGCAGCCTTGCTATACTTCATCGTCGCGCATTTACGCGAGAACGATTAGCCGGGTTGATTAAATTTTTACATTATCCGCGCTGATGCGAGAAATAAACACACCAAAAAAAAAAATAAATCGGAGCATTGACAAAGTTTGTGATAAAAAATCCGGGGCAAGGCCAATTTATTTTTACGACAACTACAATTTTAGTAAAAATTACAGCAACGCTTGCGACTTCTATATGTATAAATTTTACTATAATTTTTACTAAAATTGTAGTTATCGTAACAATAAATTAGCCTCGTCCCGAAATTTACCACAAACGAAGAGTCCCACGCGGCAAAACGCACCGAGTGTACTCGGTGCATTTTGCGCTGGACCAGAAGGTGCATCCGCGAATCGTATCGAGCAGAGTGCACGAGCGTCAACACGCTGGAAGATATAAGCCGGAGACATTTGCGTTTACTACGTAGGTACACACCATCTCCCTGTGGCTTTACACCGGATTATCCCATGATCGACGCGAGGACACCGCGCGATTCACAATGCAACTAGCGCCGCGCCTTGGCCGCGGCGAGCAAACACGATATGCAATATGGACCGTTACCCGTGGCGATGCGCTATCGTGAATCCGGGACGGCCTGTTGGAGGAAGAGGAGAAGGAGGAGGAGGGAGGCTTGTTTGGACAATCGGAAATCGACTGTAGTCTCCCTGCGGAGCGCAATTTATTCATTTCGTGACGAAATCGCGAAACAGCTACGTCCGCCATTCGTAGAGAATGCAAACAGGCAGTTATATCACGCATTCATATTATGTTACGTGTACAGAGAGCTATGGTCGCGTATCTCTCTCCTAACGAAAAAAAGCCGCGTATAACATTTTTACGCGACGCGGGGTAAGAGTCACGGTTATTAGAATGTATGCAGTTATCGGTATAATGAGCGAATATTTCAGAAGACGTGCATTGAGATTTTTTAACTTTTTTGTTTAATGTACAAAGAGCAGTTTTTTCAGGATGTATTTCATCATCCTTCTAATTAAAATTGAGCAAAGCAGCTCAGCGATCACTGATCACACTTCACCAGTCAAACGCGGCGTGGACCTGCACTGATTGCGAGAACAAAAATTTGGTCAATTTAATCAAAATCTTCGAAACGGTGACCAAACTGTTTGGTGAAATATGGATCACCCGTCTGTTTGTTTTGACTGACCGCTCGTTGGTAAGAATAACTGAACATTTGCTTAGAACAACTAAACGTTTTGAACTAGATGCGTTTTGTCATTTCAACCTGATTATTTTTCTCAATGCATATACCATGTTTGGTGTTAAATAACAATGACGTAAGACCTGTCGAATGACACCAGACGTGGTACATATAGATCCGCACCAGTGTGAAATGCTGTTAAAAATTGACACCACTTTTTTCAGTCTGCACAAATTGCTGAGAATATGAAACGTGATGATAATTCAGCAAACTAAAATCACGGTGGATTTACAAGGGAGTTTACTCCAACTTATATTTACTTATTTATACATGTATCACCAGAGATATAGGTACACGCACTCTACTCTCACATCTCGCGCCTAAAACATCACGGATATTTCGTAACAGCTGCCGGTGTTCGCAAGAGCCGCGTCGCTGCCGTCCATGCAAATGCGCATCTCGATATGTGGAGCAGAACTTTCCGATATTAAAGCAGCGCGCGTGTCGTGCCTCGAATCGAGCCGAATATAATTACGCTGGCCGTTGCAGCCGGAACACGGGCGTTTAAAGTTTATGCGCGCTCGTTTGCATTCTAATTGAACCGGCGATTCGAATCCCACCCCCGCGGTTACAATGACGGCGACGCTGCCGCCGCTGAGAGTCGCCACACCCAGCTGGGACGTGTAGCTTCGTCCTCCAAAATGCTCGTCCTTTTCATCGAATGGATCGTTTTCTCGAACGTCCTCCGTAGATTTTGCATGGACAAATCTCGACGGTGGAGTTTTCGATTTCTTTTTTTTTTTTTTCGTTCGTCGAGAAGAAGAAGTCGATCAACTCCAGTCCTCATTATTTCCGTGAACCTCGAGTTCGTTAAGAAACTCGGCGACGTCGAGTCGCGGTAGCGCGTTCGAACGATTTTATACAAGCCTCCCTCGCGCCGTAGCTTTTCCAGCGACGCTCGTCCGCGAGTAACTGCCGCTGGAACGGCCTGCGAAAGTTATGACGGTCGCGGCAGCGCGGGTGCAAAGGGTGCAAAAAATATATTACGTAAATTTTAACCGTCGCGAGTTTCAGTCCCAGCTTTTGTGTCCGGCGTGGGTGAGCTTCGCGCGCGGCTTTTCATCTTTTTTTTTTATCTTCCTCATATATATTTCCATCCAGCGAAGCGCTAGTTTTCCTTTATCTCCGAAAAAGTGTAACGGGTGCCCGGGAGAGGTTGAAGTCGGTGGGAAAGAGAATATGGTACTATAGGTAGATATATTATATACTCGTATTACGCGCTGCTATAGTATCTCGCTGCACTCTCTTTGTTCCTCGCTGCTGTAGCGTCGGGGATACGTGGGGTCGGAGAAGGACGTTGTCGCGAAACACTTTGCAGCAGCGACGCGAAACTCGCAAAATTTAAAAATGTTATCAAATGTGGAAGAGCGACGGGACTTTAGCACCCACTGAAAAATCTGCGGCTGACGTCGCGCTCGAATCTCTGAAGTGACGTTGGCGACGGATGTGCATTTTGAACAAGCTGTAGAAAAAGAGATATGCAGGTCTGCAATAGCCGCGTTGTTATATGTTTATTACCGGGAAGTTTACAGCTGTCGACACGGGAATTCATGCGGTATCTTTTCACACTCGGGTGACACTTTCATGTCTGACATTCGGGTTTGACGCGTTCCTTTCGTAGAGGCTGTATAAGCTACGTATTACGCTTGCACCATGGTGATTGCCTCGCAAGAATCGACACCTCTGGAATCGATCTTTCGATCACTCTATTTCATGTATTTTTTCGCGCTGATTATGGAAACCTCGGTTATTGGGTCGATATCGCGAAGAAAATATAAGATATCAGTGATTTTATGTAAAAAAAATTTTTCTTCTCCCAGAAAATCATCGATATCTCGGTGTTCCTTTGAGATTGGCTAAATATATCGGCGATTTTCGGAATCAGCGCGAAAAAATACATAAGATTGGGTGGTCGAGCGATCGATTCCGGAGATTTCGATTTTTACGAAAATTTTAAGGTATATGCCTTAACATTTCTTCAATTTTTCGCGAAAATCGAAATCTCTTGAATCGAGCTCTCGACCACCCTATCTTATGTATTTTTTCGCGCTGATTATGAAAACCTCGATTATTAGGTCGATATCGCGAAGAAAATATAAGATATCAGTGATTTTATGTAAAAAAAATTTTTTTTCTCCCAGAAAATCATCGATATCTCGGTGTTCCTTTGAGATTGGCTAAATACATCGGCGATTTTCGGAATCAGCGCGAAAAAATACATAAGATAGGGTGGTCGAGCGATCGATTCCGGAGATTTCGATTTTTACGAAAATTTTAAGGTATATGCCTTAACATTTCTTCAATTTTTCGCGAAAATCGAAATCTCTTGAATCGAGCTCTCGACCACCCTATCTTATGTATTTTTTCGCGCTGATTATGAAAACTTCGATTATTAGGTCGATATCGCGAAGAAAATATAAGATATCAGTGATTTTATGTCAAAAAAATTTTTTTTCTCCCAGAAAATCATCGATATCTCGGTGTTCCTTTGAGATTGGCTAAATATATCGGCGATTTTCGGAATCAGCGCGAAAAAATACATAAGATAGGGTGGTCGAGCGATCGATTCCGGATATTTCGATTTTTACGAAAATTTTAAGGTATATGCCTTAACATTTCTTCAATTTTTCGCGAAAATCGAAATCTCTTGAATCGAGCTCTCTACCACCCTAACTTATGTATTTTTTCGCGCTGATTATGAAAACCTCGATTATTAGGTCGATATCGCGAAGGAAATATAAGATATCAGTGATTTTATGTAAAAAAAAATTTTTTTCTCCCAGAAAATCATCGATATCTCGGTGTTCCTTTGAGATTGGCTAAATACATCGGCGATTTTCGGAATCAGCGCGAAAAAATACATAAGATAGGGTGGTCGAGCGATCGATTCCGGAGATTTCGATTTTTATGAAAATTTTAAGGTATATGCCTTAACATTTCTTCAATTATTCGCGAAAATCGAAATCTCTTGAATCGAGCTCTCTACCACCCTAACTTATGTATTTTTTCGCGCTGATTATGAAAACCTCGATTATTAGGTCGATATCGCGAAGGAAATATAAGATATCAGTGATTTTATGTAAAAAAATTTTTTTTTCTCCCAGAAAATCATCGATATCTCGGTGTTCCTTTGAGATTGGCTAAATACATCGGCGATTTTCGGAATCAGCGCGAAAAAATACATAAGATAGGGTGGTCGAGCGATCGATTCCGGAGATTTCGATTTTTACGAAAATTTGAACGTTTTTCAATTTTTCGCAAAAATCGAAACCTCTTGAATCGATCGATCGACTACCCCATCTTATGCATTTTCTCGCGTTGATTACGAAAAACAGGATTATCAGGTCGATATCTGAAAGGAAGTACAAGATATCGGCAATTTTATTCACGGGAAAATCAAATATCTTGTTAAGATGAATGGAATTTTCAGCAAATTCAATTTATACCGGCAACTGCATCATTCAATTGTGTTAACTATCGCTTTATCTGCCCAATAAAAATGTCATTTGAATAAATTATAGACGAGAGTCAAATAACAATGCTCAATTGATGAAACTACATCTTTTTTTCAGCGTATAAATATTCCACCAGCAACCTTAAAGAAAACTTACCTAAAAGTCAAGTTTTTTGACCTATAAACAAGTTTTACAGCAAAACTAATTAAAACTTCACACGGATATCGAGATAATAGCGTTTGAAGAGGATGCCATTATACGCGGAGAATAGCTCCGCTTTTACCCACCCTCGGACGGGTAAAACTGCAACCATTAAATACGCTCGTTTTCCTTTTCCCCTTCGTTTCGCACGATCGACGCGTGTAATTATGTCGGCTCTCTCCCCTGGTACACGCAATTAACATCCTCCTTTATAATCCCGGTGGGCCTCTTTATCAATTCCGATTAAAAGCTTTCCTCGCGTCGCGCGGCGCACCGAGCGCGTGGAGGGTAGGAAAGAGTCGTAATCCTCGACCGAATGACCGCTGTACATTAACGAAGGTAATCAAATTTCGGGGTTACCTTGTTTTACAATGATAATACATTTTTGCTCGTCGTGTTCTGATTACTTTTACGGCTCATAAATCAACGCTCTTCACCGATAGACCATCAGCATCCACAAGTTCACAAATTAAATCCGCCCCACTATTTTACCCCTTTTTCCGAATGCGTTTTGAGCCCGTATATCTCTACTCGCGTATGTAATTCCATTCGGAATTCATGCCGGTAGCGCGTCGCGGGGGGGAAAACGAGCTCTTCCTCCCGATCTAAAAAACCCCCTCGCGTCGCATAACGCCGAAAAATATATTCGTTCATTCTCACGTACAGCGCAGCGCTCGCTGGAGGCATGCTAATGAATTCCGGCGCTGTCAGAGCGCGGCCGCCCGGATTTCGTAGGAAAAAGTTCGAGGATGCCCTGCCGGGATTCGTGCACGCAGCCGTTACACGCCGAGGTGCCGCCGCACGCAGATTCGCCACGTGCGAGAATCGTCGTTCAGCGAGACGCATTCAAGGTCCCGCGCGGTCGCGCGTAGCGATTGGTCGAGTCGCGAGCGCGCTTTACAAGGTTTCAGGGGGTGCAGCAATAAGGGATGAGCGCGGTCGTATCGGGAAAGGAGTCCTCGCGGGAGGCTGGCGCGGGTTTGGTCCTGGGAGTTTGCTGGTGGGGGTCGGAAGGAACGCGGAGCGCAGCTATTCCTTTCAGGGGCGAGAGAGAAAGAGAGAGAGAGAGAGAGAGAGAGAGAGAGAGAGAAAGAGAGAGAGAAAGAGAGAGAGAGAGAGAGAGAAAGAGAGAGAGCTAGGTCAGGGCAAAACAACGTTGAATGCGTGCTACCGCCGCGGGGCGCAATTTCCGCCACTCCGGATCTCTACCGCATGAGCGCGCTTTCGCGCCAACGTGGGTACGTGCGCGCAGCTGCCGCTGGTGGCTTCGTCGAAAGTTACGCAAAGTATTTTTTTCTGACCGACGCTCTCGCGTCCCTCCGCCTTAAAGCGGAACGTCTGTACGTTCTTTCGTATATTTTTCGCCTTCCAAGTCCCACAAGTCTGGCAATCGAGTTAGCGCGGATGAAGATATTTATAGGAATTGTTATTCGTATACCGGTTTCGGTTAAACGCCTGCGCGAGTGGTACTGTGTAATAATTCTGCGAGACAGAATATATTATACCGTTTTACACAGCGAGGGATAATGCACTTTAGGGGCTTCCTGCGAATCTAATTCTAACAATAACAACATTTCGGCGCGCTGTGCTCTCAATGCTCATTCGAGTTAACATTACGGGAATCGTTATGAAATTATGGTATTGGTCTCCCATAATGTTTGCTCGAACTAGAATCGCGAATAGCGTCCAAACAGTGTTAAATTCTAATTACGCGAGGAATTGCTAGAATTCACCTTCAAAATTTGACTCCAGTATAACCGCATACTGGCAAAACATTTTTTCACAATTCGTAGCGATTTAATTACGTCGCTAGATCGAATTTACGAATTTACTCGACTTTCGCGTTGCGAAATGTCGCAAATTTTGGAGCATCGCAACAACGGAATGCACTCCACACGCGCGCAGGTATTTCGCGAATCGAAAATCGTCTGCGAACGGCGTTCGTGTAGCTGGTGTACCCCGTGCACATCCCCCACCATAGGATACCACGGATACCCCGCCCGGGACTTCGTGCACATCCCGCCCACGCCTGGCTTCGACTTCCACCACTAGCAGCCGTATTCCCGCTTTGACCACGTCTCTCTCTCTCGTTTTCCCTGCAGTTCTCTTTCCCTCTCTCGCTCCACATATATACGCGCACACCCGCGCGATTGTACACACAAAGTTGCCGTCGCACGAGTTTCGCATCTCCTCTTCTCCCACATTCACCGCCATTCCGTGCCTCTCCTTCTCTCTCACTTTTGCTACCTCGTAATATTGATCTCCGAGCATTCATGAAATCGCTTGCCGGTATATACGGTTAAAGTGATACGTTACTATCGCGCCGGGCAATAGAAATCCGTGTAAACCTCGGTTTAACGGGGTCACGTAAATTTCAAAGCTTCTCGGTGCATCGAATGAGGATAGGTACATCGTTATCAAGGTTTCGTTGTACCAGACAAGTAGGATTTTAAACTATAGCAAGTGTATTTATTCTTTAGACAGGAGAGATTTTGAGTATATTTATAAATGAATTAAACTAGTTTCAAAAGCAATCACGTCGCGCGCGAGTATAGTTTATAAAATACACAGATACAATTAATGAAAGACTACACATACGTACATTTTAAATGTAAATCTCAAAATTACGAATACCACACTCTGATCAACGACACCGCTACAACAGTAACCACGAGAATAGTAAAAGTAGAACTCTCTCTCTCTCTCGTTCCCATACAGACAAGATCGATCGATGCGTGCGACAGCGAAACCCGATAAATTTATACTCGTTAATCACGGAAGTCGACCAAGTCCAAGGGTAGCAAAACCTGTCCGAGTCTAACACTAGTCGGGTCGGTCTCGTTTCGCGAATCCGTTGATCGTCGAGCTTCCCCCCTCGCTCGCTCTTCCATACACTGACACGCTACTCGTACCCGCATCCTTTCCCACCACCTCCGTCCAACTCCGCTACACCTTTCAGCCGAGGCTCTCTTGGAAGGGGACGCGTTTGCTCGGCTTCGTTTCGGAGCCTGCTCCGCTGTTCCTTTTACAACTCGCTGGCGCCTCGATCGGTAATTGAGACTGTCGGTGTAATTACATTTGCGCTGCCTGTGCGCTAGACACGTACCTTACCTCCCTCGTTATCGGAATACCAATGAACGTGGATATACTATGTGCTAAGAGTATACTTACAGCGCAGGTAACGCGTTCGGGTACATAAATAGCGGTACGTATGGATCGAGAACTCGAGTAACGTGCCAAGAGGACTTGTTTCGTCGAAACACGCGCGCGTGCGTATGCGAACAATAAGAGCGCTCGCGGGCGTAACTATAGACGCGTTGAAGGAAATAGGAATTTTGCCGATATCTTGGTTCCAATCATATTCAGAATTTTCGCGTCCTCGCGTATCGTTAGCAGCGTATCCGGGATGGCGTCTGAATACAATTTCAGCCTCCGGGAAGCACATCTTCCAGCCCGCCCAGAGACACACCGCGGTATTATGCGCTACTCCCACGCTGAAATCGGATTTCCATTTCGCGTGCAGCGCGCCCCGCATGCGAAGCGCCCACGCGTACCCGTGGCATCCCTCCGCCGCCGATATCGCACCGATTTGCTATAAATTTTACAGCGCGACGCCCTTAGTGATATCTGCGCGGAGATCCTGAAATATCAGCCGATCGAACGTATGGGCGGGACTTTCGAGCTTCGATTTCCAGGGGATGATGAGTGTCTGAATTTTCGGACTGGATTCTTTCGCGCTGATCTGGTTGCCTTTAAAGTGTTCATTATCACGTCTGTTCGAGGATCTCGAATAAAATGGTGCGTAGCCGAGGTGTGGGGTACGAAGCTGGGGTGGTACGTAAATTCATTAGTGCGACGGCGGCTTCTATAGGGATGCGTCGGAAACGGTAGATCACATCGCGAGCTCAATTTGTCGCTGGATATCGGGTGCGTTGAGGCAACGCAGTGGTTTAGCTTTCTCTCTCTCTCTCTCTCTCTCTCCGTTCTCTCGCACATCCGCCCTCTCGCCTACGCCCCGTCGTAAGTTATGGTTCCGTCGCGTGTATAGGATCACGCACCCTTACCTCCGCCTCTCGTCACAGCCCCGGGTAAGGCCTGCACTTTCTCTCTCTCTCTCCTCTATGGATTTTCCTATCTCCTTGTCACCTTACGCGTAATCTAATAAATCCCAACCCGTCCCGGGATGAAATATCACCCTGGATTACCGGCACTTTGCGCGAAAAATTACCGACACACATTATACGTCACCGAGTTTAGGGAGCGAAGCGGAGGAGCGTCCCGCGAGAAACTGGAACGATTATCAAGAGGATATTTAATTTTTTCTGTACGGGGGAGCAATGAAAAAATCGCGTACACGACGACAATTCCGTTTGCAGCCAAATTTTCCATCGAAGAGACGCGTGGCACTGTGGGAGAAATAATTGCTGGTGCCAAAAAAGAGGTTTTCTCCAATATAAAACATGATATAATTTCAGGATCAAGCCATTGTCTCCTTCGTGTAAGAAAATATTTGATAGGATCGAGTAATTGTTTTTTTTTGCGCAGAAAGAATCTCTTTCCCACGACGACATTCTTTAATCGAGAATATAGATATTATATTCTTCGATCTCAAGAATCTGCGCCTTGAGAAAAAAAGAGTAGTTGTGACAACTTTTTTGGACTCAAATGCTCCAATTTCGTAATCAGCACCAGCTTTATATAGGCATCGCAACAATTTTTTTTGTTCCGGGGTAAGTAAAACTAATTACGACAATTATAAAAACTGGTGTTAATTACCAAACTTGAGCAGTTGAGTCAAAAATAGTTGTCACAACTACATTTATTTATTTCAATGTATTCTTAAAAATTCGTAAGATCACATGTTCTTGATTCAAGAGAGAAACATCTTTTTTATACTCTGGCAATTATTTCTCTCAGTGCACGGTCGACGGCGTTCGTCAAGTGTGTTTACCGCGACGCTAGGGGTAACGAGGTGAAGGAGTGGAGGAACGCAGCTCCACCGACAGCCCGCTATCGAGGAGGACCTAAGCGGCGGTGGCAGCCTCCCCGTGTTTCATCTTCGAGGCTCCGACTGCTGTAATGGACGAGTTAACTACCACGTTCGAATTATATCCTCGAGCCGCGGGGATGCCGGGTGTCGGTGTGAGACGAAGGGACGAAATAAGGGGAGGGGGAGTGGCGCGACCCTGGTGACGGTTTATCAAGCCAATTAAGACGAGCCTCCTTTGTTATTGCTGGAGGACCTCTCAAGAGTTGTGCCAGCTTACATATATTGTTCGCTTCTTTCTCCCTTTCTCTCTCTCTCCCCCTCCATCCCTTTCGTACCGTTCCATTCAGCTTGAGTCACCGGATTCGCACTCGGTGACGGAGAGGAGAAAAATACTCTATCGACGCGTTTCTCGCGTTTTATCGTCATTATGAATGGCTTGTTTAAATTCCAAATGAACAAACCGTCGAGGGAAGATAACCTCGCGAAGTTTCACAATATTCGGCGTTCTGGGACGAAGCAGTTCGGCGAGAAAAATAATCAGAGACACGCCGAGTCCCGCGAAAAGAATCTCGAACAGCCCGCCGAGGTGATCGAGCTTCAGCACCACTGTTTTAACCCAAGTGGAAGTCTTCGACCACTTGAATCGTCGCTTGTACTTGTTCACGTCGTCGCGCAACCACTTGCTGTACAATCCAAAGCGCGCTATATCGAGCAGACCTTCATCGAACTTGTCCAAATAAGGAAAGCCGTTTTTCACGACGTACACGTACCAATTCCTGTTCAACGGTTCACGTAGCACGTGGATCAGCGGTGGATCGGCGTTCACGAATTTGCTCAGGTACACGTGCATCAGGGTGCCCTCATCCAACCCACAAGCCACGTCATGCGAGTGCAGCAGCTGTCGCAAGCACACGGTTAAATTCGCCTGCTCGACAGTCCTCTCCGCCAGCTTTCGTTCAATGATCGCTTGCGAGTTCTTCAGAACGCGGAGTATACCCACGGCCACCATGAGCGTAAAGTTACTTTCGTACAGCTCCTCGAGAGTGGTGATGCCTCTGTAGTAACGCTGCACCATCAGTTCCTTTGTGAATGTGCTGTGGTACGCGCACACCAAGAGCATGGCCCAGATGGTCCAAAAGCACAGGAAGATTCTGATGGAATCTTTCTCCCCGACGTTTTCGAAGCGCTGAAAGAACAGCAGCGTGGCTATTTGCAGGAAGGGGTTCTTCTCTCTCACGAGGATCAGGCAGAGGGTGAGCGACAGCACAGCGGACACCGTCATAATCCATACACCGGGGGTGAAGGAGAGTATCAATTTTGTGAGCGACGGCAGCGGTCTCGATTTCGGTACGATTACGAGATAGTTGGAGAGTTGAGTGATCCTCGACGACTCTAAATTTCGGCCGCTGATCACGTTCACGTACTGGGAGTTAAAGTTAGCATCCGACACGTTGGTAAGAATGTCGCCTATCAGACTGACTCTACTGCCGTCGGGTAGGAGCACGTTGTAGTTGATAGCCGTTGCCGGAGCGGATTTGAGTTCCACGCTGAAGTTCATCCACTCCATCAACCTCCACAGTACTTCAACGTCCGTGCCGCTTGTGAGATCGGTGTAATTCGTCAAGACGACGCGGGGGAAGTGGTCGTATATCGAGATCGGTATCGGGTAGCCTCGTAGGTCTTTCATTTTATCGGGAAAGAGAGGATCGGCGATGCTCGGTTCGTAGACGACTCCTCGTTGTTCGCCGTTCAGCGCGAAAGGGTCATAGCTGAAGAGATCCACTTCTCGCGACGTCGCGTTCGGCACCATCGCTACGACGTTCACCGAGCCTTCCGCCCAGAAGCGTTCGAGCAGAGTTTTCACGGAGCCGGAGCTCGACTCGTCGCTAATCCAGATCGTCATGTAAGCTCTGGTGTTCCACGGTGTCCCGAAGAGGCTCCCCCAATTCTGAACGTCCACCTCTTCCGCTCGCCGATAAATCGCCACGAGCTGACGTATCTTTACCGCGTAGCTGTCGTTGTTGGTCTGGACTTTGTCTTTGATCACGTGCACCGGCACCCAGTGAGAGTAACCCTTCAATACAACGTCGCAAAAGTCCGAGTTTACCTGCGAGACGAGAAGAGAAGTTAAATCGTTTCTCGCGTGAGGAAAAAAGTCGAGACCGGGCGGTCTTGTACCTCTGGCTGAAGGATGACGTAGACCGGAGAAGACATGTTGATCTCGCGAATATAGTTCCACGTCAGTTGGTTGATCCGTTGGTAGCTCCACGATATCCCGATTGCTCCATGTCTTGCGTTCTCGTAGAGGTCGTTCCCCGCAGCTGCGTAGACGCAGGTCGACATCAAAAAGAATTTGCCAAGCTCGAACATTTTTTGCGCGACGCGGCGCGACACGGAATACCGTCGGAACATCGATGAGAATAGGTGTACTCATCTCACGGAGGACGAATCTAGCAATTTCTTCGCGATCCCTATCATCGCGATAACGAAATCGGCAACGAAAGTGAAACGAGCGAGGCGAGGATGGCTTACGCGCGATAGGCATAATTTGTCGTGTCGAGGAAGATACCATCTCTTCCACAATGCTTCGCGAGTCGTGTACAAATATGTATACGGACGCGAAAATCTATGAGTTCCATTACAATTCGTCTTGTCGGCTTCGCACTGGGAAATCTGCCGCGAAACGCGTAAATATATGTGCTTCGACGCAAGCAGGCGGAGATCGTATCTACTTCGAAATATTTCTTCGCGTTATACCTACCTGTGGATACAAATGCGTTATGTGCGGTGGGGGGGGGGGGGGGGGGGAAACATATATCTTTATTCTACAATCGCATCGCATTACGGGATGCCTTCAACGCTACAGTGGCAACCTTTGCTGTGTGGCAGTGAACATATCTTAATAATTTCTATTCGACATAACATCCAATTTTATTTATTTCTTCATTGTCATTCTAATTCCTAACGAGGATCGTTAATTCAGCAATTTATTACCTACATCCATACCTGTACAATATAGTCGATTTATATACGAAGAGAACTGAAATCGGCACGCAAGTCGAGTGAAAGCTGTTGGAATAGATTTTGCGTCAATCAGGGCTGACGTGTCAGTATACCTAATCCTTTGCAGCAAGGGTTTGCGATAATGGTGTATCCCCGCTGTTGGATTGGCCGGCAACCCTTGCTAAGATCGGATTACCGCGGCGCGGAAGTCAAACAATACACCACCCACACTCGGTATGATAATAATAATCGCACCACCGATACTCTATCGCTATTGGTTTGCAAGGGACCTCGCTCATGAAGAACCTTGTGACATTCTACGCGCTATAGGTACGTGGGAAGAGCTTCGTTAACCTTTCTGTCTCTCGATGGTGAAATTTAACGAAGGAAGGGTTGTTCCTATAAATAAAACGCGATCGAAAATAATTTATTAAGGAGGACGATCCAGGGAGCTCGATGATTCGACAAATCCGAGCATCGCTCCGCCGAGTCTCCTTTAGAGCCGAGTAATGTGTGATTAAAACCTTCGACGGATAATAGACGCCGTGGAACCTCTCGGCCACCGCAGCGTAGCACCGAGGACGTCCAAGTTTCCTCATCGCCCACTTTGCATCTAATAAGTTCCTGAACTTTGATGGTCTCTCCGCGGGCTGTCACGCTCGGAGTGCAGGTTACGCTCCGAGCCGTTTACGTCAGCCATTAATTCTGTCGACTCGACGGACCGCGGCGAGTTTCTGACGTATCAACGCGCTTTCGCGTCTGTAGTGTCCGTGTACGCGCAAGGTTCGAATTAACATGTTCGGGATTAGTTGGACCAAGTAATGTGCATGGTGGATACAGCAGATATCTCCAAATATTACGTACCCGGCATAGTTGTAAGTAATACTCTCTGGAATTGAATCCTCGACCTTTCTATTTTATATAGTTTGCTTTGTAATCCTTGACACATTTTTCCAATTTTTCACAAAAATCCAAATATCCGGAATAGATCGCTCGACCATCCTATTCTACGTATTTTTTCATGCTGATTTCAAAAATAACACATTTATTCAGGACATCTGAAAGAAAAACCCAAATATCGATGATTTTTTCCGGGGAAAAAATAATTTTCTTACACAATACAATAGAATAATAATCGTATTTCAACCCTAGCCTCGTACCTATATTACACGCAATTATTTCACATGCTTAAATGTGTTTCGAAAGAAAAAAAGGAAACCCTACAACTGTCGCACGCACGACTTGACTCACGTGTCGCTCTACCGCAGAGACACCGAAACGTATACATTTTCGGAAGAGAGCAATGCATATCTAACTAAACCGAGTCGTCGCACGTAACGCACATCAGCTTAAATGATGTACGACATAATTCGGCGCGGGTCCGCGATCCTATAGGCTTTGCGAGCGGCTATACTGCTTTCGTATTTATGAAAATTTCGATCCGCGGGATTTATCGTTTTCCATTTATGAACGGCAAATCCTCCTCGTAATTCAGATCAACTGACAGAGCGAGCCGACGTGTGACGCGCACGTCGAGGCGGATAAATATTAGGAAGTCGGAGTGAGGTCCGACATTCGTGATTTATCGTGTAACGAGCTTTTCATACCGTTTCGATTGACATGTCGGTTCGTTGGAATTAACGGGTTCTTTCGCGTCAAATCGGATCATCAACGGGTGCGAGAGGAGAACCTCACCCCAGAAAATTCTAAGATGATACAAAATCTGGCATTTGAAGGTCTTCCGTCTACACGCAATGTATGCTTTTACGTGAAGCGATCGATGCCCTGGTTTCAATAAAATCCAGTGGCTCGTGGGTTTCCATTCCGGGTAGTTACTCCCGTAAACGAAACCATGATTCTGCTACCACGCCGACGCGTAATCGGTACGGATCGAGTCTGCGAGGATAAAACGAAAGAAGCTGCAGCCACGCATCTTTCGAGAGTTTACTTTCTCTCGGCGCCCATTCCGGTTCGTCGAATGCTCCCTTAAGACTCTCGCGGCTTCCATTTCCGGGGCGATTGACAGCGCCCGTCGTAACGTCATACTGCCGCCAAAGGGGAATCGCCTCGCGTGGCGTTTAAAAATTACCGCGGGAAGAGAAACGCGGTCCGAATCGGCTCGTCCGTTTTCGCGATTCCTTTGTCGAACTCCCGCTCTCGCATCCCGAGGGCTCCGCTGTTGATGACGGCTATAAATTAGCGAGCGGTGGTCGTTAAAGTGTTCGACTTTCTCCTTTAGCCCCGATCGTGACCCTACGATTATTAGCGAAGGGCACCCCACGCCGTTGGGGCTTACGTCGATAAATGAGACCGCATTGAGGTTTTCCGCGGCCTCGAAGTTTGAGAATTCGGCGTTACGGAAATGACGCATCCTTCGTTAAGAATCATCCCTTGCCTCTTGGTCTCTCTCTCCCTCTCTCTTTCTCCCTCCCTTTCGTATCGTTCCATTCAGCTTGAGTCACCGAATTCGCACTCGGTGACGGAGAGGAGGAAAATATCCTATCGACGCGTTTCTCACGTGCTATCGTCCTTATCAATGGCGTGTTTAAATTCCAAGTGAAAAAACCGCCGAGGAAAGATAACCTCGAGAAGTTTCAGAATATTCGGCGTCCTGGGACGAAGCAATTCGGTGAGAAAAATAATCAGAGACCCGCCGAGTCCCGCAAAAAGAACCTCGAACAGCCCGCCGAGGTGATCGAGCTTCAGCACCACTGTTTTCACCCAAGTGGAAGTCTTCGACCACTTGGATCGTCGCCTGTACTTCTTCACGTCGCGTCGTCGCGCATCCACTTGCTGTACAATCCGAAGCGCGCTATATCGTGCAGGCCTTCGTTGAACTTGTCCAAATAAGGAAAGCCGCTCTTCACGACGTACACGTACCAATTCCTGTTCAACGGTTCGCGCAGCACGTGGATCAGCGGTGGATCAGCGTTCATAACTCTACTCAGGTCCTCGTGCATCAGGGTGACCTCATCCAACGCACACGCCACGTCATGCGAGTGCAGCAGCTGCCGCAAGCACACGGTTAAATTCGCCTGTTCGACAGTCCTCTCCGCCAGTTTTCGTTCAATGCTCGTTTGCGAGTTTTTCAGAGTGTGCAGCATACCCTCGGTCACCATGAGCGTGACGTTTCTTTCGTACAGCTCCTCGAGAGTGGTGACGCCTCTGTAGTAACGCTGCACCATCAGTTCCTTTGTGAATGTGCTGTAGTACGCGCACACCGCAAGCATGGCCCAGATGGTCCAAAAGCAAAGGAAGATTCTGATGGAATCTTTCTCCCCGACGTTTTCGAAGCTCTGAAAGAACAGCAGCGTGGCTACTTGCAGGAAGGGGTTCTTCTCCCTCACGAGGATCAGGCAGAGGGTGAGCGACAGCACAGCGGACACCGTCATGATCCATACACCGGGGGTGAAGGAGAGTATCAATTTTGTGAGCGACGGCAGCGGTTTCGATTTCGGTACGATTACGAGATATTTGGAGAGTTGAACGGCCCTCGATGACTCTAAATTCCTGCCGTTGATTACGCTGAGGTACGGGCAGTTAAAGTTAGCATCCGACGCGTTGGTAAGGATGTCGCCTATCAGACTGACTCGACTGCCGTCGGGTAGGAGCACGTTGTGATTGAGAGCCGATACCGGAGCGGATTTGAGTTCCACACTGAAGTTCATCCACTCCGCCAACCTCCGAAGTATTTCGACGTCCGTGCCCCTTGTGAGATTGGTGTAATTCGTCAAGACGACGCGGGGAAAGTTGTCGTATATCGAGATCGGTATCGGGTAGCGTCGTAGGTCTTTCATTTTATCGGGAAAGAGAGGATCGGCGATGCTCGGTTCATAGACGACTCCTCGTTGTTCGCCGTTCAGCGCGAAAGGGTCATAGCTGAAGAGATTCACTTCTCGCGACGTCGCGTTCGGCACCACCGCTACGACGTTCATCGAGCCTTCCGACCAGAAGCGTTCGAGCAGAGTTTTCACGGAGCGAGAGCTCGACTCGTCGCTAATCCAGATCGTCATGTAGGCTCTGGTGTTCCACGGTGTCCCGAAGAGGCTCCGCCAATTCTGAACGTCCACCTCTTCCGCTCGCCGATAAATCGCCACGAGCTGACGTATCTTTACCGCGTAGCGGTCGTTGTTGGTCTGGACTTTGTCTTTGATCACGTGCACCGGTACCCAGTGAGAGTAACCCTTCAATACAACGTCGCAAAAGCCCGAGTTTACCTGCAAGATGAGAAAAGAAGTTAAATCGCTTCTGGTGAGGAAAAAAGTCGAGACCGGGCGGTCTTGTACCTCTGGCTGAAGGATGACGTAGACCGGAGAAGACATGTTGATCTCGCGTATATACTTCCACGTCAGTTGGTTGATCCGTTGGTCGCTCCACGATATCTCAATCGCTCCATATCTAGCGTTCTCGTAGAGGTCGTTCCCCGCAGCAGCGTAGACGCAGGTCGAGATCAAAAAGAATTTGCCAAGCTCGAACATCTTTTGCGCGATGCGGCGCGACACAGAATGCCGTCAGAACATCGATAACAATACGTGTGTGTACTCATCCCGCGGAGGACGAATCTAGCAATTTCTTCGCGATCCCTATCATCGCGATAACGAAATCGGTAACGAAAGTGAAACGCGAGAGGCGAGGATGGCTTATGCGCGATAGGCATAATTTGTCGCGTCGAGGAAGATACCATCTCTTCCACAATGCTTCGCGAGTCGTGTACAAATATGTATACGGACGCGAAAATCTATGAGTTCCATTACGATTCGTCTTGTCGGCTTCGCACTGGGAAATCTACCGCGAAACGCGGGAAAATATGTGCTTCTCGACGCAAGCAGGTGGAGATCGTATCTACTTCGAAATATTCCTTGAAACGCGTTATGTGCGGTAGAAACATATATCTTTATTCTCTACAATCGCATCGTATTACGCGATGCCTTTAACGCTACAGTGGC
The DNA here is from genome assembly GCA_963678675.1 of Xiphydria camelus. NCBI lineage: Eukaryota > Metazoa > Arthropoda > Insecta > Hymenoptera > Xiphydriidae > Xiphydria > Xiphydria camelus. The sequence continues at coordinate 24,466,524 of OY783199.1, read as the reverse complement.
AACCTTTGCTGTGTTGCAGTGAACATATCTCAATAATTTCTATTCGATATATCATCCAATTTTATTTATTTCTTCATTGTCATTCTCATTCCTAACGAGGATCGTTAATTCAGCAATTTATTACCTACATTCATACCTGTGTAATTGTACCGGTATAGTCTATTTATATGTCGAGTGTCTTTTCGAATGTCTGCTAATTTTAAGGAAAAGATTATTCGAGCGCCAGGAAAAAAGCTTCAATCACCATTATCTCATTAGTTATATTTAAATGTTCCACCTACATCGATATAAAACTTTATTATAGATAAAAATGTAATCTTCAAAAAGGTATTACACAAATACAAGTTAAAATAGTGATTGAAGTTTTTTTCCTATTGAGTAAGTTTAGCCTCATATGATATAGGGTGATATGGAGATTCGATGTAAGCATATGAGTAATCAAATGTATGTATCTACTTATTTCTGCAGAATCTTAGATTCACCGCGCATGTCCTGATAAATCGCGAGTCGAATTACCCAAGAGCAAAATTTATAGAGAGCGCAACGACTGAATATAAGCTCGTATTTTTAACTGGTACCTATCAGAGTACCGACTGCAGTCACTCTTGCCGAACTAACACAGGAGGCACGTAGTAGTCGCACGTATTCGAAGCTTAATATTTACTCGCAGTAATGACGCTGAATTTCAAGTAGGCTCAGACACCCCCGCAAATTTAACCAACGAACGAATTCTTGTCTCTAAAGTCGAGCGGATAAACCGCCCCGAGGGTCGAAGGGATGTGGTGGGAAGGGTTGGGGAAGGACCCAGGGGGGGATGAAGCACCCACGGTTATAGACAATTAGCGTGTTCGCGATGAATACGAATTGGGGATCAGCGAAGGTTTGCGAATAGATCCGAGCCTATTTTGGTCTCTCAACCCCCATGAAACTTTCTCGTCTGCCTCGTCCCCTTTCTTCACTTTCGAGCCTCGCGTTGATTCGAGACCGATAGAAAATTCGAATCACACGCGAAACGTCGGAAGCGACGCTTACAAAATTGCACACGACGACGATGGAGCATTGAAGCTTCCCCTTCCCAAATATCGGGGTTGGAAATGTTTCACCAGAACGATTCGCGTGAAATACAGTCGACGCGATGGGAACCTTTTTTCAGTAACAGGAAAAAGAGTCTTTAAACACTCGTCGAGGCTGCGCGGCACAGTGGACGCTGATGACGACACTCGACGGAGATACCGCTTCATTGTCTATTACTTCTCTCGTTAGCGGCAGTACTGCAATTTACTCGAGCAGCCGGCGATTACCTCCTCTTGTGCTCGAGGCACAATAACGAGATAACGACGCAAAGGTTTGGTGCAAGCCAATGCTCGACTCTCATCGGAATCGAGAGTCGGGTGTCGCGCTTTCGTCAGCCTCGCCTTCGAAGTCAACTTCGTCTCTCGAATTTTCTGAAGCGAGCGAAGATCAGTTGTACAGGAAAGTTAATTATAGCAGGATATACACCTAAAAAAATGATCTTGCAGTCTTAACAAAACTAGATTTTGTTGGGAACTTTTTGCTATCACGACAGAAATATTATCTGTGACAGGGGAAAGAATATATTCAATAATAGCAAATGTAATTACAATCACAGTGAAATTTTTTTGTCGGTAAAAATATTTGCCATCCTGGCAAATATTTGTACTATTGTTGGACATATATCTTTTGCTGTCACGGATAATATTTTCGTCATGATGGCAAGACATTCTCAAAAAAAATCTAGTTTTGTTAGAACCGCAAAATAATTTTTTTCCGTGTACAAAAAAGTTCACGTATGTTCCATACTTTGATAGACGTTTTCCCGTATCGGATTTCTTCTGAAGTTTTCTTTCATAATCGATATCAGGACGCGAATTGATATACCTGTTTATGCCCATCAGCTCTCTCGTTGTTTTTTTCGATGACAGACGACCCACGACCCACATACCTCTACCCGGATCGACTCGACGACTCTCGCTCGCCGAGTTTCGAGCCTCTTACCTTTACCCTCCTCCTCCACCCTTCTATCGGATTGGAACACAATAACACTCTAACCGTTCCCTCTCGATTCATCCCGAGTCAAACGCGAGTGCCTTCTTTCGAAAGTCCGGTACACTCTCGTGTCACGGTGAAAGTACGAGGTCAGTATACGAGATTGTAAAGTACGAGAGTCCGAATGACGGACGTGCCTCTACGACTTTTTCTCGCCCCGCCATCAAAGACTTTGCCGATGGCTGCGAATGGGAGCTCTCCTGGTCCCGTTCTGCGTATCGAGCGTGACTAGGCGCGATCTTCGAGGTTCAAGTTTATCGGACAGGTCTCATGGAACCCACAAGATAGTCCCCGTGGCACGCCGTAAATAATACAATCGACAAAACACGAGAACGTCTAAAAATATTGCGTACAAGGCGTGACTAGGCGCGATCTCCGACGTGGAAATTAATCGGACAGTCGAACCCATAAGATGTGAGCCCTATGCGGTACGCCGTAAATAATGCAATCGAGAAAATTGGAAACGTCTAAAAGTATTGCGATTTTACGGGGGCCGATAATTCACGAACTCGCATTTATTATCGACCACCACATATCGACGCATCGGAGATAAATCGTGAGAAGAGAAACGGTCCACGCGGAGCGGCGAAGGCGGCAGCTGCATTTTTGAGAATGCGCCCGGAATTTTTCCTCGTCGACACAGCCGTCGTCGACAATAGATACACACCCACTCGCGCGGGCCAGAGTCTCGCAAGCAAATTACCGATGGCTCGAGAAAGGCGACGCGCGCGTCCGACGCCAACTCTCAGCGGATACTTTGGTCGCCTGCCAGTCTGCGGAGTGGTGCAAAGCGGCGGTGGATACGCAGGCACCGCGGCTAGCGCGATGGCCAGAGCGCGCCTATGTACGTCACGGAGTTTTCTTTTAAAATCGCGCGTGCAACGCGCGTATCTCTGAGATTCGCGCGTCACCGCGAATCTGTACTTGGCACGCGGACGGTGGGATATTGCGGGACTCCGCGAGCAGTGCGCCCAAAAGCAGAGGAGTCGCGGAGCGCCTCCTCCTCCGAGTCGCTAACGAGGAGTTCGCGACGCTCGATTCGACGCGCCGATATTCGACTTATACCCGTTCGTTTTCGACCGTGTTAATTAATTAGGACCCGCTTCGCAGCATCCGGAGCGATTCGCTCGTTGAAGATAAATTGGATACCTTTCTCTCCCCGTATCCCTTTCGCCCTGCTTGCGATATTGCTTACTCCTTGCTCTCCGCCGGGATTTACGGCGGCTTTGAAATTGAATATTTATGCAGCCGTTCGTTAAGGCTCCCCCTTCGAGAGCTTCGGGCGGGAAGTATACGCGAGGTGCAGTTAACTTTTGAAAAGGAGGTAAAAGTTAACCGAGTTGTACTCTCTTTTCCGTCTCTTTCACCCCCCCCCCCTCTCTCACTCGCTCTCCTCACTCTCCCTCCCTCGGGCTGGGTACGATTCAGAGTAAGCTACTCCCCCGGGACCGGACTAGATAATGCTACTGCAAAGTGCATTAAAGTCCCACTTTTCAACGAAAAAGGATAAAGAGACAACGGAGGCGATTCTTCCCTCTCCTCTGCCCACGAATCTCCGTCCTTTTATCTTTCTCCCCCTTCGAATGGGACAGCTCTATATATGCTTTTGCGCTATATCGCTCTGTCCCATTTCCCACTCGTATCTCTCCTTTGGTATGTTTCCGTTTGATTTTCAGTAAAGCTTCCGAAAGGCGAGTTGGAGTTTTTACGATAGTTGCGAAAGTGGGTCGCGTACCGGTACTCGCACACACAGTGGGTAATTTTTCTTCGAATCGCCGAGAGCGATCGACGAGCGATTCTCCTCTCGTTAGGAAGCGAGTTACGGCTGCGATCGTCGCGATTGCCAATTAAGAGGCAAATTTTCGACACGACTCATCAGCGGTTCAGTTAATTCAAACATATTTTACACGCCCAAAGAAATAATAATTAGCTAGTGTCAAAAAAAAATGTTTCCTTCAATCTGAAACATGATACAATTCCAGGATCGAGCCATGGTTTTCTTCGTGCAGACAAATATTTGACAGACTCGAGGAATTGCTTCTTTCACACGCAGGAAGAATTTCTCGTCCCAACGAAGGTAATCTTGAGTCAAGAATATTGTATTCTTCGACCAAGAATTTTTATTGTTAAACATTTTTAAGATCATGATATATATTCTTAGTCGCAGAATTGTTTCGTTGACACTAGCAATTACGTCTCTCAGTGCACGCTAAATCGAAGAACGCATTGCAGCTTTATCGAAATAACGGCAATCGTTGCGTCGCTTCGCTTCGCATCGCAATTTTTCCTTCTTCCGAAAAAGACGTATCGCATCGAGTTTTTCAGAGCGAATCCGGTTCGTGACTCCGACTCGGTCCCTGAGATTTTCGTCAAAGTTCGAGGGTCGAGAGATTTGCCGGCCCGATATTACGGTCACCCGGCGGTAACTCAACGTTCTTCGGTGCCGAAGAGGCAGAGACCGTTCGACGTTAGAGCTCCTCTCTCTCTCTCCCGCCTCTCCCTCGCCTTCCGTTCCAGATCGCCCCGACAGAACTCACCGCGCGGCGCTTAAATCACTCCCGACGCGTACGGTTTATCGCGACAAATATCCCTCCGCCGGCGCCCGGCGAGAATCTCATCAATCGGGAACCGCGCAGTCATCGGAATCGTCAATACGCTATTTCATCCGACGACAAATTAACGGTAAACATTTCCGATAAATCAATTCCCCGGGACGACTGCGCGGATTGCGCGTGGCCCGCGGAAAAAAAATGTCAAGGTTCGGATGGAAATACGACGTTGGAGGGTGGCGCGTGGTGAACCGTCGTGACATTTTGGCGCGTGCGACGCGGCGACGAGGGCGACGCGAGAAAGACGACGACGTCGAAGCGGGCATGATTGATGACTCGAATTCAGCAAACCTCTCAAAATTTCGACAATGAATAAGTTAGACGACCTTTCGTTTCGCGGTGGGGCCTCGAATAATAATAGAGCGACGCAAGGTCGTTCTTAATCGATCCCCGGCTTTCCTTTTCCTTTCCTCCGAATAGCCGCGTTACGTCATATCCGAATGGAAACGAGTGTATCATGTTTTATGTATGACGTATCGCCACGCGCCGAGAGTCTTCGTTCGTCCCGCGCGTTCGACCCGAACTTTCCAGCATCATCGTGACTGACACCATTGGTACACGGACGCACACGTGGAGCCCTTCCCCTAGTTACTTTTCTCCTCGCCGCACCGCGGAGCTAAACGATATTTCCTATCATCTCTCTTTCGCGCGAATGGCGAAAAAACCGAGCGGCTTCTTCGCTTCGTTTCGCTCTCCGGCGAAATCCGCTCTACACGGAGAAAAAAAATGAAGTTGAAATTACGAGCATTGGATGCCCAAATTCTGGCACTATGAGCTCTTTGTATGTCACAACGTACGCTTTGTTTGACACTGTATTGACGACTCAAAATTATAAAAAATATTGCCATATACAATGGCATTTCATTCTCTGTGCATGGCAAACGTCAATCCAATTTTAAGGCACTCGAAATTTGGCATTTTGCAATACAGTCATCGTGGTATTTTCTACAACACAGCCACATTGACATTCTTTGTAGTGCAGCTAATTGGCATTTTTTATGATACCGCCATACGGTAGTTTTTACAATAAAACCATCGGCATTTATCGCGGTACCTACATCCTTCTAAATTATCTGAAAATACGCGATATATCTTATCAAAGCTTGCTTCACGCGGAGAATAAAATGCTACTCCGTAAAATGGGGGTATTTTTCATAGTTTCGAGTGGTCGTTACAGTGCCACACGAAGCGCATGTAGTATCATTCAAACGGCCTATAGTACTGGAATTCGGGCATTCAATGCTCGTCATTTCAACTTCATTGTTCTCCACGTATAGATATATTATATTATATTCTTCGCTTTTTTCCGTGTACCTTTCTCCATGTGCTCTCAGGAGATATATACACGTGTTCGGGGGGAGTGGTTTGTCTGTTGCAAATTGCGACAGGGGCAAACAATACCTACGCCCACGCGTTTCTTCCCGCGAGGGGAAAGTTTCAGCGAATGCCGACGGAGGGATGTGGAGGGACGGAGGGGATCGATGACAAAATGGAGTGGCAATACGCGTGCGGATCAGGCGAACAAATCCTTGCGACAAAAGTTGTGTGGCGAAAAGGATGTGATCGTCATGTAATCGGCGGAGCATTTCGTCCCGGAGTCGGCCTGTGGACTCGTCAGTAAGGCTAGGCCGACTCCTGCCTTAGACGCTCTGTGGTCCACCGTGAGAGACGGGTAGTTGCGGTCTTATGTACGTATGCACGAATAAGAGAGACAGAGAGAAAGATGGAGAGGAACGCAGAGAGAACTAATATTTATCTACCGAACTACATTTTTTAAGTCCATAGTTTTCATATCGATGAAGCGATCCTATTACATGTACATTATGCATTATTACGATATTACGTTTGTATTAATTGTATATCACTGTTCTACTTCGATTTCTACGACCGGTCGATCGCAATAGCAGTGGCCGCTCGAGTCGCGCGAACCTCGTAGACCTCGTCGAAGGTTATCGGCGATTCGTGCCTCACTCCTCCTCGAAGAGGAGAGTGCGAACGTCCGACTCGAAGCGACACGACGAATTCATCCGACGTACCAAGCACAAATTCGAAACGTACCCGAGAATTTCGAACCGCGGTCAAGAGAGTCGTAGAGTTCGACGAGTCAGGCCGGAGTCAACAGTTGACTTATCAGTTTCTTACCTAGCTGCCAAAAGTCGTGTTTTAAGAAACATCGCATCACGCGCGTCACATCGCGTATAATCGTCGCGGGGGTCTCATCCGAACGCGTTTCTCCTTTTCGTTATTGTCGTTCGAATATACCGAATGTAATGACAAAGGCGAGAGATATATACAATTTCGCTGGATGGATATGAAGCGTACTTGTAGATGTACCAATGTAGCTTTAGACGACGACCTTTCAGCTCTTATTGAGGGTGGACTCGCGCGAGTGCCAACTCGCGTGCGTGCAGATCCAATGCAATCGCCAAGAACAACACTCGGGCCAGCTACAATATTTGGGTCGAATTTTGTGATACCATATACAAAGCTAGAAATCTAATCCAAATAGAAATGTGAAGCTGTCCATTGTTTGCTGTGGTAGCAGTTATGACGACTTGCCCACAATTAAAATTCTTAAAAGCACCATCATTAAAGTGCACATACTTAAATGTATTGAGCAGATTTAACAAATGTCAGAAACTAGAATTGAAGGAACAGCCAAGAGCGTTTCGTCCCAGAGTCGGCCTGTGGACTCGTCAGTAAGGCTAGGCCGACTCCTGCCTTAGACGCTCTGTGGTCCTCGGTGAGAGACGGGTAGTTGCGGTCTTATATAAAAACTTGCCCGTTGTTGGACCACTAACGAGAAGCCGTGGGCCGGGAGCCGCGAGTCGAGGGTCGGCGCCATCTGGCGGCCGGCCGCTGTAGCGTGACGGGTCGCCACAGTTGGGTAATTGAAAACTTTTGAATTGCATCTGCTCGGAGTGTCGAGTCGCGGTATCGGGTTGGGGTTGGGAAGAGATGGGAATATAACGCGTCGTCCCGTCTATGGATTCGCGGTGAGGAATGCAAATGCAGTGATGGTTTCATCTGTCCGCAGGTGAAGATGGAGTCGAAGAGGAAAGCGCGTCGAAGGCGTTGGGATCCGTAGTTCGAGGAATGTGTGAGTAGTTACTTTTGTCTTCTCAAAAGTTGATTGCTACAGTGACATACTCTTACACGGTGGAAAAATGTCTAGTTGAATGCGAACCTGTACTGAAAGAAATAAAAGTGGTTGTTACCACTATATTAGACTCAACTGCTCAAGTTTGGTTGTCGATGCTAGTTTTTATAGTTGTCGTTACTATTTTGAGTTACCGGAACAAACGAATTGTTGCGATAACTATATAAAACTGGTGCTGATTACAAAACTGGAGCAGCTGAGTCCAAAATACAAATGTCACAACTACTTTTTTTCTCGGTGTAATCATTATTAATATAGAAAAATTTATTTGAGATAAATAGGAATTTATTTACATCGAACACAAAAATCTGTTTGAATTAAATAAATGCATATTTAATCGAGTACGAAGCTAGCAGAATATCTATTTCATTCAAATATAGACTTTTATTCAATGTGAATATACGGTAATAATGTTAGTTTTGTCATATTAGTTCGAAATAAATAAGTAAGTATCGGGGGAGGTAGATCGATTTGTCTCAGCGCAATAGGAAAGGAAGCTCGTGTTCCGCGGATTGTAGGTCGATCTTCTTGTTGTCGACTCTCTATCCCGAATTGCTCGAGAACTTTGTGTAGTAATAATGTGCCATTTATATCTTCCAATTTGGGTTCCATATGCGAAACGTGGACGAACGCATACGGTACTATCGAATCTGTGACGGATCATGTGAAATGGGCGGTCTCGTCAGCATTAGTTTCCTGGTACTTTAAATTAGTATTTAACATCTGGTGATAACGATTGAGCCGCATATCGGGGAAGGAGGTTAGGAGAAAAATAGATGAACCGCCCTCTTTCGCCGTTCCTTCCCTTCTATCACGCTCGAATTGAAACGACGATCCTCTAATTTCTATATTTCATTCTACACGCTCAATTGCCTCTCATAATAACAAGTTGCTCGAAATGCGTGAAATCGACGGAACGCGATTGCTCCCGACGAGGATCCTCAAAGTAGCGCAAACCCTCCCGGAATGGTACCGTTTACCGCCTCGCACCGGCGATGACAATCGCGTCGCGAAAGGGCATCGATAAAACTCGAGCTGCCCCGCGTAGACGGTAAATAATTGAAAAGTCGAATCGAGAGAAAATTGGAAATGAAAGAGCGCGAAAAGAGAGCCCCGGCAGTCGCCCCTCCCTCCTCATTGTCGGCGCGTCAACGGTCCCGAGAAAACGGAACGAGAGGGTTCGAAGAGTGGTATGCAAATTACGAATTCACGTCAGCCCTCCTCCGCGACATTCGCCACCCCACGATGTACCCTGGCCGAATCAGTGTTCAGGCGCGAGACAGGTAGAAAGAAATAGAGAAATTATTTCCTCGTCGCCTCGTCGACACCCCTCGCTCTTCATCCCTTCGCGTTGCCTCGCTACACCGCGAATCATCGACGCGAATGGACTTCTCTTACATGTCACTGCCACACGGAGAGAAATAATTTATCAGTATATAACATTATTTAAGTTATTCTAACAAATATTCGAGTTAAATGACAAATCGATTTATTATGGTATAGGTAACACATTAATCTCTCTGTTATCGCTATTTTAACTCAAATATTTGTTACGATAACTGAAATAATGTCTTCGATTTGTTACGGTAACGAAAGAAAAGGAAGAGAAAAAGCTGTGATCTTCATATCGTAACCAAGGAAATCTGTGAAACGTTTTCATCCCGACAACAAACCATTTTTGTTGCGGTAACGAAAAATGATGCTGTGATAACAGCCGATTCTCGATGTTTTTACCAAGATAAAATTAGTTTTTTTCCGCACGTCAACCATTTCGCTACGGTACTTGAGAACTCCGAATGACGAGAGTCGCCGAACACACGATGAAAATTCACGATTGACGAAACGATGAAAGCCGGACGCGAAGGACGATTGACGAGACAGCAGCCGTTATGCAAAACGATCCCCGATCGCCATATCGTTCCGTCGGTCCATCGCGCGCCGTCCCTTTCCGACTATAAAGGTGTCGACGCTCGCGTCAGCGTTAACCCGGAAAATAACGAGGCCTCGGAGGGCGTTACGGGCGCGGCGGTCTGTGACAGTAGTCGCATACCGTAAGGGACGTAAACCGTTGGCCGATATTGTTATATCCGGCCTCGAAGGGGAATGGAAGTAACGTCGGCGTAATCGCATGCGCGGCTTCGCCTTTTACGAGGATTTATATAAATTCCATCTTCGCCCCCCACCCTCGAAACCATCAAAACCCTATCCCCGGACCCTGCGATCGCCCCTCGTTTTACGGGCCCCCCGTCGCCGTTAAATCTCGCTTCGCGGTAGCGTAACGCCGGATTATCGTTAACGCTCGATGCACGCGGCCGTAACTTTATGCGTGCCGTTACTACGTTGCCGTGAGTTAATCATCGGATGCATTATATTCGTACGTATGCCACGTGAGGCTAAACTTGCTCGTCAGGGAAGAAACTCGAATCGCTGTCATTTCGTCATATCCATGAACTTTTGGCCCGCATCGATATAAGACTTTGTCGTATAAATAAAAATGTAATCTTCGAGAAAGTATTGTACAAACACGAACCAAAAGTTCAGAAATAATGAGATAATAGTGATTCAATTTTTTTCCATGGAGTGCAAGTTTAGCCTCACATTGGTACGTCGAGAGACTGATAAGTTCGCGAGGAGAAGGGCGAGTGGTGATCTCGGTCGAATTTCCGAGTCGTGAAAATCCAGCTTCGCGTTCGTTCCACTTATTTACTTACACGCCAAACTTCCGCGAATCGCACGCTTCCATAACTTCGGGCGAGCCTCCGAACGTCGAGCAATTAAGAAAACTTGCACTCGCCCGGTTGGAGGACGCAGGGATGTCGTCGCGGGAGGTGAGGTCGACGGGAAAAGCATTTCCTCGAGGAATCGTCGCGATGCGACTCGAGTCCGCGGGGTTGAAGGAGGGTGAAGGGAGGGTCGAGTCGCCAGTCGATGCCGCGTCGCATGGCGTGGTAATTATCAAAACACAATACACACCCTCGGAGGGACTTTAATTAAGAGCTCAGTGGATCCTTCAACGGCCCAGGTCGTTCCCGAACTTCTTATCTTCACGGGACGGTATACGTGGGAGCGAAAGGGTTGAGAAGGCGGTACCGAAGGAAGTTGGGGATTTTACGCTCGTCTTCTTTCGTCCCATATCTACCGACGGCATGGGACTTTCACGATTCTTCGTCGCGGTATACAGCGTCGATTATCTGCAGGAAGTTAAACTCACTTCGAGCCGGAAGTTTGAAGTTCAACGCATGGCTCGGGAATCGTGGGATTTATTTACCTTCAAATGCGCTTAAACTAAGTTTTCGTTGATAATATCCGGAGAAGAATGTCGATGACGATTTTTCCATTGCAATTTTAATTGTGCACTACTGCTCCCTACACGGAGAGAATTTTGTGATAATGTTTGCTACAAAAATATACCAACCAGTCGTATGTGGGATTGCAATTGAGACTTTTTTGCAAAATATAAGAAATATTCCTACATGTCTAAAATAAAATTCAGAGTTCTGTGTATAATAATAACAGCTATACAAATTAAAGTCAATTGCACACCAGATGAGAGCGTATACTACTTAGTTTAGCAATTTATCTCTAAGGTACGAGTACGTATGAGCCGTTGAAAACCAAAATGGTCTAAGTCACATTTCATGTAAGCTGAGATTATTTGACTGCAAAGTTAAGTACAATTTTAAAAATCTGTCTAGATGATACAAACAGATATTTTAAATCCTAAAAATATCTGTTTTGTATCATCTAGACAGATTTTTCAAATTGTACTTAATTTTGCAGTCAAATAATCTCAGCTTACATGAAATGTGACTTAGACCATTCTGGTTTTCAACGGCTCATATATAGTACATGTATTTTTCCGTATACGGGAAAATAATCTCATCGATAATTTGTGATCACTCGCGCTAAAAGATCGAATATTTCGGTCCATCGACACGATGTAAATGCAATTAAGTCGTGACAAAATTAACGCTCGTGCGAATACAATCGATGGTGCGATAACGAAAAGGACCGGAACTTTTTCTATTTTCGTATACAACCGTTCCGACTCGTATACGCACGCGAGTTCCCCTGCAGAGAAGCGCGAGTCCGATCGATCACCGGGTTTAATCTTCGCGGCGATATTTTATGCCTGAAATATCGCGGGTCGACTGTAAATGGGGAACGATTTAATAATAACCTCATATGGCGGGATTCCGACGCTCGCGTCTCTGACGCAGTTTAATATATTACATCGGAACGCGCGATCGATTATTATCAACGAGCCTTTTCTAAATCCGCTGTTAAGTTTGGAGGCGGAAATTGAGCGTATATCAGGCGCGACCTTTCGACGCGCGCGTGTCGGAATTTTCCGTTGGATTCGACGGGTGAATTTTACTTTGAAAAGGGGATGCCGCGTTGTCCTGGAGCTTTCAAAGTCATTATCCACGTCGTTAAGAAACGATTATAGCTCGAGCTACACACATGTACCTATACGTACGACGTATCCTACGCCGAGCACGTCTCGGAATAATTTTCAGTGCCATTTAATTATTGAACTATACACGTCGACGATTAACGTCGATAATTCCTGTGAACGCGCGACTGCGCGTTTAATCTTTAATCTTTCCTCACGGAGTCTCCTTCCGGACGCGCGGTCGAATGCCTCGCGCCGCCCTCGTACGCCACGGAACGGCGCGTTGAATTTTCACGCACCGCGGCCGTGCATTGAAAACCATGAACCTCCGCGATAAGCCGCGGACAATAAGTCGTTTCCAGCGGCTATCGCAAATTGCCGAGGCGCGCGGTCCAAGGCAAAGGCCAGGCGGTATCGCGTCGTCGAGACTTTTATGTCGACGTTCGTATTGTTTCTGATCTGAAAGGCGAGCGAAGTAATTTTTGTAATTGATCACGCGACAGTTTTTTCATCTTCTAGCATCGTTGAGGGGACTTTAATATTCCTGGATTCTCTCACAGTTCTCTCTATACGCTGAGAGAAATAATTGCCGATGCCAAAAAAATGTTGCTTTTTTTTCAAATAAAAACATAATATAATTTCAGGATCAAGCCATGATTTTCTTAACGCGAGAAAATATTTGAGACAGGCTCGAGTAATTGTTCTTTTTTGCGCAGAAAGAATTACTTGTTCCCACGACGATATTCTTTAATTAAGCGTTCGTATAAATGAAGGGTACAGGAATAAAACAGGGAATGTCCACGTTTCGTCGAAAATTGGGTTTTCATCGCTATCTATAGTATTTTATGTGCACTTTTTGGTGGTAGGACTGTTACAGGAATAAAACGATAGATGTCCACAGAAAATGCAAATAAAATATTGGTATGCAGGCATAAAACAAGAGATCTCGAAGTTTAAAAAGCTTAATTTCTCAAGATTTTGTTTTTGTGACATTCCCTGTTTTATTCCTATACCCTTCAAATGTTCTTCGACCGAGGATCTGGTATTTTTAAAAATTTGTAAAATCACATGTTCTTGATTGAATAAATATTTTTTCACACTAGCAATTATTTCTCTCGGTGTAGGTATTCCTTTACCTCGGTTTCAAATGTTATAAGCACCTTAGACATCCTCGCGAGAAAACTCTATTTCTTTAGCGTATATACGACACACGCCAATACAACAGCTGCAAGTCTTCTACCGCAATATTTTCTTATCTCGCAATTAGCGTGTCGAACTCGTTCGGGCGCACGGCTGGCAGAATCCGACGCAAAACGCCCGAGATGGCCCAATATAAACGTGACGAAGTAGCCGAGACGATCGGAAATCGATCCGAGATCGAGTTACGCGGCCAAAACCAATAGGAATGAAATTTTCGACTTATCACCGCTCCGTGCACTTTCTAAGCTTGCCACGTGCCTCCGATTGTCAGAGCGGCAGCGCCAACGACGTCGCGTCGACGTCCGAGTCGCTCTGTCGACTTTCACCCCGCGACTGTCGTCGATATTGAGCAACCGGTGAGTCGAGCCGCTGATTTGTCCGTGATAGGTACCGTTGTTTCGCCACCTCGCGCATTAAACGACTTACATCGACGATCGAATGATCTCCCTCCCCGATGCCCGCTCTACATCCACGCGTGTTTTCCTCCCCCTCTCTGATTTCCATCGCGAGACTATATATGTATACGAAAGCCGGCGCGGTTCGCCCGACGGCGGATCGTCTGGACCCGAAATAAAAAAACCTGCTGACTCGCCGCTACCCTTACACGGAGGGATGGATAATTTCGCGGAGCGTCACTTGGCATTGGCGTCACGTGTAGAGGGATTACCGGTCGCTATAGAAACAGATCGATGCTTCGAAACTACGCCTCTTTCCGCACCGTCATCGGTACGCGCCCTGCACACTCGCGATTACTACCCAGGAACAAATTACGAAAACAATTTATCATTTCGATTCTATCGAATGAAATTAATGCGTCATTCTCAATTTGAGGGAATTTTCAATTCGTTTTAAATCGGACCATTCGTTGGACGAGATTTTACACTGACAAGAGAAAGGGTCTAGTTGAATACGAACCCGATGGAAAATTGTAGGTGAATAGGAATTTATTCACATCGCGAACGAAAGTCTATTTGAATTTAATAAATGTCTTGCATATATTTTTAATCGAGTGCGAATCTAGTAGAACGTTTGTTTAATTCGAATAAAGTTTTATTCGATACGAATAAATTCCTATTCGTCTCAAATACATTTTTCCATTAGGTTCGTGTACAACTACATCTTTTTCCCGAGTGTAATAATGTTCGTCGAGAAATCTCTGGTGGAGTGTCCAGAGAACCATCTCAATTGACGGCTTTTCTAAATATCCGTCGAACTGTGCGCGAATCTTTCAATCTCTTTCTCGTACCTATCGCAGTTTCTTCGGCCTGTAATTCGGGATTTCGAGCAAGTAATTTCGCAAACTTCCCGCCCGAGAATAAATTCCGCGACCCGAGGAGACGAGGGAAAGATGCACAGCCGGAAGGGGTCGGTATATATTGCAATTCCGTAGCATCCGGGAAAGCGACCCTTCCTTGGCTTTATCGCAAAGTGCACCCCGAGGCGTATCGAAGTGGCGAGGCGCGTTTAAAAGTTAAAAGGGGCACTCGCATTTTCAGACCCGACGGTATAGACTGCAATGTGCGATGGAACTTTCGAGGGGAAAGTGTATTCGCGATCCTCGACACGCCGCATTCGTGGATCGGCGGACAATTATTTTGTAATTACGTAATGATTATTACAAGTATTCTACGCTTCTTTGGAGGTCGAATCATGGATGAAGCTCGCGAGGCAATCAGAAATGTATCACACTGAGAAAAATAACTTGGTTTGAATGACAAAACGCATCTGGTTAAACGAGTCTAGTTATTCGAACCAATATACCAGTAAGTTGAAACAGATATCAAGTTATTCTAACTGCATTTCTAGTTATCGTAACTAGGAAATCACGGAAAAGACGGAAGTTTTTACCGCTCCGTTCAGTAGTGCTGAGACTCGAGCTCATTTTCTGGAATTTGTACAGCCAGGAAACTGTACGATGTACTGCTGATAGCAGTCAATAAAAATGTGTCTCCTCTGTACAAATTCTTGTGAACGAGCTCGAATCTCAGCGCTACTGGATGACGCGGTAAAAATTCCTGTTTTTTTCTCCATAATGGTCACTCTAACCAAACAGATAGAGGATCCATATTTCACCAAACGGTTTGGTTGTGGTTTCCAGGATTTTTCTCAGTATACATTCGATTAAAATCCCAGAAATTACGGTAGTCTTAACATTACTTAAAATATGATCAAAAAGTGCGCTAAATCTTTACTTCTCACTTTTCCCCGTCCATCATACCACATCCAGTCTCACCTTTGCAGCGCACTCAAAGCCGCGGAATAAGTTCGCGCGAGAATCGATGAAACTGTCGTCCCGGTCGCCCCCGTTTCTCGACGCGAAGTTAATTGCAAGGTGGTCCGCGCCGGGCGCGCAATTAACTTTTGCTGCAGCTCTGCGCGCGAAATGAAGAAAAGTCGATGAACGCGCGCGCGCGTCGCAATCGCCCGGAGCTCGACGAAGCCGCGAGAATTCCGAGATACATATATACCTACACACTGAGAAAAATAACCCGGTCGATCAAATCAAAATTCTGGTAACCATAACCAAACCGTTTGGTGAAATATGGATTCTCTCTCCGTCTGTGTTTGGTTTG
The DNA here is from genome assembly GCA_963678675.1 of Xiphydria camelus. Lineage (NCBI taxonomy): Eukaryota > Metazoa > Arthropoda > Insecta > Hymenoptera > Xiphydriidae > Xiphydria > Xiphydria camelus. Next base: position 24,450,519 of record OY783199.1, on the reverse strand, counting down.
ATTGACCATTTTTTGGTCCGAGCAACTGAACGTTTGGTTGGAATAACTAAACATTTGGTCAGGATAACTTGATATTTGGCAACAATTGACCAGTATTTTGGTTATAAATAACTAAACTCGTTCAATCAGATGCGTTTTATCATTTTAATCGAGTTATTTTTCTCGGTGCACGTACAGCGAGAAGCGATTCTACACTGAGAAAAGAAAAAGATTAAAAATTATTCTGTCAGAAGGATAATCCGAGTACGAAAGGTAAAATAGATCAAAAATGATCCTAAGGAAGGTTACATTTTATACCCTGGAAGGATAATTTTTGATCTGTTTTACCTTTCGTACTCAGATTATCCTTCTAACAGAATAATTTATAATCTTTTTTTTCTCAGTGTACTGTACGCCGATTACAAGCGGCGTCAGGACCTCCGTAAAGTTAGCCCCCTATTTGAAAAAATTAGAAAAAAGTACAAGAGTTCCGATAGTCGCCCTGAGAGTGCTGAAGTGCTCAATCGGTGATAGAAAAAATGCTGGCTTCTCTCACGGCGGCGGCGTCAGGTGCGGGGGGGACGCCGGGTCACTTCCGACCTACTCAAACTAATCCAGCCCGCAGGCTCGTCGCCAAACGACGAGCGCGGCGCCCGCGCAGAGTCGCGTGATTCTCGCGACGCTGCTTTTTCCTTCTCGTCGTCACGTCACCGAGCAAAATCCCGGTTAGGGGGAGTGCTCCGCCATGTGCGGCAGGTGGATGCGCGGGTAGGGGAAGCTGGGCAGAGGGGCGGCTTACCTCGCATCGCCCGGGCATGCATCGCGTAGTTCGCGTGTGCTTCGAGTACCGGGATTTGCGCCGGCGTTGCCGGGGCAACCGTGCCGTGACGTCACCGGTGACGTCACCCGCCCCCGCTTCCGTTCCGTGTCCCCACCACGACGATCGACGCGACCTATAAATACCGCCGGACGTCGCGGCGGCGCGTTCTGTCCACGTCGAGACGCGACTGGTTGTGCGTCGTATCCGAAGCAAACAGTTGAACCTGCGTTCGAGCTCGTTCCTTATCATTGACCAGTCCCTGCCCTCGTGACTATACCTACACTTGCACTCGCACGTGTTCGCCACGTACGAGGCGCGTCAGCTGTTTTGAGTTTGAGCTAACGTTTAACTTTCCGCGTATCTTGGCTCGAAACTTGTACAAGACTCGTGACGGTATTCGTTTTTGCTCGTATTTCTGATCGTTTCAACGATAAATTATTTAACTGAGACTCACCAGAGGATCTGACCTTGAATAATTCAGTCGTTCGGAGCACATCGTCGGTTTCGACGCACGCGATATATGCTCGTGTAACCCCCGCGCGTGTCGGTTTTTAAAATAACAACCGGTTTGCTCCTGGTTCCCATTAAAAAGAGAAGGACTCCACCGCTGAGCGTCAAGCGATCGGTGAGTAGTCTCTCTCTCTCTCTCTCTCTCTCTTTCTCTTTTAATTAATTTTTTTTTTCGGTCCACTCTTTTATCCATAAATCCTTTTACTATCCTTATGTAGATCGCGTAGAATACACAGATGCCGTACATGTCCCTTTTCAGCTAATCGGATAACGAGGAGCATGAGACGCCGTCATTTCCAAATTGGAATGCCATCCAAATTTTATCACGGCGATTGTGCCGAGCGAGCCGCGAATGCCATACGTCGCATTGCATGAATTCTTCGTGCACGCATGACGAATAAAATATAGATGAATGTCCTACATGCGAGAGAAATGGGAATAAAAGAGAGAACAACGCCGAGCTCACAACCGACGTATCGGCTGCGGGGTATTAACTTTTTTACGCACCGCGCGCTGCATTCGATTAACTCGGCGGTGCGCCGCAATCCCCACAAAGCTGTATTCGATTCGAAATCGTACCCATCTCCGTTTCGTGCATACGGCGTGGTTCGCATTGCCGCCCCGCTCTCGTTGATTTATCATGGAAACGCTACCTTTTCATTTTGAGCTCGCATCCCGGCGATTTTCGCGAGTCGATCGGCCGAGCGAAAAATTTATTTCAATTTCGACGTCATTTACAAAACATTTCATCACGCGCCGTGGACAATCCGAATTACACTGCAGGAAACGTATCGATCGCGACCAATCGCCATCCGCTCTGACTATTTCTCTCTCTCTCTCTCTCTTTCTCTCTCTCACTCTGAAAAATACGCGGCAATTTCCAATGTAGATTTGTTTTGCACAATTGAAATTGGCCTCGTTGCGGCGCTTACTGAATTCGATAAAAAGTGTTTGGTTCATACGAATGTTTACCTTTATACGCGATAGCTGGATTAATTAAATAAATATTTCTGTTTCAATGCGGATTTATCGAAACGATTCTGGATCCCTCCTGGTTTGCGAATACTATTTATCATGCGATTTTTTTTCCATTTTCGTACAACGGCCACCGCGATATAGATTCGGCTAATCCGCAACCCTCCTCCCCAATTGTGTATAAATCCTCACCAAGCTCCAACGTCGCGAAGAACGCCACTCCCGTGCAACTTCGACGATGCAGGCGGAAGGTGCGGAAGGGGGCCGCGGAAAACATCGTTTTGAGCGGTTCCGAATGGCGCGAATCCGCTTGATTCTAAAATGTGCTCTCGAGAACAACCGCATTGCGAACTCCACGGGCGGCCCCTCCCCGCTGCACGTTCGCGGGACAACTTTTCCCATTCCGATAACGACAACAACCATATTTTTCACCGGCGCGCACATAATGCCCCCAAATTGCTTCAACTTTGCTTCATTCCCTCGTGATGGTCGCGGGGAAAATGGCTCACTCCAAGTTTTAGAGCGTCGTATATATTACCCGAGGTGCGCAGGAATCCTTTATACGAACGCGAATTCTCTTCTTGTTGAAGTTGCAGCGCGGGGTTTGACGAAGGTTACCGCGGTAATTGGATCCTCAAAGGCTTTCCCTGCCACCTTCCTACCGCGCGATACTCGAACACGTCGACACTCACCGCTGCCGGAGCACTCCTCGCTGCTCTAAATTCGATACGCTGAAAATCGCATTTCGTCTCGGCAGACGTTCGACGTTCATCGCGCTGTTAAAACCGTGATCTATGCGCGTCCTGCTCTCTCCCTCGGTGCGGGGGGGGGGGGATCTCGATTTTCTACGGTTCTCGGATGGATATCTCTCGCTGTTTCGATTTGATGCGTTATGCGTGCATTAAATTATTATATATTTGTGTTGACGAGATTATTATTTCTTTCCATTTTCTTACTCAATTTAGAGTTACCGAGTACTAGTGGGCCTGTGCGGAAATTCTGCATGACGACAGAAGATGGGGAACTTTTTGGTGCAAAAGTTATACCTATAGAATGTGTGATTGTAGATTATGCGTTATCTTGACCAAAAGTCAATTTGTACCTTCGATTTTTAAACAAATAATACAATGTGCAATTGTAAATCAACAATTCGTGAAAATCGGAGATCTTGGATCTTTAAAATGATACCACAGTTAATTGGTTTTTGGTTTTGTATAAAAGGAGAAAAAGGGTTTGTCACGAAAACCAGGTATTAAACATTTAGCATTATTTAATTATTTTTACAACGAACATTATCGTTGATACGGATACGAATGTGTATGTTACATCTGGCGATGGAGATGTTTCCTAACAGGCTCGTTCATCTTCCAGTCGCTAATATAATTTACGTACTCCCGACTCCGGGCAAAAAGAGAAGAACGGCGATGATCTCATTTGTACCACGCGCATACCTACGTTTAACGTACAGGACGCGAGGCAAATTCCTGTACGAACGCACACGCGTGCACGTGGGTGCATCCACCCACGGCGTCCCGTGCAACTCGAACGAACGACTTCACGCGCCCGCGCGGGTTTTACGCGAACGCTCTACCTGTATGCGCGGACATACATACCTGCCGATTTGCGCGGCATGGCAGTAATGCAATATCGAGGTGGGTATTCGTTATTCCACGTTTCATAACTCACGCTCGCGCGCGAGAGCTACCCGCTAGCATGGATTATTTATGTGCCACCGATATGATAAACGATCCTAGCACCGGCACTCTCCTCCGCGCTTCCCGCGCCATTGTGCGCGATCGAAGACGCTCGAGCGCGGCTGAACCTTCTTGGATTTCAACCCCGTTTCTCACTTCTTATTCAGCCCGCGAGTAACGTACGTATGCAAGACTATCGAACTCTTTGTTTTTCGTGCATCTCGCGAGTTGCCGCGTGGTACATATTTACATCCGATAATATATATGTTCAACGTACGCGGAGAAGAAGGATTGGTTGAAAATCACGGGGAAACCCATGAATTTTTTATAATTTTCCTAGCAACAGGGCTTCTCGAGGTGAAACACTAAAGTTTTTAATAAACCACTGTGTAATCTTTGCAGTTCATAATAGTACAAACGTCAGTTTATACGGTACAATTTACCAATCTCCCGTTTTGCGGGTTTATATTGTTAAAAAAACTGTAAAAATTACGCAATCTGTATTATTAAGAATTCTATATCTTACCTCGAGAGGCTCTGTTACCGGAATTCACTGTAAAAATAACCAATCCTTTTTTCCGTGTAGAAATGTTTTTTTTCCGAGAACTCAAGTAGGTACTAAATCGTAGACTATCTCCTCCGGTAGTTCTCAGACGGGGAACGCGGTTACGTTAATTAGTTGCAATTATAGACGGAGTAAAGCATTTTATATGCAAGAACAAAAGCCTCGAACCGTGACCGAACGATTGTCACACCTGATCGCTATTTTGTAATGAGAAATTACTTCGTTTGCTTAATCCCTGATCAATTTAATCGAAACCGATATACGTAGTCGACTCGAGAGTGACGGAACGTCGATATTACTAATCTCACGATGCGGTTGACCGTGCACCTTCTTTTTCTCGGTGCGATACGTCTAGTGAAATCTATGGGAAGTGGCCACACAGGTGGAGGAAGTAAAGCAGGAACGACTTGTTGCAGGCTATGGAAAACCGCGTGCGTTTTAACCGGCATGGTCGCACGACGACGAGGCACGTGACGGGCGCTGTAGGTGGTGCGCGTATACGCGTTCGCAATCGCAACGACTCGCGTTTCGCTCTCTCGGTCGTGAATTATTACTGGTAATTACAGCGCGACCTTCGCGTGTCCGTCTGTTGCTCGCGGAAACGCCGCACTCGCTGTATGTGCGAGGCGCGACGAAACGAATCGGGAAGCTCGAAATCCCTCGCCAAGTTGGAAATTGAACCGGCGATCGGGAAGGACGGAGGGGAGCACGATTCGGGCTGCATTTGGCGCGCGATACGCAAATAGACGGCGCGACTTTGCGGCGTGGCCAAGAATGAAACGACCCTAAAATTATACGGTCACGCCCGATCGCTCGCTCCGCGTCGCAAAAGTGGCCTAGGAGCTCCCCGCCTTACCCCGAGCTTCGTCAGTCGGGCGAGGATAATACAATAATTGCCTTTTGAAAATCATAAGTAAACGTATTTCACGCAGACGAGATGAATTAAATATTCAAAAGAATCGGCTGATTGTCAAAATGGAACGAGAAAAACCCACTTAGGAGAAGCAATCTTCACCCAGGTGGAAAAGATCTATATGGATTATCTATATTTTGCATACAGAACATATATAAATTTGGGCTTATTTAATTTACATGGTATTATTTCAGTTGTTTTAATTTTTATATAATCCGTATACTTACAATACATATAATGTGCGGTTTAGGTATATTGAAATCATAAATAAATTTAATCAGCCAAATTTATATACATATGTTCTACATACAAAATATATATAATCCATATACAAGTATATATATATTTTTTTCCACCTGGGTAGTTCAATTAATTAAAATGACAAAGTAATGAGTAATTAAATATTCGGATCGATTTAATCGACTCGATATACTTTTTGTCAATGTATACGCGGAACGTGCGAGATAGAGCATATCGCTCGAAGCTGCCCTCGCGGCGAGAAATGCACCGTGCCCCATTTTCGCCTGCCGATTAGAATCGATCAATGGTAATTAATGCTGTAAATCAGATGACGCGTCCCGATAGCTCGCGCTCGTTCGGCTGTGCGCTTCGATGTTACACCCCGCCTTCCGATCCTCCGTCGATAGTTTTCTCTCGCTCCTGCGAACTGCTTCGTCCGGCGATTTACGTTCATGCGCGGCGGCATTCCGGCGCGGACTTCCCACCGCGCGTCCCGCACATCCGCGGCGTACGCGCAGCACGGCCGCAACCGTCGTTATCGATTATCGGTTGGCATCGTCGTAACGTAATTATCGTGCATTTTAATAATGACCACAGCTAATTATCGATAATTGGTTTTCGGATAAAATGCCGCACCGCCTCTGCCGACGTCACAGTGGCGTCGCGCCCCGGCGTTAGACGCGAGCGCGATTACCGCGCAAAGTGAATCCGCACAGCTCGCTCGTGTTATTACCGCGAAATTTACGATTTCGTTGCCCCCGCCACCCGCAGTGTCTTCCATCAGCGCGATCGATCCTATATATAATTTCTTCGGCCGAAATTAGCCCCGCTCCTCGGTCCAATCTTCGCCAGATGTTGCCCCGTAATTCTCTTCGACGAAGAAATTATCAACATACCGTAATTAATTCGTATACTTATAATGTTTCCCCCTTGGGAAAAAGGCGATGGAAATAAGGAACCCCCGAAAGCCACTCGCGCAATCTCTTCGTTTCGTTCTGCCTTTTGGCCTGACTCGCGTATACGCGAAATGATCGAGTTTTGTCATAATTTATAACGGTAGATTACGCAAACCCCTCGGATCCACGGTCCAGTGACTCGAGGCAGAAAAATCACCACATCATTTCAGATACGTCTCGAGCAAGACGAATGTGTTTAATAAGGTAAAGGGTTTTTTGAGCGATGAGACCCTTTTCGTGCCTTCTCACGCGCGTCGAGATTTTTTTTTCCCTCCCCTCGAAAAAGGCGGAGGAGGAGAAAAGTGTCGGGCAATCGCAGGGGAGGACGCGACGCCGCGATAAGCGCTCGCTGTTTTTATTTCGAGGGATTGTCTTCCGCGATATTCATATTTGGGATCGTATTACGCGGTGTGATATCTCTCGTCGTTGCTTTTAGGTACATTATACGTTCACGTTAACCGCGTAAATATTACGAGGACGAGCGATCGCTCCATACGATGTCTGACCTCTCTCTGTGATATTTTTCCCTTCTCTCCGTAACCTCTTGACGACCGGGAAGAATAATTTCCTAAACGCATCCAACATGCCGCTTCGTACGGGCAGACCATATTACGCGCACCTACACGTGATTTGCATCGACCGCGCAAGTATGATGACCCCTCGCGATATTGAACACGCTTACGTGTTGGACGAGTGAAAATGCACGTGGGCACCGGGGAATATACGGGGCGAGAGGGGTAGAGGGAGAGAACGGAGAGATAGAGGAGGAGGGGGAGGGAGGAGTGCGTGAGATTGTGTGGGCGTGACACGCAAAGGTCTTCATACGTGCACGCTGTGTTTTGATAGCAGCACTTTATTTTACGAGCTACGCCGTGTTACGCGGCTCTCCGCGCGCCAACGGAATCGCTGCTGATAACGCCGTTTCGAGAGTCGATTGTACCGATGTACCTTGTTGAACGCTTGTCTCGAAAACTCTGTATGCAAAAATGTGTTACCGCGGAATTTTAGGAAGTCTCTCACCCTGATGCAAGTAGACCTCGTCAAAATGTGACCGATTTGCTTTTGCATTGTTCGTTTAACCCTTTGACATTTTGACAAAGAAGATATCAAAATACATCGGAAAACATAAAGTCAACGATATCTTCGCCTTCCTTTAAAATTTCCAGAGAAATATCGATTTTCGCACAAAAATTGCCGCTTGACATTTTGCCACAAGTCAAAATCTCTGGAAGCGATCGTTCGATCATCCTGTTTTACGTATTTCTTTTACGCCGATTGCGAAAAGCACGGTTATTACGGAATATCGGCTATTTTATGAACGAGAAATTTGTTTTTTCGACAAATCATCGATATCTCGGTAATTCTTTGTGATCTCATCAATATATCGATGATTTTTGGAGTAAGCGCAACAAAATACATAACACAGGTTGGTTCAGAGTTCGATTCTAAAAATGACGATTATTGCCGAAAGTCGAAATCGCTGGAATTGAACTCCCGAGGATTAAACATCTCTCCTTAAATTCATTAGGACAACGAAAGACCGCGACGACGCTCTCTAAACTTTCCGGGCGACGGATCCGGTAATGGGAGGAGATAGCTCGTCGAGGCTTGCACTGGTGTCCTTTTTCCCTCGTCGCTTCATTCGATTAGATCGATGGATAAACATTATTTTTACTCCTCGGTAGGTAGACCGAAATTCTCGAGGGGTTAAAGTGCCTCTTGCTTTTGGTGCCGTTCGGGGGGTTAAGCGCCCTTGGAAGGGTTTTCGAAAGCGAGTGGCGAGGGAGGGCACGAGTCGGATGTTTAAGAAAATTACTCGAGCCCTCTCCTCGCTCCCTCTCCTTCGCCCCTTCTTGTCGGAGTCTCCTAGATTTCATTACGAGCACGCGCTGCTCGTCGCTGGGGGAAGGGAAATACTACCGCAGGTGTGTGTGTGTGTGTGTCGACGCACGACGACGTGCCGAGATGACAACGTCGAGAATCTTGGGGTTAAAGAGAATTTGTATACGAATGGGAACTCACCACCCTCTGTTTTCTCCCGGGAAACGCGACACATTCGACCTTTTTCTCTAAAATAAGGAAGATATAAGTATATGGCGGCGAGATAAAAATTTTCCGAAGAAAATTGGAATTTCGGGGTAACTCCTTATCGCCTTAAAATTCATAGCTAAAGAAATTGGGTCGAAATCTAGGCTTCCACGAGAAATGGAACTTAAAGCGAGATGACGTTATTACGTGACTCACGAGATGGAATCACCACTTTCTCCCTCAACGATGCAACGACACATCTTGAGAGAAGGAGTCCGCCCGTTAGAAGCTTTTAGCGATACTTCGTAGGAGATCCTTTTAAAGTGGCTCCTAAAATTTGCAGAGTCGAGATTACCTCGCAGCATATGCTTTGATAAACAGTGCGATAAAAAAAATTCCTTGGATATGCAGTTCTAATTTACAAGACGACCACGTATCTTTAAAAACCTTATTTTTTCCCCTACAATTTTATAAAAGGTACTGTTGTTCCGCGAAATTGCACAGCAGGATCTTCGCGGTACCTACGTGTACAGTTGGTACGACATTTGTTGAGTCAAAATTCTTAGAAGACTGCTGCGTCACTTTCTTGAAATTATCAGCATTATTTGACACCGTGCTTTGCAGTCGATTTATACGTAGCGTGTTTCTTTATGAGTGTGTCGTTCTGTGAATTTTCAGTTTAATTTCTTATTAAAAGAAATCAATGGAGGCGAAAAAGAAAAGGAAGGAAATTAATTCCCGAAAATTAGAAGGTACGCCACTATTTGAAAAGCATCAGACCGTTGCGTTCGGAGAATACCGCCTTATCGTTTCTGCGAATTTTGGCTCAACAAATATCGTACCGACTGTACCACGGCTGCAGCGTAGGCGATAATCGCAGCCCCGCAGAGTCACCTACTACCTACGCGAGTTGCTAGGTACTATCCCCGTGTGTCAGCGGGTAGTGGTGGTGGTGTGGAGTCGGTTGCAGTGAAAGACTCGAAAGAGAATGGAGAGGGTAGTGATTTACGGGGAGCACGCCCTCGGCTAATATTACCCATCACTCCATTACCGGTAATAACAGGCTACGATAACGCGTTTCATCGGCTAAAGTCAACGTTAGGACCATGGTATCGATACGTTTTACTTGCCGCACGGTCATCGTAAAAGTAATATAATGGAGAACTTGTATCGATTCTTTTTTTTTACTGCAATCTACCGCATCGCGATAGGATCGCGGGGGGATGGAAGCGGGTGAATCGATGGACCGCGGGATGGAAAAGCGTAATCTCGAGTGGGTAAGGAAAAGAAGTTCGTAGCTGGTCGTGACAGCGACTTGCGATGTATAAATGGTGCGGCTGCCTAGCACTATCGTAACGGTACTCGGAGTCGTCTATTTCGCGCATCGTGCCGTGATAATGGAATGCACATCCCATCGATCAACTCCCTCTCGCGTCGGCGCAAATTTCTTGCCACTTACGTTCGGGCCTGCGGTGGACGTTCATGGTAATCGGCGGTTGGAAGAGCGAGGAGAATGAGATACGCGTGGGCGTCGTGATTCTCCGGCCGAAGAAGCAATTTTACCGAGGCGAGACGCGAGCCGATCAAGCTGACTGTGATTCGATTCGCGAAACACCGCGTCGTGCACCTACCGTTTTGACGACGATGTAAACCGGGCCAATTAGAACTGCGACTGCGGAGCGTCGAGTTGCTCTCCCGGACGACTTCCGACGTAACGGGTATAGTAGTTAACACTCTGACAAGTTACACGGATTAATTGGCAAAGTTGCTGGATTCGAAACGCGCGTCCCAACCATTTCGTACTCTGGAGTGTTATTCCGTTAAACGAATAATAACTAATTTAGCGAATGGGATGCCCTTTCAATTATCGTTGACATTCGACCACAGGTTTACAGACTGCCGCATGGAGTGCTTCCGTGAGTTGGGGTAACGACGTTTTCCTCTCACGCTCGCACTCTGAATTCTCCTCCCTGTATGACGTGTACTATACTCGTCATATACCATGTGAGGCTAAACTTAGGGCCGGTTTTACCAACACGGTATAAACGCGGTATAGCGCTATACTGAGAATAACCTGCAATAAGCCTTATGGTTATTCTCAGTATAGCTCTATACCGCGTTTATGCCTGTTGGTAAAACCGGCCCTTAGTCGCCAGGAAATATACTTCAATCATTATTGTCTCATTATCTGTGAGCTTTTGGCTCATATTTATATAATACTTTTCTTAATGATTACATTTTCCTCCATAACAAAGCTCATAAGTATTGAGATAATAGTGATTGAATTTTCTTTCCTGGTGAGTAAGTTTAGCCTCATATGATATCTGAGGTCGTAATTACGTTTGTTACATTACTGATAATGTCGTACTTCAAATCATTGACGTATTATTCTTTTCGTTATCCCAAAGTATTGTATTGTACATATAGATTATATATTCACGTTACGTCATCTATTTTGGTTTATCCTATTTTTTCCTCGATCGATTCGTTACGATAAATAATGTATGTACGACCTGCTATACCTACGTACGCTATTCTCGTACGGACATATATCTGCCAACATTGTAATACCTATACCTAGATACGTAGTTCACACACACAGTTAATCGATCAGAGTTATATTTGCGACGTTAAACTTTTATATCTCTGTGGCGAACGAAAAGTGAGTGAAAAAAATGAATGAAACAAATGAATGAATATGAATTAAAAAATCACTCATATTTCAGCAACGACTAGAAAGCCAAGACGCCTAGTGAGTTCGTCAACTCGTGGCGGAGCGTTTCGTCCTGGAGTCGGCCCGTGGACTCGTCAGTGAGCCTAGGCCGACTCCTGCCTTAGACGCTCTGTAGTCCTCTGTGAGAGACGGGCAGTTACGGTCTTATACAGTAACTTGCCCGCTGTTGGATCACTAACGAGAAGCCGAGAGCCATGGGCCGGGAGGCGCGGAGTCGATGGTCGAGAGGGTCGGCGCCATCTGGCGGCAGGCCGTCGTAGTGTACGGGTCGCCACATCTCGGTGATAAAAGCGACTAGATGTGTTTTGCCGGGACATAAATCGTCAATTACAATGTGGCTGAAATTTCCACCGTAATGGGAGGAGAGTCCAACTAATATTCTTATCAGGATTTCTTGTTATCCATATGCATAAAAGAACATGTCCTAACTGACTGACTGACTGATTCATCAACGCCGAGCTGAAACCGTTGAAGCTAATTAAATGAAATGTGGGCAGGTTTCTTTTGTGACGTAAGCACCCATTAAGAAAGGATTTTACGAAATTCATCCCTTGAGATAGTAAAATAGGGGAATTATTTTTAAAGTTTGATCCATGAAAATTGTTATTTGGCCTTTCAGTTAGAAATTAAGAAAGACGTGCTTCAGCATTTTTAGAAATGTACCCCCTGGATATAAAATAGGGTGGGTATAAAATAGAGGATGAAAATTTGTATGGGAATTCCGTTATTTTTGTAGTGAAAAACATGAAAATTTCTATTTCTATTTATTTCGAGATTTACACGGACAAAGTCGCGGTCGGAAAGCTAGTACTACACATACGTGGAGAATACCAATTCTCTCATTGCTTCGATACGCTATCTTTGTCTAAATTTTTGCAATATGACGATCAATGACCATTGTGATCCCTCCTCTCCTAGAAACATACCCAACGAGAGCAGAGACTTGTCGTATTTAGAGGTCATTTCTTGAAAGGCCAAATTCGGGGAGTCTGGCGTATCCTTCGCGAGGGCTATACGAGGGAAATAAAGATCCATATACGTCCCTCCTTTCAAGGAGCGGATAGTCAGGGGGAGCGGGCTGTGCATAAACCGTGCGAGGCCAGATTTACAATTCCACGAGGGACCTTTAAAGGTTTCCTCGCGCGTGTATAAATGTAAATCCGAACCTCTCCGGAAAAGGTCTACTTGTTTCCCTCTCGTCTCGCGCTTTCTCTCTTTTACTCACCGAACAGAAGCCTTCTATTTCGATCCCGCGCAAGATAGAACAACGCTTCCGTTTGTTCCGTACCGCGTAAAAGCGAGTCGACGCGGAGCACATCGCGGGCAATCGATAAAATAGAGGTGAGTCCTCGACTCCGCTGCTGTGCCGCAGCTCTGGCTACCCTTAAACGTGAGATCGCGGGGCGGGTAGAGGTCAAGGTCGAGCTATTTCCTCCACGAGCGAGCGACCCCTCTCTTTCGCATCTCACAACAGTTCAGCGAGGGCGCCCGCGGATGGGGGTGGCGCGCGCGGAGAACGAGGAAAAAAGAGATAACCCCGGCGCGCGCGAGAAAGAGAGGGCGCGCTGAGAGGAGGGGGGATACACCCCGCAGACCGGGCATATCGCTTTGCACTTGGAAACGCGAGAACGGATCCTCCCCGGGAGAGGCGTACCTCCCATCGCTCCTTCGTCCCTGGTCGAACAGGTTGAACGGACGAGACTCCTCCCTTCGTCCTTTCGAGAATCTAATTTTTTATCGCGCCACACGGAGGGCTCGAGCGATGAAAAGGAACGCGTCACCGGCGCGAAAGGGTTCGTCCCGTCGTCGGTGCGTTCGCGGCGACTTCTCGTTAGCCTTATCTCCCTTCGCCCATCGGTTTTTATCCTCCCGTCGAACCCGCCGCGCGGCTGCAGCAGCTATGTGTGTCGGGCGACGCGCGATTATACCGTCTGAATTCACACGTGTCGAGGTCGCGCCGGGGTTTGTCCCGGGCGCAGAGCTTTGGGAGGGTTTCGCCGGAAGGTCGACGACGGGCTCGGGGATTTTCCCTCGTAACGAGTTGACGAGAAGATTGCCGTAATTTCGCGATGATGATGATGATGATGATGGTGGTGATGATAATGACGCCGACGAAAGCTCTCTCACCCCGCGTCCGTTTAAACGCGCGGGGCCCGGCGATTCGGCGCGCGCGAAATCTTCGTCCTCTTCGCGCGTCCTTCGCTCGCCCTCCCGACGTTACGTGTGTGTATGATTGCCGCGCATTTTCGCACGAAGGAAAGATCTCACGAGGTCGCGCGATAGCGTGGGCGAGCGCGATCTCTCATGCGGCTCGAGCGAGCTACGCGACTTATTCCTCTCTCTCTCTCTCTCTCTCTCTCTCTCTCTCTCTCTCTCTCTCTCTCTCCTAGATACCGCCTATAGATAGTCATTTTGCTGATGTTTCTATCTGATGTTTTTATTGTTAGTTATTAACTTTATTTACTCGTTATCATTATTATTTCTTTTTTTTTGTTTATTTTTTTTTTATATTTGTTTATTCTTACATTTGTTTATTTCTTATTTTTTATTCTTACCGTTATAGTTACTGTTTTAGTTACTTACTTAGTTATTTACTTTATTTTTGTACCTTACTTATTTACTTATTGTGTTACTCATGCTACTATGACTTACTTATTGCTAGTTATTTACTTTAAAATGTACTTCTTTGTGTGCTCTTATATTAGAGGGCTTCTTCTTCTTCTTCTTCTTCTCTCTCTCTCTCTCTCTCTCTCTCTGGTCGATTCGGCGCTCTCGAAAGCCGCCGCGGCCCACTACGGGGACAGAAGTTTACCGCGCGGTAAGTTAGGGCCGGTTAACGCGGAGTTATGGAACGCGGGGAACCCTAAAACTGCCGTAAAATATGAGCTGCAGCCGCGTCGCAGTTGTAACGCCGCAACGGTCGACGGAGAGAGAGAGATAGGACGAGGGAAACGGGGGTCTCTCTTGAAATTATGGAGTTGTCGCGCGCCGCGTAGTGCTGCCGGGATGTGTGCGCATTTCGCGTGCCAGAAGGGAGGGACTGAATCGGCTAAAATGGTGGAACGGGCGATGCCTTCCGACATTTATGGCTTTGTTCGCTACTCTATAGGCGCGTAGATACTTTACTTCTCTCATGTAGAACTACGGCTACATATACGTATATAAAAAAACGAAAGTATCCATATATACGACTTTAAATATATGGATCTAGGTGTATAGGAGATATATCTAGCTATATATACGGGATATTTCAGAATTGGCACCCTCGTGATTCGCACAATATTAATTATTTCTTGGTGAAAATAGAATTTAAAGTTGTCATGAATTTGCACCCCATTCCTTTGATTGATTTTTATTCCACACGGAAGATACGATAAAATATTATTTCGCTCGAAAAGATTTACAGAAATCGTCGATAAACTAAATCGCCCGGTCAATTTGGTCTTCTGATAAAAAAGCATTCATACTTTTAAATACAATCTGTAATCTATATAAATATTTAATGTCACACTAAAAAGAAGAACATCCAATAAATAATTATTCGCAGAATTATAAGCGCATTTCTCTCTACAGCGTTGTATCGTTATCGAAACGCAAGAGACATTAGGCTTACAACACAATGACGTAGCTGCATTTCAAAATGTTGCTTTCTGACTCAAATAAGGTCGAAAATGAAAAACGAAAAAGTGCAGGGTAGATAATTTGGTCGAAATTTTTCGAATCTGCAATTCCAGGCGGAAAAATTCTATATAATTTGTACATGTGGTCCATATATGAATTTGGTCAAGTATGGATTATAATATGTGATTTCTACATTAACCATATGAGGACTATATTTGACTATGATTAACATAGAAATCATATGTATGTGATATGGATCCACACATACAAAGTACTTATATAGAACTTTTCCGCCTGGGGAAAAAAAAATTGTGAAAAAACCGAATTCAACGCAGCCAGGGTTACAAGTCAACCCGTTCGCGTGCTCTGTAACTGCAGCGCGATCACGTATAAAGCTCTTACGTTCACCACTGATCGCCGCAGGAAGCCCCCGAACGACCAAGATGGCCGACGATGCCCACGGTGCATGCTCGCCGCGTCAACAACCCCTCTATGACCGCGTGGCCGCAGTTACCGTCAACTTGCGCGCGCGTCGCACCGCGCCAGGGATGTTTGCACAAGAGGAAAACACCGGCAAAAGCCTATACCTATGTAGAATCAGGCGTATAGCGCGCACAGAGCTGATTTCGTCTAATGCGAAAGCGATGTAGCCGGGGCGTTTTAGGGGTTGATTAATTCCGGCGGGATAACTTCTTTTTTGCGCGTCGGTCGGGGGAACGAAAGAGAGACGCCGGTAGAACGGGATCCGACGAACAATCGCGCCTCCATTGTACTTTCTCGCACGCCGCGGCTCGTTCGATCCGTCCGAAACGCTGACCCTCCCCGATCGAGGCAGGGTGTGGGATCGCTCCGTGGGTGGGAAGGGAGGGAAGGGCGGTGGGACGAGGAGGAGCACCGGAACGACGGCGAGAGATAATTATACTCGCGCGATAGCGCCGATAATTTAATGAATGAACGAACTTCTCCGCAGTCCGTCGAATTAAACGCGGCTCCTTTACTTTCCGCGTCGACTTCGATGACGTTTCGGAAGTTTAATCTCGTTATGAGAAATCGGGATGTCTCTCGTCGCGTCGCCCGCAATGAAAACTGATAGGGGGTTAGGGAGAAGAAGAAGAAGAAGAGGAAGATGCGTTTATCGAATAAAGGCAAAAATAACGAAGAGTAACATGGTAAAAATGAATGGTAAATAGTAAGTACATATAAATAAGTGGTTTAAGTAAAATATAATAGAGAGAAGTAACCAAAGCAAATAGTAAAAAGAAGTAAAAGATAGTAAAAGTAAATAGCACGAGTAGATAGTAAAACTAAGTAAAAACAAATGGTATAGAAGAGTAAGGGTAAAACGTAGGGTTGAGAAGTAAACGAGAGAGGGAGTTACTGCTATGCTGCGATACGCTGGGAATAATAATAATTAGGTTAAAACGACGAAACATATTCAGTCATTCTATCGAAAATACTGGTCAGTTGAACCAAATATCTAATTATTCGAACCAAACGTTTAGTTATTCCAACCAAAAATTGGTCAGTCCGACCAAACACAGATGGATGGATCCATATTTCATCAAACAATTTGGTCGTCGTATCCAAGATTTTCGTTTGACTGACCACATTATTCCTCTCGGTGCAGGGGAGCGGTTCGTTCAACACTCTAACTCCGTACACATATCCTCGGTAATATCGCATCGCGCGAACCAACGCACCGAGACTGTATTACGAGGCCGGGATAGTCAGATATACGAGACGGGGAGTACATACGCCGGGCGCAGTTACCAAATACGGGTCACAGCGCCTCGTCAATAACGCCGGCGCATGCCACGTCCACGGCGTATATCGTCATTGACGTCGCATTGTTGCCCGTTAAGACCGACTCGACAATGGAACCAGTGGCACGGTTGCACAAAAGACACCACCCACCTTCGGCGGGCGTAAAAGACGAGGGGCCGGGAGGGGTGAGGAGGGGGGAAACGGTAACGGGTAGAGAGGGGTCGGTCGATGATGCCGGAGAACGATCCCCCGAAGACCG
Source organism: Xiphydria camelus (assembly GCA_963678675.1). Taxonomy (NCBI): domain Eukaryota; kingdom Metazoa; phylum Arthropoda; class Insecta; order Hymenoptera; family Xiphydriidae; genus Xiphydria; species Xiphydria camelus. The sequence continues at coordinate 24,433,461 of OY783199.1, read as the reverse complement.
TTTTCGCCGTTTCGCGGGGTGTGATATTTCTTCGCAAATTTCGAGCACTCATTGTCAGGCCGTGTACCTAAAGTACTTAGCGAATAAGCGTTTCCACCTTGGTGGTGACGATGAAATATCGCGGCGCGCGGAGGGCGAGGGGCTAGGGAAATTGCTCCCAAAACGCGAGGAATTTAATCTTCCGGCGCGCGGGGCGAATTTTCGTCGTCGTCGTCGTCGTCGTCATCGTCATCGTCCGTTCCGTCGGGGCGCGGAAAATTTTCTCTATTTTTCGGAAACCGCGCTCTTTTCGGTCTCATACTCGCCGGGGCTCGGCATGTTTTCAACAACGCCGTCGCCGCGCGCTATTTTGCGGCGTTATTAGCCGCGCGTCAAAAGGTCGCGCACAAAAAGCGGCCGTGCACCGTTATATCGATTCCCGTTCGGGCCAACGATGCTGGAGCCGACCCGCGGAACCTCGCCGCGTCAACCTCTTTTTCTCTTGTTCGCCAAACGCGACCGATCCCCTTCCATCCTACGGTACCTACCCTAGTTTTATTTTCATTTACAGCGAAAAGTAGCGAACTAGACACGATGACCTGGATTCTACGTGACTGAAATTCCGACGAGAGACTGCGGAGGTGGAAAAATGCGAGACTTGCACGCGATGCGGCCAAATTGATAGGGTGGGATATTCCTTTTTGTGAAAATAAGTCGCAAATCCCATATACTCGTGCGTGGACGTTTTGTTCAAAATCGAAACATCTCTGGAATCGATCGCTTGACCACCCTATCTTGTGTATTTTTTTTTTCACGCTGATTACGAAAAGCACGGTTATTAGTTCGATATCTCAAAGGAATGAGGCGATATCGGCGATTTTATGTGCGATAAAATTAGTTCCCTCATAAAATCGATGACATCTCGGTCTTTCTCTCTTTCAGATTTCCCCCGTAAATCCGTTATTGTCGTAATCGGTGTAAAAAGTACATCAAATAGAATGGTCGAGAGCTCGATTCCTGCAGAGATTTCGAGTTTTGCTGCAAATGATACCTTCCCCTAGAACTAGATATAATTATATAAGATCACGTTAAGTGTTATCAAGTATAATCCTCTTTTCCCTTAACTATTATCCTCGACCCGCTTTGGTTCGACAGAATAAAGAGGATAACTCGGCTCTCCGGCGCACATTCGCTCGCGAAACGCATGCGCCCGTGTGCCCTGGCATCGCGCAACGCTCGCGCGATACTCTCTCGCTCCGAGTTTCGCATTGATTCTAACGTCTCTTCGATACCTATACAGAGTGCCGGGCGCCTCGCGCGAGGATCTCCTCGCTCGTCGACTATTGGAACATATCGAAAACGCATTAAGCGAACCGCCCTTCGCCGGGTCGATCGTTAAGGGAGGGCCTCGGTAATATCCAATAGGTGCGAATGAATTTTCGGGCGAGTCCGGTTTCTCCTGGGTTGAAGAGGGGAGGGGGCGCGGGAGATATATAATTCAAATCTCTATGTATTTTCACCGAATTTGAATCGATTAAAGCGATTCAACCCCGAAGTTATAAGACCGCCGGATCGAAGCGAAATTCGTTTCAATGGCAAAATCGCCCCGCAAACGCATTACGGCGGTCTGCCTACTCTACGTCGGATATGCAAACTAATTCGCCCTCGTAATCGACGCGACATTATATCTCGGGATATCGGAGGAACTCGCCCCGCGGCAAATCCCACCGAAATCTAGGCAAACGTTTACCTAATCGGAACTTGTGGCTGCTCGAGCTCCCGCGACCGATCGATTCGAATCCTACAGCGGCGCCGAATACCGCGCGAACTCGGTCACGCGCGCGGAGTTGGCAAACAATCGCTCGGCGCGCGAGGATTACACCCGCCACCCCGTAATCCACCGGCGATCCGTAAAACTCCTCATCCTGGCTCGCGCGAGACCCTTTTACTTCGGGCGATCGATGTCAAGATCGGCGAATCGACCGTAAAATCGTCCATCGCCGTGCCCGCATCCGCTTTGAGACTGTGAAAATCACGGAATTACATTAGTAAGCGGACGTGAGCGCAGCGCACGTCTGTAGGAAATTACCTGAAACCACCCCCGATGGAATTCCGTGTAGTTCTCCACTTCCACGGTTTCCACCCTCATCTCGTTTCGCTCCTCTCGTGCTCGCGCTCTCTTTCACCCCCTTCCTTCCTCCCTCCATCCCTCTCTCCCTCCCACGCTCTTCAGACCCAGGTTATCAGTGCCACACACCGCGTGAAGCAGTATAGGCGAGGCTTTGAGCGCAACTCGCGATTCGAAGTAATTTAGCAGCTGCTCAGAAGTTGCTGAGTGCCGGGGGACTCCCAAGTTTCCGGCACTGACGAAGAGAGGGCGGCTCCACCTTCGGCGCGACATTAATCTGTCCCAGGCTCGGGCGATGATGAATGTGCGCCCGAGTTTGGAGGAGTGGAACCGGGCGCGCGCACGCGCCCATTGCCTCTCGCTCTTGCTCCGATTTTCCGAGAACGCGTATGCAAATTTTGCTGATTATTACCTGGGGGATTTCTATATAGATGTACACGTGCCGCATTTACGGCTGGGATATTAAACTAGGCGAAGGGTTGCGAAGCCCCTCGCGTATGGGAATTGCGGTACGTCCCAGTTGCAGCGGCAAACGTGTTGGTATTGAGAAAAAGAATTGGGTTAAAGTGATGAAACGAATCTACACTGAGACAAAAATGTACTTGATCGAAATAAACGTACCTTTGGATAGTCCCAAGAGCGTATTTATTCGATTTAAATGAATATCGATTTGATTAAAATGACATCTAATTAATTCAATGATCTAATATTTGCGTCCAACCAATATTCATTTAAATCGAATAAATATGCTCTTGGGACTATCCAAAGGCACGTTTATTTCGATCAAGTAAATTTTCTTCTCAGTGCAATTAAACGATTTTTAGTTATTCCAACCAAACGCTTAGTTTTTCTAACCAAAAAATGGGCAGTCTGACCAAACAGATGGAGCACCTATATTTCAATCAGGCAGTTTGGTCATCGTCTCCAAGACTTTTGTTTGATTGATCAAATTATTTTTCTCAGTTTAACGATATGGAGAGTTATGTGTGTGTGTGTGAGAGAGAGGGAATGATGTATATGTGAAACGTTCTGAGATTAATCCCGGCTCATCCTTATTTATAATTCCAGTATCAAAAAGCTCAACGCAGCAAGTACAACGTTGATATTATCCCAAATTCGCCCTCTCTCTCCACCGTCGAGTAGGTAATTGAGATTTCTACCGGAATGAAGCTTCCGCGAAACCCCTCAGCCCGACGCGCACCGGGCTATAATCCACCCTCGAATTCGAGATACCCTATATCGCGCGCTGCATTCACGAAGGAAATAAAGCGCGACGCCGCCACGTACGAAACCCGAGCAGCGCGCATTCCGTTTCGCCCCGCGCGCTCACCGCTTCGGAATAAGGTTCGAAGGGAGGAGGTTGACGTGCTCGACTTTAACCGGTCGTTACTTTCGACTCGGACTGCGCGGGTTACTGTGTTACCGACCCGCTCTCGCGTGCCACCGACGCGTTGGACACGACTTTATGTACGGGCGCGTGCGATACCTATCGTGAGAGCACATACTCGCGCATACCCCACCTACTCCCGCAGCCGTTCGTCCTGCCGATCGCACCCTCTAAATTGTTTTCTACCAGCGCGGGCTATAGCGCTCTACCGCCGGAAGTCGAGTATACTCCGAATTTTGCGGGGGAGCGCGACTCCGCCACCCCGCGAATTCCACCGCGCCACTGACACGATGGAATGTTGACCGTTCGGGGATGCGGAAGCGCGCCGTTCGTGCAAATATTTAGGTCGGTGTGCGTATACTCGTTCGCGATTAAGGGAACTGCTTCGATACGGGGAGCGTGGATGGATCGGAGCTTGACGACTATATATCAACGTCTGATTGTTGCTGCGAGAATAATATCGATTAATTGCTGGACTGAGAAAAAAAGGTAGATTTGCGGGGAACGCAGATTTAGTTATTCGAACTATAATAATTTGCTAGAATTGTTGATCATTCTAACTGAATTAATTGAGTCATGTAACTAGATTGGCGTTTCCCGCCCGTGACCGCAAATTTAGTCAAATTTTTAGTCAGATCTGCTAATTTTTTTTCTCAATTTATATCAAATTACACAATCGCGTCGTAGTCCGCCTCGAATTGATCCCTCCTCGTTTCGTTTTCGCCGGCAGCGTCATTTTCCACTTTCACTCCCCGCGCCACCGAGTAACGGCGTCCAAATCCCGACGACTCAGTCAACATTTCGCGAAACCCCTGTATAATAAATTGAATCGGGGATTCATCTCGCGCGGACCATCCTCGAGCAGAGTTGAGAGCCCAGCCTCTCTACTATAGGTGCAGTGGCTTTAACGAGATGGAAAGGGATGACGAGGGAGGTTGGAGGTGTGATGGGAGGGTTCTCTCTCTCTCTCTCTTTCTCTACTCCGAGCGCGAAGACGAGACGAGCCTCGGAAAGAACCTCGGCTTTATGAGCGAATAAAGGGCAGCCTTCAATTTAAAGGTATTTCCGTTCGATTAAATTGTAAATGCCCCACCCTGCCTCTCCGTAGGCGCGACCTTTATTTACAGCGGAGTCCTATCCCAGTAGATTTACCCGCGTGGTATCTCCGCGCGAGAGGCTGCGAGTGAATGGCGATGACTTTGCTCCACGCCTCTGTACTTTTTTTATTCTCGTCGAAATCAAATTATTCTGGGTTCTACTCAACGCCTTTCGATACGTACAGACCCCCATCTAGGTGTCTACATGCAATTGAATTTCTCGCACCGTCACACTGAGAAAATGGATATTTCAAAATGTAGCAATATCAATCTCAGAAAGCACGAGGGAACAATTTCAGGTAAGATGCGTAGTGATGAGACAGTTATACATTCAGTTACATACCGTACAGGATTATATTTACGTCCGAGAGAAGTAAATTTTACACAGTACATAGCATTTAATCGAATTCATAATTACACTATCGCTAAATTTCTTACTTAACATTTTGAAACTTCATTCTTCTCAGTGCACCATTCGGAATGAAGTATATTATTTTCTTCTTTATTCTGTTTATTTATTTATACTGTATAGAAGAAACTATTTTTTTCCATCAGCAATTATTTCTCTCAGTGCACGAAATCGCGCACGAATCGTGCGGGTCGAACCAGCGCCGAGGAATCCGACCCGCCCGCTCTATCCGCTTATCGGAAGAAAAGAGGAGAACCAATTACATGCAAAGCGATTGCGAAATAGCCTATCGAATCGATAGATGGCGCTTGCGGCATTCGACATGCCCGGCACTGCAATGCAGACTTGCGCCCACCCCCCGTTTCCTCCCTTCCGGCCCGATAGCACGCTCTCTGTCCACCTGTTTCCGCTTTTTTCCCCCTCTCTCCATCTCGCTCTCTAAATATCACCTCACGGGTGATTAACTTTTGCGCTTTTTTTTTCTTTTACAGGCGTTCGATTCGAGGGTGCTCGACCGCTCGCACCATTAACGACGTCCGTCCCTTCGCATCGGTGAGTGTCGCTTTTTTTTTCCCCGCTCGTCGACGCGTACATATGTATAATACACGCTACGCAGAGCCGCGGGTGTGCGAGCCGTTTTCCCGTGTGAAATTCACTAGCCGTTCGTCGACTTTGGCGCGCTACAAATCGCGGAAATATCAAGCGTTCGCGCGCGAAGACAACTCGCGAGAATCTGTTAATTAACGCTACGTGAACGGGGGGTAGAGTCGTGCTATGGGAGGAGGATGAGGATGAGGACGCCGAGGGATGTTGCGGGAAAGCGAAACCGCGCCACGGAGACACACCCCTCGAGCAGAGAGAGAGAGGGGGGCTATTTTCGTTCCCCATCCATGCCTCTGGGAAGGGGCACACAAGAGCCGTACTCCCCGCGAGTCGCCCTCTCTCGTGTTTTCGAAAGCGAAGGAGACCCTCGAGAGATGGCGCTCGAATTCACCGTGTCCCCCGGCGGGAAGGCATATTCTTGAGAAAATATTTGACGTCCGTTGTGTGTTCCGGTTTTCGTGAAAAACGCTAGACCGGCGTGGAATTCGAAGCGAAGAGGAGCGCTCGAGGAGGTGCAGGACGCGGTGGAGGAGGTGGAGCGGGTGAAGGAATCGACGAGAGCTCGATGTAACGTCTAGGGAGGATCTGGCGAAAGAGTGACGGCCGACGAGGTATCGAGAATAGATAACGCGCTACGACTATTTCGTCCTATTTTGCCGGGGTGTAAAAGAATCCCTCGAAAATATAACGAATCGGAATTCACACCCCCAAAATGGAAGCGTTAAAATACAATTTAAGCCGCGTTCGAAAGGAGAAGCCCCACTCCGAAGAAATAGAATTGACGCCCCGCGCTTTATTTACACCGTCGATATACGAGATTCGACAGATTTTTTCTCCCGCGGACGTGCAGACCGACATGTTCTCGCGCAGCGCGTCTTCCGCGGTTTATTTTTCTCCCAAATTCCCTCCTTCCGACTCGGTCGAACGAAATATCCTATGTTCGCCACGCGGCTATTTCCACTGCGACGTCATTTCTCGCGAACGATGACGTAGAGGGCCTTTTAAACGACTTGCGATCAGCTACTCTCTCCACGTGATCCAAATTCCCTTCACCTCCACCCGGAGGCTCGATACACCACACGCTGCCACTCGAGATCGATTCGAATCGCGCATGCGATATTTTCGAATTTTTACGAGGCAAGCGCGCGCCTTTTCATTCACCGACGATAATGCCTGCGCGTTATCGGCGCGCGGAAGGAACGTAATCCGAAAATAGTCGCGCCGCGCGGCGCACTCATTGCGTAAGGTCCGCATAGCGCGCGCGAATACAAAGTCGTTAGCAATTTTAGACAGCCGTCGTTCTGGTATTTTTGGCCGGGCGAATCGGTCTCGCGTTCGCCGTGTTTATCAAGCGCTCGACGACAGGGACGAGCCGGCGCTGCGTCGCTCCTTTCAATTAACGCGGCGACGTACGAGCCGTGTTTTTCCTTCCCCCTCGTCGGGCTCACCAGCCCTGACCGCCGCGCTCCGCCCGAATCGCGTAATCTTCCGACCGTGGAAGAAGAGCGCGCGAGGAACGATACGCCGTTATCGACGAGCGAATTTGCACGTCATCCGGTAAATTGTTATTGGGCGAACTAAATTGTTAGGCGGCGTGCTACGCACACGCGCGCACTGGCGCTAGATCCGTATATATCAGTGCGAGGAGGCGCGGGTATCCATATGAACGAAGCCGCGCGGAAAGAGCCAATGAAAGGTTAGAGACGATAATTTGGTTATCTCTGCTGCTGAAAATAACCGCGCGTTACGACGCCAAGTACACTGATCGCGCTATTTATAGCGGGTCTCAAAGGTGATCTCATTTGCTGCTACCTCGTCACGGCCACGTGCATATAGGTACATATATCCGCTGCACGCATTATCATTTATCGCTTCGCGCTGCTTGTGTGAATTACGGCAAACGGTCTTCCGATCCGATAAATAATGGCAGTGTGACTTGCGTGTCTTTCGCAATCGAGGTTTTCTGCGCGGAATAAAAGAATTTTGCAGTTTTAGCAAAGCTAGGTTTTGCCGAGAACTTCTTGCTATCGCGATGAGAGTATTATCTGTGTCGGCAAAATGTATGTCCAATGATAGAGCAAATTTAACTGCGGTCGCGATGAACATTTTTTTTGAGTCAAAATATTTGCCATCTCAGCAAATTTTCTTTATCACTCGACATGTCTTTTGTCGTCACAGATAATATTTTTGTCATGACAGCAAAATATTCTCAGCAAAATCATTTTTTTCCATGTAGTACTCAAATAACGACATTACGCGAGAAGTTCAATATTTTGGAAGAAAAATGCAAGATGCGACCTCGCGGTCCAGTCCGTCGTATACAGTTATCGCCATCGGATCGGAAGCTGCGCATTTCCTGCAATTCTTTTCTTCTCTCGCGAGCGGCATTTCCTGTCAAACGTATAAATAGAAAGGAATTCGGCGTGTAAAATGGAAAAGGAGGAAGACGGAGGCGTGGAAGAGGGGCGTCGAGAGACGGTCTCGGGTGACGAACAAACACGCTGCCGACGGCGGGTGGTGGTGGTGGAGCACCGTCGCAAAGAACCGTCGTTCCTCGCCAAATCACACGCCGGTTGCTCGCGCAATAACGATACGCGTACCTACGTCACGCTCGTAATGAGAGGAGCTTATTTTTCCCCGATAGTCGGCCGTACGACGACCCGCGCGGTCATTTTCGTCAGCCGTAAAAAAGCTTCGTCGAGCGCGGCGGGTATTTTCGATCCGGCGAAATCCTAATTTTGTTTCAACGGCGCTCCTCTCCGCCGCGGCTTTTGCTCCGTCAGTCGAAGCACTGCGCCGATAAGCGGTTCCCCTTTCCGCGCCGCGATCGCGGTCGTCGTGCGCGCGGTACCCGCATTATCGACGCAACACTTAATTGCCCGCAATGAGTCGACGAATCTCCTCATACGTTATCACGTTTCCGCGGAAGGTGCAGTATAGAGAGTGTGTCTATTTGCATCGGGGAGATATTTCGCAAGACTTCCCCTACATGGAAAGGCAAATATCACCAGTGGCAATTGTAATTGTGACGGTACTTAATTCGGTTTTGTCACCAACTTTTTATCACAGATTCGAAAAAATTAGACTGTATTTCTTAATTTTTTAATTTTCGGCCTTATCAGAGCTGAAAAATTACATTTTCAAATGCAGCTGCGTCATCCTGTTGTAAGCCTGTCACTTGCACTCGTTACTTGGTATAAGTGCATTTCTCTTGCATTTCGATGACGCCACAACGTTGTAGAGAGAGAAATGCGCTAACAACTCTTTACGAATAACTATTTTCTCGAACGTCTTCTTTTTCGTATAATGTTAAGTACGTATACAAATTACAAATTTAATTTCAAAATATGAATATTTTTGTATGAGAAGAACGAATTGAACGTTTGACAATACAATCGCTAATATTTTTCCCCCGTCAAATAATTCCTCATTAAAATGGTACAACGAAAGACGAGTGCGCGGTATCGACTTAAGCTGCGGGCTCTGATGAAATGTTCTGGAGCGAGAAAGAGAAAGAGAAAGAGAGAGAGAGAAGCATCTTTCTCCTGGGATACCGTAGTGAAAGGATCCTCCCGGTCGCCTCCTTCTTTGAACGCGTAGGACGCGTGCGCGAGAACTGGGGCACCCCGTATAACGCGAAATATAAGACCGCTCTTAAGCCCCTTTAATACACTATGAATAGAAGCCGGGATCTGGGTATTACTTACCGCTAAGAACTCCGCCGAGAATTCCGGGATAACTGGCACGAAAGGGATACGCGTCGCACCACCTCCCCCCTGCTTCTGGCCGCGGACTCACCCCCCCCCCCCGCGCGCCCACTCTTCTCGCTTCCGCCCTTTCATCCTCCCCTTATGTCTCTTCATTATTTGAACGCAAAATTTATGCGTCGAGACGCGGTTTGCAATTTGAGAGTTACAGGAAGACGACGTTGTTGTCGTATAAGACGCGCCACCCCCTCGCCACGCTCCCTCTATTTTTCCTCCCTTTGATTTATGATGATAGTGTCGCTTACGCGGAATCCCGTGCAGCGCGAAGCAGACGTAACGGAGAGGCATTTCGCTGTCTCCTTCGAGAAACACGAACGAGGTAGCGTCTCGAAGATCATCCAGCAGTTTCTTTGACGAAAAACGATGGGAAGCTCTCGCGGAAAAAGGGTCGAATTGGATCGCTCGCGTTTTTCGGGGGAGCGAGAGAGGTCGCAATTTCGCCCGTGCAAAAATACGACGCGGAAGAAAGCGACGCCCGGCCACCGCGCGTTCGGTCCCGTGACACCGTGTCGTATTTTCGCAGTTTATCGGACTTTTCGAAATAAATGGTAAATTCCAGAGGCGGGTGAGCGCGGTATGCCAAATCCTGGCAACCGCCGCGGGTTCCTGATTTCAATTTCGGCGTTTATCTCGCGGTGGGAGAAAGCGAGCGAGTATAGCGAAGGAGAGCAAGGGAAGTCGGCGATAGGAACATTTCCTCGTGGAAAGTAGGCGGGGTAAAGTAGGTACCTCTCTCGGGGCTTCCGTTACATTTTTCACCGCCGCGCGCGATATTTGAAATCGGCGGGAACCGGAAAACGCTCTGGATAATTTTTTTTCACGGTTTAATTAAAAAAGTTCTTTCGTTGATAGTAATAAAATTAGTACAGCGCAGCCGTACGTTGTTATCGTTACACGGCGAGCAGATATCGTAAGTACCGATAAAGTTTCGCAATATCGGCGCCGAACAGTAAAATCGGGCGAGGGAAGTTAACATATTCACGTATACAAACTGCAATAATTGATTGCTCGAAAGTCTACGTTTACTTTTCCTCGCGGGTTTAGAAAAATAATTAGTCTTGACAAAATTGTTAACTTTACATTATAAAGTGATTGAAATTAATCGCTGTATTTATCGCAGCAACGTATCAACGAAAAATGTACGATATATTGAATACATTTTTAGTATTTTATTTGTATTAGTTTGAAATCATTTAACGACACAAATATATGCTAGCTCAATTATGACTCATTGAGTGCAACACCTTGATGCATCTGACAAGCCAATGCTATCTTGAGTTGCTGTACAATTTTGTCCATCTGGGAGTTTATCGATAGCCGCAACCTTTCGACCCGCATCGCGCGCGCTCGCCGTCGCCTCGTTCCCATCCGGATGTCGCAAATAAGAAATTCCAAAGTTCGCGCGCAGAGCGAAGGAAGGAACTCGTATAAAGCGAACCGGGCGAGGTATCAACGCACAATTTTATCGTCCCTGCCTCCGCCGCAGCAGCGTCAACTAAGCTCGAGCGTGCTCCGGCATCTCGAACGTCGGACGGGAGTTCGATGGAGTCGCGAGAACGAGATTGAGTACGGAGGGGAAAGAGGTATAAAGGTTACCGCACACTTGGGCGTCGCGGCGCGTCGCGTCGCGTCGGGGCGCGTCGGGTCGCGTCGGGTCGCGTTGGGGTGCGTCTAAGCCCGGCGATTATTACCTGAATGTCCATAAATTTTACGACATGCCCGGCGATGCTCGGCGATTCTTACCTGAATGTCAGTAAATTTTACGTCACGGCTCGGTGACGCTCCGCGATGGATGGTGGCATCGCCCACTTTTCCGGCGGCAACCGACAAATTCGGACTTGAATGTCCGTAAATTTTATAAAATATATTATAATCAGACGGTATCTAGCAGTGCAACAAGATGTATGACGGCAGCAGTAGTTCTAATGAGGAAATTTGCTTTTATGATAGCATTGATGTCAGAAAGAAATAGAAAGAAGAGAACGCGGATCCATCCTAACAATAAAAAACGCGCCAGTCTTGGAGAATTCGCTTGTCTAGTGGCGATATTAACCACGAGGTATTTCGATCGCGATGATAGTGAGTGGTAAGAATCGATATTCCGAATTTCGTCTATTGTGTGACGGACAAAGACGACCCGTCTTTATGACCGTCCCGTCGGGACGCGTCGTTTGACGCCAAGGATTCGAAGGGAAGAATCCCCGTCCTCGACGCGACGCGACGCGACGCGACGCGCCGCGCCGCGCCGCTCTAGTGTGCGGTAGTACATTCATTTGTATGTATTTTATCCAGTCGGTATTTTGACGCGACGCGACGCGAAGAGCCGCTCTGGGCAAGAACCCCGTCCCTGACGCGACGCGACGCGCCGCGCCGCGCCGCTCTAGTGTGCGGTAGTACATTTATTTGTATGTATTTTATCCCAGTCGGTATTTTGACGCGCCGCGACGCGACGCGCCGCGCCGCGACGCGACGCCCTAGTGTGCGGTAACCTTAATACATTCCGAAGACGCGAGGAGATGGAAGCGGAGAAGAGGCGAGCCGAACGGGGGGCAATAACAATGGCGTACAACGACGGAATTGATTTTATTGCCGCACTAAAGCGGCAGCGCGGAGGGGCGGGAGGGATCGAGGAAAGAACCTCCCCCGCGCCACCCCGTACGGAACCTACGCTAGTTTCAAATTCTAACCGGTTCGCACCGTAAAGCGAGACGCGTCGATCGTTCCAAGGACCTCTCCACGCCACGCGCGTATTCCCACCCTTTCGAGCGTCCCTCATTCGAGCGAAGACGAGCTCCCCGCGCTCTCGTTACGCCATACGTACGTACGCGACGCTGTAAAATTCGAGGAAACGATCCCCTCCTCCTCTCTCTCGCATATCGCATTCGCGTCGAAGTCACACACGTGCGAGGAGACGAATATTCTCCCGCGATCGATGCGGAAATGCCTCGAGCTATCGAGAAACGTGCGCGTGTGATTCCCTCGCAAGGCCCTTATCGCGCGCAATTTGTGCCGCGAATAAACAAGCTTCGACTGCATTAAATTCGGTCTTGACATGCAAACAATTTTCATATATTTACATTTAATTTATAAATCGTATACATATTCGACAACAAACGGGGAAAAAAAACGGTCCAAAGAAATAATTATTCGCACACTTATAAGTGCGTTTCTATCTGTAAGATTGTGACATCAGCGACAAGCCAGATAGACGCATTTATTCCAAGCAACGAGTGCGAGGGAGGTAGTCTTATCAGACGATGGCGTAGCTGCATTTCAAAATAACGTTTTTCAGCTCGGTTAAGGTGGAAAATGAAAAATGAAAAAATACGGAATAAATAATTATGTCCACTTTTCGAATCTGCGATAAAAGAAAAGAATTAGTTTCAAACCCGAATTGCGCGACACGGGACGGAGCCCGGGCGGAAAAATTCTATATGTATATTTGGTATACAATCCATATGTGGTTTTGGTCATATATGGATTACATGTGATTTCTATATTAAGTATACGAGGACTATATATGGGTTGTGTAAAATCATATATAATTCACATACGACCAATAAAAACATATAAATTATATACAAAATACAATATATAGAACCTTTCCGCCTGGGGGAACGAAGTTCTTCGCATCTTGCCCCTGTTCTGCATCACGCCACCCGCTAATGGCCACTCCCGCGCGATCTATCGATTTCACCACTTTGCCGCTGCACCCGCTCCTCTTGACTCGTTTTTTCTCGCTGACGTTCGAACTTTCCCACACCCCTGTGCGCGCGGAGCCCACTATCCACCCCTTCTCTCTCGATACATTTCCCTCCGTCTCTTTATATACCATCTCGGATCTGCGAGGATTGTTTCAAAATCGCGCTTCGTCCGCCGTCGCCGTCGTAAAGGAGGATCGAAGGCTTATCACGCGCCGGGTATACGCGCGGTTTTACTTAAAGCGCCAGAGGGAAGGAGGTCCTGTGCGAGGCGTCGCTGCGAGCGCGATTTATACGAGGCCACGGTTCGGCGTGACGATTGCGGTTCGAGGTAGGATCCCGCGCTTTTCGGGCGAGCGGTTAGGGGTGTGTTTATGACGCGGTCGACGCGAAAGGGAAAGTGAGCGAAGGCGTGTAAGGCTGGATGCGAAATTGCAGGCACTCTCGTTCGAGGCCTCCGCAGGATCGTCGTTAAATTTAACACAGGATTCGGCTCCACCTATCCGCGACCCTCACAACCGCCCCGTACCCCTCCCTGCGCCTCAGGATGGGATTCTGTTTGCCCCGTGAGTATTCCGCCCGGAATCCCACCGGCGTGAACTTCGTACCCTCTGGGAACTTCGCTGTTTCGTGGTTCTGCGGTGTATCCGCGCGCGCGAGATGGACAAACGCGCGCGTATTACGAACGATCGCGAAAGAGCCGACGTTTGGGGGAAGTTACGACCAAACTTATTCATTTTGCAGCCTTTGAAGTCGTTTTGACGTAGCTACGTCGTTTGAATCGATATGTCGGAGGGGTGAATCGGGACCAGCCGCAACGTCACGTTACACGCGACGGCAGAGTGAGCGATGGCGTGACTTTCATTGCGTTATCGCTTGTATCGATGCAAAGTTAACCCTCAGATGCATAGATCCGCGATTGATTTACATTTATTTCAAATTTCCCTTGATAAATACCTATGTTTTTCGTGCAGTATGTGAAAACATGTATAATATCCTAGCATTACCTTCTTCGCTAGAAAACATTACATCTTATTAACAAAATATAATTTGTGGCGACCCGTCACGCTACGACGGCCTGCCGCCAGATGGCGCTGACCCTCTCGGCCATCGGCCCATGGCTCTCGGCTTCTCGTTAGTGGTCCGACAACGGGCAAGTTACTACATAAGACCGTAACTGCCCGTTTCTCACGGAGGACCACAGAGCGTCTGGAGTCGGCCTAGCCTTACTTGACGAGTCCACGGGCCGACTCCGGGACGAAACGCCGTTGTACACACACGTGGTGGGATAGAACTTTCTAATTACAAGGACGCCCTGATTCCCAGTCGTTTCATCTGAAATAAGAATGATTTCTTCATGAAACTGATCGATGTGAGGCGGTTTAAAGTTTGCCACAAGTACAGAGACGAATCTGTGGCGACCCGTTACGCGACGACGGCCTGCCGCCAGATGGCGTCGACCCTCTCGGCCATCGACTTCGCGGCTCCCTGCCCATGGCTCGCGGCTTCTCGTTAGTGGTCCAACAACGGGCAAGTTACCATATAAGACCGTAACTGCCCGTTTCTCACGGAGGATCACAGAGCGTCTAAGACAGGAGTCGGCCTAGCCTTACTTGACGACTCCACGGGCCGACTCCAGGACGAAACGCTCCGCCGCGAGATGGTGAACTCACTTTTCGTTCGCCACAAATTTATATCGTAATTTGTATTTCGATCTGAGACACGTCTTATGCACAGGAGTGCAATTTTGTCTCGCACGTATCTAAGGGTTAAATAGAGCCTCGCGTATCTCGTTTCGTTGAAAAGTTCTAACACTGCTACGTTGAAACAATTTAGGCGAGCATGAAATCTTAAATAATCGCACATTATTCACCTACGATAGCCCCGTAGCGCGTATATATTTATAGAACCGAAAGCCAACAAAGGACAAAAGCGAGCCGCTCAATGTCGCGGTGCCACGAGTTTCGTGTGTACGGGTCCCGCGAGAAAAAAAAGGAAGCGGCCGGAACGGCGGTGGCGCTCTGTCGCGGGGACGCGTAATCGGGAACTTTTATATTTAGCTCTGCCTTCGTTCGCGCTTTGTGCTCGGTGTTTGAAATTCGCTGCCAAGGGATGACAATGCGAGTATTCCGCGGGAGTCGTCAATCTTCGCCAGCGTGTAGGGAGGAGGCGCTCAGCTACACTCAAAAAAATTTGGCCACAACTGGAAAATTATAGTAATTGCAGTGATAATTTTCTTCGCAATAGCAAGAATTCTTGCTACGCTAGCAATATTTTTCTAGTTGTGTCTGAGGCAGCCAGAAATATAGCTGGATTAGCTAAATACTTTTTTCAGTGTAGGATCGTGTTTCGCTTCAGCGACTCGTTACTTATCAACAATTACGTCTATTTATAAAATTACTCAATTCGCGCGCAATTCGCTCTCGCGGCCAACGAACCTCGTTCGCGTCGCTTCGTTCGACAGCCCCCCCCCCTGATCGATAGGTTCTCGTATATCGTTTGGTGCTCGACATTTCCAAAGAGAACTCGAACTAACGTCGTAACTCGCCGTTACCTGGGCCCCAGCGAAATACGAGCGAACTTCTAGAAACAAAAGTCGTTCCACCTATTTTCCGACTGAAAACTACACGTCCATCACTCACGTCAGTGGACGGGTCACCCTGGTGTGTAGGTAGATATGGCGACCTCGTAAATACGGTGTAGTGTACGTCGCGAGATCCAGATATCATCGAACGTAAGGGGCGAACCGTGTGACACCCGTGGGGAGTATCACGCGTGATAAGTGGCCTGCTTCCCTTATCTGCATTGCCACCACGGCTGCCGCACTCGAGCTTTTCGTCGAACAATCGGTCCACGTGCAAACGATACCACGGCTTAATCAATAGATCGGATCGTATCGGTATAAAAAAAGAAGAGTAGAAACTGTTCTTATCAGAAATCACGACTGCAAGTTGAAGTATTGATTATTTATCATTTATTTTCGGTATAAAAACAATTTGTAAAAAAATACTCTTAATTTTCAAGTTTAATAAATTTGATTCCCTCGATATATAATAATCGCAACCCTACAATGGCTGTCGTAGCAAGTGTCGCTGACAAGGGTGACACACGCGAAGATTGCGATACAGCGCGTCACAGCGACACGACTACCTTCGCCAGGGATTTCTGCAGGGTGCAAACTAGAGAGGATGCGCAGCGGGAAAATTTATTATCACTCTAAAATGACGGGTTTCCTAGATAGATAACAGCCCCTCCTTCGGGGTATATGCCGTAGAAATTTCATTTGAAATTCTTCCATCTCTCTCTCTCTCTCTCTCTCTTTCTCTCTCTCTCTCTCTCTCTCTCTCTCTATCTTTGCTTCTGGTTTAGTTCCTATTAATTTTAAGTTTAAGTTAGACTGATATCTTTTCCATTGTTTCCTGGTATTTTTAAGTTAGATTAATTTCTTTATCGTTGCTTCATTTATTAAGTTTATTTCTTCATTTTTGTTATTGCGGTATTTTATTTGTTTATTTTAATTTTATTGCTGTATCTATTCTGCTGTTTCTTTCTGTACAGGCACTTAGAGGGCCCGCCCTAGTGCTGAAATAAAGCTTCTTCTTCTTCTTCTTCTCTCCCTCTCTCTCTCTCTCTTCGGGTCACGCAGAGCTACGCGAGAGCCGACGGCTTTCACCGTCGTAATTCATGGTGTACAATTATTAAGTCGGCTGCAACGAAATAAAGACGTATACGAGCTTTTGATTGGCCCTCGCGTAGCAGCTCACTCCCGTGTCGGACGCAGGCCATCGTATAACGCTCATACGTTCCTATAGGTACTGCAGCGCGTGCAATCAGTTATTACAACGAGGATTTTCGTTAAGCGATTAATTTACACCGCGCGCTGAGCCTCGATTCCGAAAGATCGGGTAACAAAACAGTCCGTTAATTAAAGACCAAAAAGGCGAACTTCCGCCGGAATGAACCGTTTTTGCTCGGGGGCGTCGTTTAATCTCCTCCAGCGTTCGCGCGCGCGCGCGCGCCGCCCGTCGCCATCGGTCCGCGAAAGCCGGCTAATGGCGTATACGCTTTATCCGCCGAGCTTGGAAGCGGAAGAGTGGTTTTCTTTCCAGTCCCCCGGGGGATTCAAATTTCGCATCGAAATTCCGCTCGTCCTCGGAATAAAAAGGGATCTCGCGGAGCGGTGTAAAATAAGATTTAAAGCGCTGACAGATTACAGCCGCCCCCTCGACCCCACCCCGTCGCGGATCCCCTCGCGCGGAAAAAACCCGTCTACGCGAGAAACTGGCTCGCGAAATTTTTTTTTACGCGGAAATTATATCCACGCGGGGAAAAAGGATTTGACGGATCGGTGTGAGGTGGGGCGGGCGATTTTGACAATTCTTTTCTGGGTCGAAGGAATTTTGATTCGAACTTCGATTCGATTCGATACGTCGATTTTAATACTGAATTTATTATAAAGATGTTATATACGTCTGCATTTTGATTCGCTAACTTTTGGATGCACAGATCGGGTCTACGAGATCCGGCAGTAAAAAGAAATATAACTCGTAATTGGTGATCGATTGATCTATGTTTATTTCAATTTTCCAATGATACATATATTCAGTGCAATATGAAAAATCGTGTATAATATCTGACGTTATTTTCTTCGCTAAAGAAACATTACATTTTTTAATCAAAATATGATTTACATTACAATTCGCACTCCAGTCTGGGAGACCCGACTTGTGCACAGGAGTGAAATTTCTCACGCGTGCATCTGAAGATTAAAATTGATTATTCTATTAAAAACAAACATTATCAATGAATCAACGATATACGTCAGTGACATTCGATGATTTCGTACGCGAATTTTACTCGAACAAAGTGAAGCCGCTCTACGAACTGAAAACTCGTATCGAGAACGCTCACTCGTGACCCTAAAGAGAGTACATTATCCCATCGCGACAAGCTTTGCCACGAGAGGGTGAGAGGGGGTAAACAAACAAGTCGGAAAGCTGCACGAGTGCTGCAACTACACCCCTTCCTTTCCTCGCACAGTTATACATAGGTACTCGATAGAGAATCTGTTATTTACCTTCGTGACTATTTATTCTTCCGCACTCGACGAATGCGCGAGTGATATTCAACGTCTGATCCCGAACTGTATCCACAACGGCGGGGAATTAGCAAGGATTATAAAGTTTTCGGTACGGCGTCCCCACGCGTAATATCGTCGCCGATTAAATTTCCCCGGATTAAAGCGCAAACTATTTCCTCGTCTAAGCCGTGGACGCGATGGGAGTTTCCGAATTCTCTCCCGCGAGCTTTTCAATTCCCGCGCGCGCAAGAGCGCAGTGCGCGGCTACGAAGACGCGGGCGGGACGGAAAGAAATTTTTCTTGTTCGCGCGGGGATGTAAATTTACGCGGGCGGCCAATTTAAATATGCATGAGGGAGAGAGCGGGTGGCTAGTTCGTTTCGCACCACCCTCTCCGCTATACGACCTCGTTAACCTACATAAATGTACACTCGTGTGTGGGTACGTATATCCGATCCACCCACAGTGCCCAGCGACCTCAGATTACCCCGTTCGTCGCTAATCAGCTTTCTTTCGCGCGACGAGAGCGCCGGCGCGCCTCTCTTCGCGCGGCAGGCTGGACTGGATTTATCTGTCGCGATGTCTCGTACTCCCTGGACCCGTCAAAGAGTCGGAAAATGCTGGTCCCGGCTGACCAGTCCCGAAAAAGCTCGCTCCTCGTTCGCTGAAATCCCGTGGGCGTAACGCGATTTTCGCAGGAGAGCAAAAAATATAAATTACGCGCCGTCAAAGCATGCATCGCACCGCGACCGCGACGAATAGTAACGAAAACATAAAATTGTGGGCGGATGGATCGTTTCTTCCCCAGCTCCATCCATCCCATGACAGAGCCTGCACGATATAACGGCGCCCCGTGTTGCCGCTGAATGAAACCCACGTCACAGAACCCTCGGCGCAGGTGAACTCTCCTAGAAAGGGAATGACGCGTGACGCGCGGGGTGTAGATCGTTCGTTCAACGCGCGCAACTTAGGTGGACAGGTCTTATCCGCGGGGCGGCAGTGACGCACGCTCGCTCATATACCCGCCGTCTGTACGATATATACATGTATATATATCGCGGAGACGGATCGAGGTGTGTCGAGATAAGGCCAGCCCTTTCATTCCTTCGCGAGGGTGGGAAAAAGGCGGACGATGAACGCGCGCGAGACTCGCCGCGATGATCGCGTATGGCGAGGGGTGGGGGTGTGGGGATTCCGAGCCGGAAAAATGAGACTGCCGCGGAACGTTCATTTTTCAAGAACTTCCGTCCATCGATAAACACGGTTGGAAACAATGGCATCGATAACGCGAAGACGTTGGATGGTCGGCGGGATTCTTCGTCGCTTTTTTCGTCGTCGTCGTCGTTGTCGCGCGAGACGGATGATCGCGCTCCGCTCCGTGGCAGAACGATCCGAACTCATCGATCGCGCGGTTCGCGCGTCGAAAAAGTGCGCGCAGCGCTTGGCCGACCTTTACGAACCGGCAGAACGAGAACTCTCTGTATCTCTCGTCGTTCGACTAGAAGTCTTTGACGATCCCCAGGGACTCGCCTTTCCGGACGCGCGCGACAGCCGCGGAGCTTTGTCTTTCTTGTTGCACCGGTGAGAACCCTGGAAGAGTTAGTGTCTGTCAAGAGTTGTCGAGGCTGCGTCAAGCGCGGGAATTCCGCGGCGCTGGACGAACCTGAAATGCTGACTGAGCCTTCTTCGGCGTCGAGGGAAATTGAACAGTTCGATTTAATTGGAGAAGAGTCGTTTTGATATTCTATCAAGAGCGTGATAGTTTCAGATCGTAATATAATACTCGCAGCTTCCTATAATTTTGCAAACTGCTCTGACAAAAAAATTGTCTATTCAATTAAATCGGCGTTTACAGGTGGAGGAATGCAAATTAATTGCTTCGACTGATATATTATACTTAGGTTATAACTGGATTAACGGTTATTTGAAGAAAAAAAGCTGTAGTCAATTCCAGTCAATTATTAGTCCAAATAACCAGATCTGCATCTCCTCGCCCGTAAACGCCAACTTAATCAATTCTGGAACATTTTTTTCTCAGTGTGCGTGTCATCAAAATTTCATCAGCGTTCCTTCACGCTCCCCAGTTCCAATCTAACCCAATATATCGGTCGCCACTGAGAACGAAATCGGAACTTCTCTACAATGGTTTATTCGATTATGGCTACAAACGCGGCCACCGTACCGAAAGAGTGAGCACTGCGCAATCACGAACGGAAGTCAACTAGGTATCGGATCTATTCTTTCGATCATCGCGATCTTTGCTACTGTTGGCTTCTCTCTTATTTAACACGTTCGCTGCCGCGTGTATCATTTAGGATACACCGGATAGTGCTTTCCACAGGCCGCGTGTATCCTAAATGATACACGGACTATTTTTCAGTCTAAGTAGCGGGGTGTATTTATTTTAACACACCGCCCGTAAGAAATACATTACGTTGGGGTTTCTGCGGCCTGGCACTATAGAAAGGAACTTAAAGGTTTGGTCTGGGATGTTGTTATGAGGACCAATAATAAAATACATAAAGACATTGAAGAAATGCATTCCCCTCACGCACTGACGGAATTTCTGTGTCGCTTGCAAATGTTCATACCGTCGCTAAAAAAGTTTCACTTCAAAAAGAACTGGTAAAATAATGGTGTATCATAACTAATACACTCGGCCTTGAGTAACAAAATTCTTATTGTTCGGCGAGTGTATCATTTATGATACACCAAAAAAATAAACAAAAACCACAAAATACCAAAAACTATTATATAAGGTGTTTAGCCATACCAAATATGGGAAATGCTTGCAAAATATATCTTATTGGTGAAAATTATTTTGGCCTGTGAGGTCAGATTTCCAAATTTTTACTCGGCACCGAACGTGTTAATTTATCTCTCGGTTGTGCAAACTGCGTCGCGTCTCTTCGACGTCTTCAGGTATCCAGGACGTTTCGAGCGCAGTCTGAGATATTCACAGGCTTATCGTCAGACACTTCGCGACAAGACGATCCTCTATTGACGCGAAACTTGGACGCGAACGCATAATTATCCCGGTGAAAAGTCACTGCGAGGGGCGGAAGCGAGGCTGCGACGACAAACTTCGGTTATATCCCTAGGCTATCGATTTGCGGAAACCTCCCTTTCTATTAGTACTTCGGAAACTAATCTGTCTGGATCCGGATCGTTGCTGGTTCGAGACCTTCCCATCCGAACTAAGTATATTCCGATGTATATAGCTGCAGCTTTACATGTGAATATAGCTGCATACGGAAGGTGATATCGAGTCGAGCGTTCCAATCGTATAGACCTTTGATATTGGCTATTATTATAGGCTCGGAGAAATAATTGCTAGTGTCAAAAAAATATTTCTTGAATTCAGAACATATGACCTTAAAAATATTTTTAAAAATACAGATTCTCTTGGTCCAAGAGAGTATACATTTTTGGTTCAAGAATACCTTCGTAGAGGGATTAAGAGATTCTTTCTGCGCGAAAAGAAAAAAAATTACTCGAGCCCATGAAATATTTTCTCGCACCAAGAAAACCATGGCTTGATCCTGGAATTACATCATGTTTTTAATTGAAGAAAACAATTTTTTGGCACCAGCAATTACTTTCCTCAGTGTACCTGGTAATAACGTATCAAACGGGTCGTCCCATATTCATGTAAAGTTCTTTCCAAATCCGTTCGATTCCTCAGTCAATGTCGACTTTGGCTGTTCCCAAGGAATTCGCAATGCACGCGCGTAAATTGCGTATTACGTAGCGGAGCTCAAACCGCAATGGGAAAAGAGAGAATGGTACCTTTTTCCCGTTACACCATAACGTTCCGTCAAGCACCGCGAGCAGAAAACGCCCGCCGGTACCTATAGAGCGCAATTATCTCGAAATTACCATAAATGATATTTGCCGCTTCCATGGTTGCGTGCTGGTCACCGTGGCTCAGCACGAACCGCCGGCTGAATTATAATGTGGCCATTATTTTAATGCGTTAAAAAATATACCGTAATATATCTGCACGGCGCATTGTGCCCCCCGCAACACCGCTACTGCTGCTACATGACCTCGCCGAGCGATTCTCATCACGTTCGGTATTATATATTTTCAAATCGATGGAACGGACTGGCATGGCGTTCCGTCAGTACCGGTAATTTTGTGAAAAGAAAATCATTTTCCCGTGCATAAAATCGCTCTGATATTTTATATTTCCTTTAAGCTATCGATCCAGTAACCGTGATCTTCGTAATCAGCGTGAAAAAGTACACAAGATAGGATGCTCTAGCGATCGATTCCTGAGATTTCGATTTATGCGAAAAATGGGAAAAAATCTCAAGGGATAGATTTTCTTGAAAATCGAAATCCCTGAAATCAAATTCTCGACCAGTTTATTCGATGTGTTTTTTTCATGCCACCTCCAAAAATGACAGTTTTATCCGGAAAATCTCAAAGGAACACCGAGTTATCGATGATTTTTTGTGAAAAAACACATGTTTCGCATATAAAATCATCGATACCTGATATTTCCTTTGAGATATACTCCTGGTAACCGTGCTTTTCATAAACAGCATAAAAAAATACACAAGATTTCGATTCCTGGCAAAAGTTCAAGGGATACCGAAGCACGCTTGCGGTTTAAAACTTAACTCTGCACGCACTCGGCACCCCGATAGACGTAAGCCAGGCTTCACGTGCGATTCGGATGTCTCGAAACGCGAGCCAGTTACAAAAAAAACGCGACAGAGTTTCACGACGGGTTGAACACGAGGAGTACAGCTTTTTTGGCACACCTCCACGAAAACGACAATGGAATTCGTGGCGATAAACCTTGATATTCGCGCGTTTTATTCTTAACGTCGTAACTCGAGAGAATATGAATTTCCACGACCCGTGGAAAAGTTTGCCCGCGAGAGTTTCCCGTAAGGCGATTCGCGTACGTGGGGGGTGCTAAAATTAAATCCCGAGCGCGAACGAGAGGAAGAAACGGTTCGCATCGATCGAGTGGGGCTACGAATAGGTGCAGCGCGGGGCGTCGTCGAAAAGCGCGGGCAACCGCGGAGAACGCGCCCGACGACAGACGCGCGGGAACGGCCGTGAGCGCCGCGAGCCCGATTTTCCTCGTGGCTATATTTAAAAGCCGACTCTCTCTCTCGCCGGTATCCGACGGTGGATGACGCGTTTCGCAAGGAACGGTTACGAACGTCCCGTGACGTGGACAGACGAGAGAGAGAGAGAGAGAGAGAGACACCATTGACGCGCGCGCGACGCGGTATGCGCCATGTGACGCTCGCGAAGCTGCGCCCGACGCGACGCGCGAATTCTACGCGATTTTCGGGCCGATCGAACGCCCACCCCCGCCGGAACGACCCATCAGCCCTGTAAATATTTACTCGGTGCCGCTGTCCGCCGATCCCCCGCGCGTCGCGAGCCGAAAACAGATCGCCTTAGTCACCGAGAATATTTCCTGATCTCGAAGGGCCGTCACGCGCGCGCGCGCGCGATTTCGAAGAGCCGAAACACGAGTGGACTGCGGAAGGAAAAATGTACGCGCGCGTGGACAGAGTGACCCTCGGGTTTCTCTCGCCCCCTCGTCACCCCGAACGCGCCCGTAGGATTCGGTTAATCGAAAGCTAGCCCGAAGGCGGAAGTAGGTAAATCTCAGCGGCCACGCGAGATTGGCTAGTCACGCTCTCGGTTTCGCAGCGCGATCGTCGTCGTTCAGCGACGACGAGGTTCAGCGTCGACCGCCGCGCGGAACCCGGGCGTATCTACCGGCGCGAGCGCGGCAATCGCAACTTTCAATTATTCAAGCAAAGTGCGCGCAGAGATGAGCGCGCGCGGCTCTTTCATCATCTCGATAACGCGTCGAGCGTCTCTCTCTCTCTCCCCTTGCTTCGTACCACCCCTTTTGCGATTCTCGTCGTGATCCTCTTCTTTCCAACTTCCTTCCTCTCCTTCTCCTTCCGCCGCTTCGGTCATCCCGTCCTTTGAACCCAGGGTTCGCCGTGCGGTTTCTCCGACGATTTTTACGTCATCGAAAGACGGATGCTCTCTCGGGTCGTCGACCGCGAACCGGCCCCGGGCGGACGACCGCGCGCGCGCGCGTGCATTTTCACTCTCGCACAGACGCGACGATCGGCGATCGCTGCGGTCGCGGAACGTTGGACAATTGTCGGAGGACAACATTGCATCGCGAGTTTCCGCATCTTTTTTGCGAAAACACACTGAGAGAAAAATTTAATAAATTCGACTAAATATTTATTTGCAAGTACACATATTACTGACTAAATATTTCATCGGCTCGAGTAATGTTTATTTGTCCCGGTGAAACATTTTGTTGGTTCAAGTTGATGTAGTTTTGTGAGAAAAATATTTTATCGGGACAAATAAGTATTAGATACCTATACTTGTGTCGATAAAATATTTAGTTAGTAATACATAAATAAAGGTTTGGTTGATTCTACTGTATTACATTTTTCTCTCAGTGTATAACGCGCGCGGATTCGCCTCGACCCCGCGGGTTTTTCTCTTTCTTTGCTCCTTCTCCTCCTCCTCCTCCTCCTCCTCCTCACCTCCTCCCCTTCTAGTTTTATCTCTTTTCTCCAGAGCGAGCATCGTCCCGATGCTTGGCAACGCTTCACCGTAATGTCGGTTATTTTCATAACGTTCTACCGGTAATTCGTATTCCGCCGCGTGGTTTTCCTCGGTAAGGGGAAGGAGGAAGTCATTGGGGGAAGGAGAAGCTCCGAAGAAAATACTAGGCCTCGCAGGAGATACTCCGGTTCCGCGGAAGGAGCTCTTCTTCGCGCGTCTCGAGCCTTCGACTTCCGAACTTCTCGTTGGGCGCGCGCGTCTAATTTCTAACGAGACGGTGACGACGTTATTACTGTGCACACCAGAGAGTGGAGTGGTGGGCGGGAGGAAGAGGACGCTGCAGACGCTGTTTTGCATAAATTGCTGCACGTAATTTCGCAGCTAACGACGCGAGTCGCCTGACATTTCGCAGGTATAAAGTTTGCATTAATTCTCGTTCCCGACTAGGTATACAATGCCGTACGAACGTGTGCCGCCGTATGAATTCGCTAAATAACGACGTAAATTTGTTATCGATCATTCTTGACGGGACGTCGTTACGGTATCTCCCGAGGAATCATGGAGAAAAGGAACTGCACGAATTACAGTTCGACTAGCATTAAACTACGATTCCGCCCTGGCGGAAAAATTCTATATAATTTCAAGACATATTTTTTTTGGCACAAACAATTATTCCTCTCGGTGTATCAAGTCGCGTAATTCCTCGTCGACCGTGGAGGGATATACGAGAGTCCTGCGCGCGACTCGACGCAGTTACGCGCGTGAGAAAGGTGACTGCGCTGATTGGGAGTGTCGACCGATCGTTTCCATCAGACGAAACGACGCTTGGCACTCTCGCTTGCACTCGCACGCTTGCTGCACTCTTGGAGGGACGCGGCGAATCGAGGAGAGAAAGAGAGAGAGAGAGGGAGGGAGGGAGGGAGTCAAGGCGAACCTGAAAGCAGGAACAGTAACGGTAGATTGCTACCGGGATACTGCATCAGTCTCGAGAGTCCTCGACGCAGATTGATGTTTGCAGTGGTCTATCGAATATTGGCGAAATTACTTGGTTGCAGTACTGCCGCACATGCGCGGTCTCTCTCTCTCCCTCTCTCCTCCCTCTCTCTCCTTTCCGTCGCTTTTCACGTCCTCCGAGAAATCCTCTCGTGCAGCTAAAAGGTCCTCTTCAACGCTGCGCCAGTCGAGAGATTATTCTGTGCGCGTGGGAGGAAATCTGTCATAATAACCTGCCGTCCGATGAACAGACAGATGTATGTAAGGACTCTTGTATTAATGTAGCAAATGTCGATTGTAAAATATCGTACGAATAAAGCTAAATATTCGATTTTTTACTTGAGCTCCTTCGTCACTACCTATACAACATAACTTCAATTTTGCAATGGACCAATGCGGATCTTTGACACCCTCAAAAGAGAAAGCAGATTCAAGGGGGAGAGTACACCGAGAGAAATAATTGCCAATGTCAAAAAATATGTCTTGAATCAAGAACACACTGTCTTACAAATTTTTAAGAATACCGATTTTCGGTTGACGAATATACCATATTCTTGATACAAGAGCAGGTACCTTCGTCGGAACAAGAAATTTCTTGTGCGTGAAAAAAACAATAATTACTCGAACCTATCAAATATCTTAGCTCGATCCCAGAATGATATCGTGTTTTTGACCGAAGAAAGAATTTACGTACATCGGCACATCGTCTCGACTTTCTCAGCACCGGAATCGCGAGCTCAACCTCCTTCCTTATACGCGCGGCTATCGAAATTACCGCTTTTTTTCGCCGACTTCGATCCACCACCAGCACTCGAATGTCGATCAGGGAGGAGGGCGAGTCCCGCGCGAGACGAGGAGTGGGTCAGAGGGTCGAAATAATAACGCCATCACGCCGCCTTGTTTCCAATATGACCATTTTGTCCCGACGAAATTGGATTACGCTCTCGAAGCTGGGTCAAGCCCGAGCGGTGGGGGGTTAACGGGCGTTTCGCTCGCGGGGGGGGGGGGGGAAGGAAGGGATTCCCTGATATTGGCTTCCTCCTGGCGCGCCACGGCTCCACTTGCGTACGGTCCACCGTGTATACGAATAAGATTCGATCGAGCGGCGAGTCACTATCGAGAGTAGATCCCCGTCGCCCTCCTCCTCCTCCTCCTCTCGTTTCGCCAGAGCCTCGAGAAACTTTGGCAACGACGAGCGCAAAGCGAAGGGGCTGAAATACAGGTACGTGTATAATGTATACAGTCCGGAGGAGGAGGGAAAAATTAGAGCGGCCAAAGTACGCGCTTTTTGCTCGCGTATAACAATTACGATCCCCGGCTCTCGCGTGCGCGGCTCCGCCAGGAAATATTTGAGCACGGTCGAGAGAGGGCGCGGGGAAAATTGCGGATTTTAACTTTCTTTCGCGCGAGAGGCTCACTTTCTCCCTGTTCCACGCTCCCTTCCGCCGGAACTCTCCAACCCTTTCGTCCGAAGTTAGCCGCCGTCCACAAATCTCGAGACTTCATTTACCCCCGCGACTTAGCGGCGCGATTTTTGCCGTGCCCGAAGGACCGATAGCCGCGAGCGTTTTGTATCAGCGTCTTTCGGTTATTTCCACCCCTCCTGCCCGTCTGTCTTGTCCTCCGAGCGGCACGGGCCGTGTATCGATTAAAGGGACTGGATATAAATTAATGAAATAATCGCGGAGCGCGGGGTGTGTCGTAAAGGGAATACTCGATTGGCCCAGACGTCGCGAAATGAAATTTCCTCGCAGAAAAAAAGCTCGCTCTCGGTGATGCGCGGTACGTCGGAGGGACGATGTCCAATGTCGATTTGAGCAGCGCTTCTCGCGCTCGACCAGTCGAAATCCTCTCGGCGTGGCGTCGGACGTAACGGGAAAAAGGGACTGTCGGGAATTCATTAGTCTCTTTCCCTTTAAAAAAAAAAAGGCCTACAGCCCTCGCGCCGCACCTCGCTTTATTCGCGACGCAGTCGCCGTCCCCCTCGCAGGCGCTGCCGCGGGGTGAATTCTCCCGGCGCGCACACCCCCGCGGACTTGGGCAGCGGCGTTGATAATTCAGGCGAAACGGTAATGAAAATGAATGCCGGGCTTGCGCGAGGGACGCTTTCTGGCGCAGTGCGGTGGAGCGGGAGAGAATCGTGCTCAAAATGCGATTGTTCGGTCCGATGCGAGTGCAGCGAGACTGCAACGCTCGCGATTACCGGGCTGCGCCTGATTGTCTGTTGTGTTTTGAGTCTTAGAGAGAGGGAAAGGGAGAAAGACGTTTATATTAAACGCCATGGAGCTGCTGAATTTCCCGGGGACCATAAAACACGTTCACAACGAGAATGCCTCTCGCTTCCGAGGGGGGAAACGAGAGGCGCGAACTGTTAAACCGGACTCTTCATCAAGACGAATTTACGTATACGGTAAGAGAGGAATCTAAAGAATTTTGTCGAGCCACGAGGGAGAAAGAAATAGACGGAAACACACACACACACTGATCGAAATGAAATAGAGCTTCGCGAACGAGGGATGATCGAAAATGAAAATTAAATTTCGGCAGCAGCGTAAATGCCAATTGCGATGATGTTTGCCGTTCTCGGATATTTGGGCTTTCAGCGCGTCGCTGTCTCTAGAGACGAGAATCGTAACGAACCGGCGCGATTAAGCCGTAGGCAGGAGCGAAGCGAGAGAGGTCGCCGCCGCGCTGGTAATTCACGTAAATGGAAATGCGAGGCAACGTGCGCGCGTGTCCGTTAGCGTGGACAAAGTACGGTACATTGATGCCTTTCGTAAAAAAAAAGGAAAAAAGCGACGTGTTACATACGCGGGTACCGTGACTTTTAGCGCAGTCCGTCAGAACGTATTACGAAGGACGATGTAGCCTCCAATTTGTCCAATTTTGGCAAAACTTCGTTTTCGTTTCTCTTGCGCCATTTTCAACGCCTCTGATATGTATTTTTTGGACAAATATAGCGACTACAGAGAATTTGAGAATTTTCGGTGAATTTCTGGACTCGTAAAGTACAGAAAAAAACATGTACTTATTGCATCCCTCCTACGAATGAGAAAATGTTTCTGCTTCATTTTGTCATTTTTTTTCGCAACTACGAAAGGGGGAAGAGGAAATAATTTTTCATTTGAAATATTCTTTCATCACATCCAGACGTCAAGGGGTTAAACCCTCCACGTGCAGGTAATCGTCGATTACGGCCCCTAAATTTTTGTTCCGCGAACCCCTCCATTTCACCGTTGTATACAGCGCCGTAAGATCCGCGTACACGTACTTACGGGAGGTGCGTGCGTGTGGGTCGTGAATCGTGAAACGGGACGATAATGCTCCGTTCTCGACGCGCGCGGAGGCCCGAGTCACGACGTGCGGCGCGAATCACGGTTCACCCCGTCCGGGATCGCGCGTCGACAACCCTTAATTCTCGCGACCCCTGCGCGTTCGCGGGACCCACTTCACCCTTCCGTGCGTTCGCGCCGCGACGTAGAGGGACGCGTGGCGCTGCTTTCGACATGCGAGACGTACCTATCAACCCGGCGTGGCGAATCGTATCGATCGAACTTTCTCGTGAGCGATATCGACTGTAGCGCGTGTGTCGTGCCGCACGCTAGGAGCTTTGCCGGCATTTATTTTGCAATAAAGAAGCGGCGCCTACGGAAGAATGAAGTAGAACGCTCGCTGGAGGGTGGAATAACGAAAGGGGAGAGGGAGAGATTTTAATGCAGTTGAACGGAGAGATTTTTCGATCGCAGATAAGAGAAGAAATTAGCTTATTTTACGCGCGATGCAGTTTGCTCGTAACTTTGAAGTGATACCATTCGAGACGTATATCTATCAGTATTCTTTCATTCGGAATGAATTCGAGCCAATCGTAAGGGAGAGTCCCTGAATTTCGATCGGCAATCAAGCTGGACTGCTTCTGTCCCTAGATTTCTTCTTTTTCCCTGGAACAGGGAAAAGGTCTAGTTGAATACGAGCCTGATAGAAAAATTTGTTTGAGATCAATAGGAATTTATTCACATCGAACAAACACTTATTTGAATTAGATTGGTGTTTTACCAAGTTCGTACTCGATTAAGAAGATATCGAAAACATTTGTTTCATTCAAATGGACTTTTATTGAATGTGATTGAATTCTTATTTATCTCAAATAAACTTTCCGCAAGGTTCGTATTGAACTCTATAGACTTTTTCTCTCAGTGCAGAATAGCAGAGATATTTTGTGTTGTATGTGCTCAAACTTGAAGTTAGATGACGCACCCTTTCCATTAGTTCTAACAGCCATATTGTAGCTAACAGTTCTAGATATAGAAGTGGTCCAAATTCGATTACTCTTACTCATATCGAAAATCCCGTATAAAAATAGACGAAGAAACAGAATGGGCATAGATCAAGATATGCTCGAAATTGATCGCGTGGCTCGTTTTTTTTATCATCATTTCGCTGTCCGCGTGCCTCTTGGGCGAACGAGTCGACTTTCCGCGTCGCGTGATACTGTTTTGACATTCCTTGGCACGGCCCGAGCGTGCTCCCGCTGTCGGAGGAAGACGACGAGTGAATCAGCCACCGCCGCGAGAACGTCGACGGCTAAAACTAGTATCGCGTCGCGATGACGTCGGGGCGAATCGAGTGTGAGAAAGGGAGAGGGGGGCGAGTGGAGTTGTTAATAACCGCGGACGCCGAGGTCACATGCTCTGGGCCGCGTCTCTCTCGACTATAGGTACTCGTAGATATACCGGAGTCCAAGTTCCTCGCACGAGCCTGTAGAACTCTCTACGACATGGCTTCGCGGTCGAGCGAACGATGTACGGTGTGATAAAATCAATAATTTTTTCGCATCTTCGCATTGATATCGTCGTATAATTTTTCCCCTTCGATTTTAATTGCACTGCTTATACACATGTCACATGAGTCTGAACTCACTCTTGCCGGGAAAGAAACTTCGATCGCTATTATCTCATTAATTATAAACTGTTGGCCTACATCGGTATAAAACTTTGTTGTAGATAAAAATGTAATATTCAAAAAAGTATTTCATAAATATCAGCCATAAATATAAGCTCACAGATATTGAAATAATAACGACTAAAACTTTTTCTAAAGTTCAGACACACACTGCATGATGTACGTCTTTTTTTCTGTTCCATCCCTTCAGCTATTCTCCGCGCGATAAATCCTTCCCGTGTACTTCTCGCTCGACACTTTTTCGCGTGTCTCCATTCAATCAGCATATGGAATCGCTCCAGACGTCGTCGCTCGCGTGCTTGAACACATGAGTCACGTGATGCTCTGTCAGAGTTCAGTGCAAGAGACGCGTCATTGAGGAGCGTTCCCCGATAAAAATCAACGTCCCTGACTGAAGCGCAACGTTTCCCCGATGAAATTGCGTCTCCCCGCGTATGGAGCGAGGTGAATCTGGCGAATTCGTATTCGTCGGAGTACTTCGCCGCGTCCTCTTGAGCTCTCTCCGATAATGAGCATACGTACAATGCATAAGTGTTCACGGTGTCCGATACTTCGATCTATTCTCAGTAGCGAGCACGATACGATCGCCTCGAGAATGCCGAGGCCTTTGTTTCGGCAATCTCCAAAAACAATCGGTTGTTTGGCGGCCGATCGTGAGTATGCGGGCTCGGACTGTCGTCCGACGTAACTTCTTTATCGCGATTTTCACCGCCTTCGACGAAATTCGAATAGTCGCACCTGTTCGATTATCGTTCATTCGTAACCCCGGCGTCACGGATTCTGCTGCTGGTAACTTTTTAGAATATCACTTTTTTGATGCACTGACCAATTAACGATTAATTCTCATGCTTTTTCGTTATCAAGGGCAAACGCCGCCGCAATTAATGAGAGTATGCGATTTAATTGTTCACATTGGCTAGAACATTTCAAAATAACATTTTGAAAAATCACCGACGACGGAAACCGTAATGCTGGGGGTTCAATGTCATTGCTAGGAAAAGGGCAGAGTGGGGAGAAAATAAAATAGAAGTGTCGAAATTGGTCAGTAATCTAGTTTAATCGAACGTTCACTGGTCGAATTTTAGACTGATAGGACCATGGCAGAGAGGCGTGTAATTAAACGGCTTTATTTATTACGCGAGAAGGCTGCTAATAATTCGAATGCATAAGAAAAAACTATCTCGTCTTCTTTAATTTATACGCGAGAAGGCAGCTAATGATTCGGATACGAGATAAAATATATATTCGTTATAGTGGAATCGAGAATTAGAGAATTAATCGCGTAGGGATATTTAAACGTCGCTGATGGTTTTCGAAAGTATGTATTACTTTAGTCTCCTTTGCTTTACACAGAGCCTTCCGCCATTCGTCCGAGATGATCCTGGAATCGTTCTGAAATGCAAACAGTAAAATCGCCACTATAGTATAGTCTTCATCGCGGTCGATTAACGAACCACCTGTCGTAACGGTCCATTCGTGTTGCGGGACGAGCGAGGAACAAATTCCAGATGCCGGACAGTATAACCGGGCGTACAAATCCGCCGCTAAAATTTTATCAACAATTAAGTCAATGGGAAACGAATCTGCCACGCTTCGCGCTACTTGGGATGTCTCATTAGACTCGCGTAGATAATTACAGGGTTAAGATAATTGCTCAAGATAAGCGGATTAAGAAGATATTCGTTATAGGAGTTTACAATTTACAAGATGAAATAGCCAGTTCGGTTATTGAACCCGAAAGCTACTGTATTTCTTTCTCCAAAATGTTAGTTTCTCTCAATTATATTATTTCCCTGAAAAATAAATTCACATTGCACTCTCAATTACAGATTTCGAGTTAGCCCTGTCGAAGCTAATTAAAATGGGCATTCTCTGAATCGATAATTTCTGTATATAGCGTGAAGTAAGTGGCCAACTTAACTCTTATTAACCTAAAACACTCATTTACATCGTTCAGAGTGGGTCAACCGATGGCTCGTTAGATTCCAACCGGAATGTAGGCCAATCTCGTCAAATTTCTACGCAAAAACTAACTCGATTCGATTTAACGACCCAATTAAGCGGGCACAAGATCGCTAAAAATTTGGCACGCGACGTACATCACGAATGTGTGTCGCGAGAAAAATTGGAAAATAAATTTTGTCGCGATCGACTCGGTTCACGCCCGCTTCGTATAGAATTGATGGTCTCTCCGAGCATTAAATGCGAGAGAATAAATAAGAAGGCTGTCGAGCAGCGGAGAAGAGAGAAAGAGAGAGGAAGAGGAAGCCGAAGAAAACACAGTCGCGAGCTCGAAATAATTTTGAAATCTTTCCAAGCACCGCGCGTGCAAAACCGCCGGTACCATCGAGATTCGGGGAGTCAATAGCCGGGTCTGCTCTCTCTCCTCTTTTATTATACTATCTCCATTACGCGATACGCGGGAACCACGTACATTCCGACGTAGACGGCATACGCACGCACCTGCGTACACGTCCGAGGCGCCTGGTCGACCGCGTTGCTATTACGCGTTTCGCGATAACATATGCCATTCCCAGCTGGCACCACTTTGCTAATGTTGACTCTGCGCGCTCGAAAGGCTACGTCGCCGTTTTAATTCGCTCGGAAACGCGCTCGTGATGACGATGCAACCGGGGAAAAGGTTTAGTTGAATAAGAACCTGATGGACAAATTTATTTAAGATGAATAGAAATTGATTCACATCGAACTCTAAAGTCTATTTGAATTTGATAGGTGTTCTACTAAGTTCGTACTCGATTAAAAAGATATGCACAATATTTGTTTCATTCAAATAAACTTTTGTTCGATGTGAATAAATCCCTAATTATTTCAAATAAATCCTTCTCTTGGTTTTGTATTCAACTAGACCTTTTTCCTTTAGCATGCCATATATGGGTATGCACTGAGAAAAAGAATTAGTTAGATCTACTAAAAATTACTTGCGGGCTTGCAAGGAAAAAAAATATAGTAGATCTCAGACTAAACTACCCGTCACAGCCGGAGAAACGCCGATCTACTTACTTGAATTAAATAATTTGATTGTAATGATTTGAATTTGTGTTTGATGAAAACAAGCTGTAGTCAAGTCTAGCGTACTATTATAGTTCGAGTAACTTGATCTGCGTTCCCTCGCTCCTGACCACTAATTTATTAAAATCTACCATACTTTTTCTCAGTGCATGATTGTGAGGAAGATATTTAATTGATGCATTTTGAAACATTTTATTGGTATAAATAAATAATTACTTACTGCCCCGTAAGTAACGTTCAATAGATTCGACTAATTCTTTGTATTTGTGTGTGTGTGTGTGTGTGTGCACGGTATGTATAAATACCACACCAGTAGACGCAAGTCCGCAACGAAACGAAGGTCCAATGCGATTTCGCTCCGATCACTTCGTCCCGACTGCAACGTCGGGACGCGACACAGCATCGGGGCGGTATTCTCGCGCGGGACGCCTGCACGCGGTTTAATGTACGCGCATGCATTCCGTTGAAGGGGGGAAATTTACAGCCGCTGCTTTTCTTCCAGTCGTTTGTATGCGGGAATACAGGTGACTGCGTCGACGCGAGTACTCAAGTTGGCGGAACAATGCACGCCTTCCACATCGTTTTTGCAGCCTGCTCGTTGCTTTTCTACGACGAGACGTAAAAAAAAAACGGGGGTAACGCGCCTGTGGTAGATCTGCGGTGGAGTCGTGCGGCACTCGACGAGGCTAATGTCGATGTTATAATAATAACAATACGCGCTAAGTCGTATTTATAATTTTGAAAAACAAGAACGATCGTATACGCGAGCACGTTGCTCCGCAACCCGGGTGGATTCGGGATAATGTGCCAAACTCTTCCATGGTTTATTCTACCCGCTCGTCGTGATGCCGGGCAAAAAATCACGCAGACGCTTCATGACGCAGAGCGCGTAAAAAGTGAGCGAGACGAAACGGGGAAACCGAATTATCTGCCGCGCTCTCGACTCGCGATGCTTTTTATTATTATTCAACAAGTTAATCAGTTTGTCAAATTCGGTATCTCGCGCGTACGTTTCACGTGTCTAATTTCACCGATCCGGGAAAAAGTTCCAGGACACTGCCGGTTAAATTAATTGCGCGCGTCGTCTCACCACCCACGCACTTGCGAAATTACCGAACAAAGTACGGGGTGCAAAAAAGAGGAGGGTAGCTCGCCGGCTGCGAACGAGACGCGCGTCTCGCCACCGGCAGACATCGGAGCCGCGATAAACAATTGCATTACGAGCAATTACACGCGCTGCATTCTATTATACCGTATACCTGTAATCAGTACCCCCCGACGTTCTTTATTACTATAATTTTCAATTAGTCACGCGATCGCGATTTATCGATCGTAGGCTCCGTCGCGCGATCACCGCGCCAGTGCTCTTTCACTCACGTTCCGGCTCGATGTTGATCGCGACTCACGCTCTCCTCCTCATATCGAGAACGATCGTAGACGTTTTGACATTTGCATAACGTCCCAAAATTGCACGACCTTCCAAACTCGGTAAATAACGACGTCTCGCGCGTTCGGTCCGTATTTGGCGACGGATGGGGAAAAAATCGTCACGTCCGAAAATATCCTCTCGGTCCACGCGAAGCAGAAGGACGTAGACTTCAGGGGGCAAACACTTCAGGTGCCAACGTAGACGAATGACCACACTGAGAAAAAAAATGCAGTGGATTTAACTGAATCGGCGGTTACGAGCTGGGAAATGCAGATCTATAATTACTTGGGCTAATACGATTGACTTGAATGGACTGAAGTCTGTTTCCTTCAAATAGCCGCGGCTATTACCGCGGTAATTGTTGTAACCAAATTTATTAGTCGGAGCAATTAATTCTGCAATCCCTCACCCGTGAAAGTAGATTTAATCGAATATGCCATTTTCTCTCGCGGTGTATTATGTGACGAGAACGCGAACGATGCTTTTGCACTGAGAAAAATAATTAGGTTAAAATGACGAAAAGCATCCAGTTAAACACGTTTAATTATTTTAACCAAAATGCAATATTTCTTTGCTCAAATGGCCATTAATCGCTACAACTAAAATTATTAGTTGAAGCAAATAATACTATATTTCTCCACTCGCGTATAAACGCTGATTTAATTGAACATACATTTTCATTCTCAGTGTCGCGGACACGATACGGCGTCAATCTCTTATTTCTCTTTTCCCCTCGCAAACGCCAGCAACAGTTTGCAATTAGGCGCGATGGAAACGAACGCTGGAATCGAGCCCGGCGTCGGTATAGTAGTTCGCACGGTACCATCGCGCATCCATTGTCCGCGACCTTCCCCTCCCACGATCCCATCCGGTTTCGTTGGTGGAATTAATACCTACCGGTGCCATAGTTCCAGAGAGGTAATGGGCGTAATCGAAACTCTCGGCGCACAAAGAGTATACGGCCCAGTCATCAGCGCATAATCAATTTGGCCCGTTGAATAATGGTGGAAATGTAATTAATTACCGAAATCCCGCCGCGCTCCTCTCGCCCGCATTGGCGGAGGAACCCTCTCTCTCTCTTTCGCGAGCGAGCGCCTCCTCCCGCAACCCTTCGTCGCGTCCTCCGCCAAATCCGGTGTTATCACACGGCGAACGCGCGCTGTTCCGCTCGATGATGATAATAAATTCAATAATTATTATTGCCACCACCGTGCGCCATGCCGATCCTCCGGAGACGCTCGAGGGACATCGAAATCGGCTCATAAACGAACCCACCCTCTCCCCCGTTCGCTTTTCGTGACACGAAAAGAATGACCGAGTCGTGACTTCCCTCGCCGCTATAAAAAGCTTCGGGGCTGCACGCACGTACGCGCGCTCGTATATTCGCTATCTCCGTATACACCCTCGAAACTTGATTCCCGCGACTTTATCAAAGCCCTTACGAACGGGCGTAGGTAGTAGATCCAATCTGCGAAGTTTCCCCTCGCGCGCGGGGGTGTGGGTGCGAATCGAACCGCCGCGGCGTTGGCGCGCTTTCAGCGGGGGTGACAAGTTGCGCGATATAGGTGAAATCTGTCCGCGGACGCGTAATTCGCGGAGGTTCTCGGGGGAGAGACCAAAAAAATTCATGAACGGTGTGTGAACGTGTGAACGGTATGGAAATACCCTTTCGCGCCGCGGAAGTGACGCCCCCGCAATTAAGCTCCTCGTAAAATTGCAGGCGACGCCGAGCGCGGCAATATTCCGCCGTCTGACGCGATTGCTCCCAATGACGCGACGAATTTCGCGGTAATGTGTGGCCGCTGGAATTGCGCTTCCACGGTGGAACTGCGAAATTTACGCCGTTTCGTATTGACTCTCGGGGTGAGGGGGAGAAAGAGAGAGAGAGAGAGAGAGATCGCCGTGTGGGTGGATTCGTGAATTTAACGCGAGCGTCAGAATCGCTCGCTATTGCCTTACAAATTTATTTGTAAATTTACCAGAATTTTGCGGGAAGCTTTACGCGTAAATGGGGTGTAGCAATTTTACGAAACATTCATGAAGTAAATTTACCTCATTAGATGTACTTAGTATAGGGATCGTCCGTTTCACGGTACACAAAAAAAAAGAATTAGTTGGATGTACTGAAAATGACTGGCGGGGTCGCAAGTAATTATTTATTTATATCAATAAAATTTGTTGCAAGGAAGAAATATTAAATTAATATGAACAAATATTTAATGCATATAATTAAATAATTACTTGCCGCCCCGCAAGTAATTTTTAGTAGATCCAACGAATTCTCTTTATCTGTGTGGCAACGGTTATTGCAATTACTGCATAATATAGGTCAATCATGGACCATATGCTGTGTGACCATGGAAACGTAAAGAAGGGAAATCTTCGGTAGCACGAAATCTACATATCCACGTAAAATAGCAATTTCCCAGCTGCTCTGCTCCACTATGGATGAAAGACCATGGGGAAGAGCGAGAGGGGAAACTGAAAGGAGGATTAAATCGGTCAGACACGCGTTAAGGATACCTCGCGTATACGAGACTCGACTTTATAATGACTCTGTAATGAGCCACGCTGTAAACGTCGCCGTTTATGCTAACGACACGCTTTATACGTAAAATGGAAACGCAAGTAGCGACACAGCAGAGGCAGTTATACGCTAACGGCGTGTGTAGGACACGCACCATAAGTAAAGTGGCCATACGTAACGCGAATGTGCAGTCGCCGAGACGAAACCATCAAAATTCCGATAGAAAAAACCGCGGGCCGAGCGATACGATCTATTAAATTCAAGAGCGTCATTCTCGCAGCTGGTATCCACGCGGACGCTCCGTCGTTATCGTAGCCTTGGCCTTCGTTTCTGGCAGTGACTCCTTAACGGCGATATTAGTGGCCGAACGCGAAGCGTCTGGGAGATTCGAAAGCCGTGTCGCGCCGGTTCGAGGACGCTGCATTCGAGGTGCTTTAGAAAAAACAGATGCGACAAACGCTGGGAAACGCGTACCATATGTGAGGCTAAACTTACTCGGCAGAAAAAAAACTCGAATCACTATTATCTCATTAACAAAATGAATTTTTGGCATATATCGATATAAGGCTTTATCGCAGATTAAAACGTAATCTTCAAAAAAGTATTATACAAGTATCACAACCAAAGGCTCATAGGTCATGAGATAACAGTGATTCGAGTTTCTTTCTTGGCGAGTAAGCTTAGCCTCATATGGTACATAGTTGCGCGCCGCGCGATAATCTAATCACCTAAATATACATTGGGTAACTGCAGCGCAATCGCATCACGTTACG
Organism: Xiphydria camelus; assembly: GCA_963678675.1. NCBI lineage: Eukaryota > Metazoa > Arthropoda > Insecta > Hymenoptera > Xiphydriidae > Xiphydria > Xiphydria camelus. The sequence continues at coordinate 24,395,024 of OY783199.1, read as the reverse complement.
CGTATTTAGCGACCATTAACACGTGTACCCACGTGCGTGTTCTCTATACGGGCGGCTATAAAATAAATGGAATTATCGACAGGTATGGAAGATGCTAAATCCTTTTCACGGGCCGACGCGTTGAACTTTCGTCCGGTCCTTTTCTCGATTACATCACGGTGGGCAGTTCAGCTAATCGGAACAGGGACAACTCGCACGTTACGAATGTCTTGAGAAACTCTCCTATATATTTATTCTTGCTATTTGCAAGTGTTACAGAGACATCGATATTGTGAAATCGTCCAATCAAAGGGTATCATCCCATGTCGAACTTATGAAATGTGTATATTACGACGTGTCTATTAATTTAATTCACTCAGTTTGAACATCTACCGTGGCAGCTAAACATGTAGTTTTCGATATCGCCATACTACATATTGACTCGACCCATTTCAAGCTCACCGGAAGGTCTCCTACTGCATCGATAACAATTGAGAATTTCGGCACAGACATTTCGAATTGACTAGTCATTCCAGCTGGATACTTACAGCTCTAATTATCGAATGAAAAATCAAAGGAAACTCGATTCACCGGTAGAACCACCGTTCGTCTTGATAGATAATTATCTTGTTACCTATAGATTTTTTACACATATTGCAAAAGAACTTTTTTGTAGATTCAAGTATGATCTACAAAAAAGTATTGCAGCAATTTCGACAAAACCTCATGGGTTACAAGACAATCGGGGTCGAATGTCACTCCGAATGAAACACCACACGAGTCGAAGTTTTAATACTAGATTAAGCCTAAACTTGGTGAAGGCGGACAAATCGGCTACTTGTAGATCTAAACTAATGTTAAAGCCTTCAAATTTCACATTAGTTGATACTGGAATTATTTAACTTAATCAAATTAAAACTATACATTATAATTTAATTAAAATTTCGACTCGGGCCGTCAAATTGACTGCCTGCGGTAGTTCTAGTGTTAAAAGAGAGTCGACGAAAAATCACAAGCCCAAGCGACACATTTAAAGCTTCCCGAGCAACACTTACGAATTTTTCGAGCACATGAAACACAGCCGAATGACGGATGACACTCGACGGGGTACTGCCATTTCGTTCTCCATTGTACATACGTTCCGTGCCCTCGCACCGATAGATCACACAGATACATACCTTCTACCCAGATCCGCACGCCTTCACTCGGCGTTCGCGCGTTCACCTATCCCAACGAATTCAATGACAACGGCCGGTCCGCCGCGGCTGCGATATACGAAGCGCATAAATTTATCGTCGCGCCAGCCCGCCATCGAGAACAATGTCGATCCGCCAAACGACAGATCGTTCGGCTCAAAGCCGGCGAAACGCTTCGCCGTAACACGTGTTCGTTCACGTAACAGTAACCGCGCGTAACAGGCGTCGAATACAAATGGAATTCTTATTGCAAAGCGAGAGACAGGCGAGTATTGCATTTTCAAGAGAGACGACCTCCCCCCCCCCCCTCCTCTCACACTGACTATCTCCATATCTCCCACCCGTATAACGCTACTTAAAATTCATAAAGTACACGACTCGCCTCTCGCGCTCGAAGCCGCGAAACGCGAGCGATCGACGCTCGCCTCGCGCTTACGTAAGTCGCTCGGGCTCGCTGCGAGGCGGGAGAGAGAAGAAGTGCAGAGATTCTCTCTCCGATCCCGGCCGGAAGAATTTAATAAATCAACTTTCACCGCGTTTACGGCTGCCGTTGCTAATTTGAATCGTAATTGAAATAGGGTCCGTCGAGCGATGAATCCGTTCTCCGGGTCTATCGATTCCACGCCGTGGCGGCTATCGATATTCTCGCCGATCGACGATATCGTCGCTCGCCCGAAATAAGCTTCTCAGTTCTCTACTCGGCGGAGTCGGTGGCGCGGGTGAACGCTGCACGGACGACACGTGCAGCGGCGCGCCACTGCTGCGTTATGGGCGTTTCCTGTTGTCGCTTCTTTCGAAATTTCAAGTCGGCCGTCGAAATATTTACCCGCATCCGAACAAATATTGACGCGCGGAGGAGTCGTCGCGATACGTAGGCGCGGAGTGCGCCTCCCGCGCGACTTGGCGAACTCGTCGCTTCCTCGTTCCCGATTCGTCGTATCGCGGCTCGTGAGACGCGAAGCGCGGAGAAAAGCGAGCTTCTTCCCGAAAAGTTTCTTTCTATGCGAGCGGATCTCGCGGATCGATGTGCAGTCTGCTCTCCGGCGAGATTGAAACGCCTTTCTCCTTAATCACGCACAGAGAAAAAGAAATTAGTTGGATCTATTAATAATTACTTGCGCAGTCGCAAGTAATTATCAATTTACATCAATTTGACTTTTTTTTTCTTATTATATGAATATTTCTTCCTTGCAATCACATTCTGTTTCACATGATTGCAAAAAAGAGATATCAAATTGATGTAGTATTAAAAAATTTCATCGATATAAACAAACAATTACTTGTGACCCCGCAAGTAATTTTCAACAGATCCAACTAATTCTATTTTTTCTGTGCGATTTATCCAAAATTACAAACTAACCGGATAAACTTGTATGATCGTTATGGCGTTTATACAAACTATAATAATTGATTGCTCTAAAGTTTACGTTTATTTTGCCGCGTGAATTTATAAGAATAATCGTTCATGAAAAAATTATCGAATTTATATTATGATGCTATTCAAATTAATCGTTATATTTATTATAGCAAAATATCAACGAAAAATTTACGATAAGTTGAACAAATATTTAACATTTTATTAGTTTGAAACCATTTAATGACACAAAATATGCTTGCTCAGTGACGACTCATTAAACGCAAAACCTTGGTGCATCCGATGAGCCAATTCTACCTGAAGTTGCTGTACAATCAACGTACGTTTGTCTATCTGGGTAACCAAATCATGGTGGAGGGTCTATGTATGTGCGAGGCACAACAAGGAAGCCGAAGAATCCGTCTGCTCTTCAAGGTCCACGACTGGTGTGATCTTCGAAATTCCCAGAAAGACACACCGGAGTGTCATACAAAGTCTCGATAAAAGCCTACGTTGTACAAACCACTCGTATTAAGAGGCCGACACACCCCGTCTGGAAATGTAAAGCTATATTTTCAATATGGTGCATAAGAACCTTTTGCATTTTTGCCACCACACTTAAAAAACATAAATCTAGAGCCTTATAGAAAAAAAAATATTATAATAATAAATTTCTGATTTTGCCGATTGATTACAACAAAGAAATGTATTTGTTTTTCTATAGGGCCCTAGATTTATGTTTTTTAAGTGTGGTGGCGAAAATACGAAAGGTTCTTATGCACCATCTTGGAAATATTACTTTACAGCCGCGACAATTTTCGGGCATTTTTGTCGCGGCTGTAAAGTAATATTTCCAATATGGTGCATAAGAACCTTTCGTATTTTCGCCACCACAGTTAAAAAACATAAATCTAGGGCCCTATAGAAAAAAAAATAAATTTTTTTGTTGTAATCAATCGGCAAAATCAGAAATTTATTATTTATTTCTTTTTTTTTCTATAAGGCTCTAGATTTATGTTTTTTAAGTGTGGTGGCGAAAATGCAAAAGGTTCTTATGCACCATGTTGAAAATATAGCTTTACATTTCCAGACGGGGTGTGTCGGCCTCTTAACGGCACTCGAACCAAAGATTCGGAAAGAGAAAGGAGACGGAGATGACGCGAACGTAGCGTACGAGCTGTCGACACTCCCTCTGTATTTGCCACCAAAAAAAAAAAGAACCGGTAGACAGGTCCAACCGACTACAGAAAGAGTGAAACGAAAGGTGAGGTAGGTAAGTGGATTCAACCATACGAGTGGATTGGCGACATGAGTATCGAGTGACGTAACCCGACGCCACGGCCGACAGCCAGTTGACCCACGGGTGAAAGGTGTTGGTTTCTGCTCGGCCGTTCTATATATATATACGAGGCGTACGATCACTTTTAAATTACAAGATTTAATCACAATTATCGACGGAGCGTATGGAGCGGGAGAGGGTTTGTTATCCCACTACTCTCCGCAGCAGCATCGTCTCGGACAACCCTGCGTGAAATTGAAACCACCACCCCGCCCCCCTTGTTCCGGCTCGATCACTCGCCTCGGCCAAACACATTTCCTCCGATCGTTTCGCGATTTAGCCGGACACCTGGAAGAAATCGGGAAATAAGAAGAGGAGGGGGGAGGAGACCCATTATCCGACTTGTCGGACAGTCTCGAAGCGAAAGAGCGTGTTTCAAAGGATAAGCTCCCTCGGAGAAAACGGCAATGGAGGAGCGTACGATTCCTCTTCTTCTCCCTCTCTCTTAGGTACTCTTCTTCTCCGCCCCCGTGTTCCTCTCCGCCGTTACTCTTCGCGTCAAGAGAGGCTTTCGTGGTGGGCGAAGTTACGCCGGCTTCTCGAGTGTCGCGATCGCCTTCTCGATTAGAAAAAGCGTCATCGATGGAAAGATTCGCAGAGGTATTCGCCGTTTTCCTCTTCGCGGTACATACGTGTATACAGAGACCTCATAACACTCGCAGTTACGTGACGTTTGAATGAGTAAAAATTCATTATTTCAATTTTGTAGCGCCATTAGAGCGTTCGACGGACGTGTAAATATCTCGACTTGAATGTACATAAAATTTTATTATAACATCAAAGCTTAATTATTAACAGTTAATCGATTCGTCCGAAATTTATTGCAAAATATTTTTCCCAATATCGCTGTTAAGTTCCGTTGAAACCAACGCAGATTTCAACGGTACACACATTAGCAAGGTCACCGACACCCGCGAACTTCCTTATATTACACGTACGGGATCCCGTTCAAAGGATGCTCTAGGTATACATCCTCTCCCAGCCGACCTCCGTCGACTTATCCGCGTATTACCCATTCAACTCGCTGATCCCCACGTGTCTATAATACATTCTATCAAGACGCGTTAATGAGAATGTCACGCATATATGTATGCCTACTTACCGGAGTACGCGCTCCCATCTGCATACTCATCTGCCGGGTATCCGCGAGACGCGCGGCACGGTGTAACCTTTCGACTCGAACTCCTTGAGTTTCCGTTACGCGGCGTCGATGGGGTCTGTCCGTACATCATCTCCGTACCTGCGCCCACATCGACGCCGTTCCGCAATCTCGCTTTATCGCCGCTTCGCGGATGGAGTTTCCGGCGCACGAGTGCCCCGAATGCGGTGGGGGACTTTGAGAGATTCGAAAACGATTTCCAGCCCGTCTCGCTCTCCCCGCGTCGACGGCGGAGCCGCGGTCACATCGGGATGGGCGATGCGGCGGCGACGGGTCTGGGGAGTGCGTCTAGCATTTTTTTTTCCTTGCGGACGAACGAAAACTTTTCTTCGCTTCGATGCCACCGTATCTCGAACGGCAGATGAGATACTTCGTGGGGTGTGGAGAAAGGGAAGGGGGAAGGCGGATGGAATCTCCATTCTCGTCGAGACGCTGTAGTACGCCAATACAGAAAAAAAAAAGTAGGTATTTTATCGACGATGTACGATGTGCATGGCAGGAGGAGCGAGACGGAAATGCAGTAGGTAGGAGTGCTGGCGAACGGAAAGTGAGTTTGCCAACTCGCGGCGGAGCGTTTCGTCCTGGAGTCGGCCCGTGGACTCGTCAAGTAAGGCTAGGCCGACTCCTGCCTTAGACGCTCTGTGGTCCTCCGTGAGAGACGGGCAGTTACGGTCTTATATAGTAACTTGCCCGTTGTTGGATCACTAACGAGAAGCCGAGAGCCATGGGCCGGGAGCCGCGGAGTCGATGGCCGAGAGGGTCGGCGCCATCTGGCAGCAGGTCGCCGTAGCGCGACGAGTCGCCACAGGAGATTTCTGATGAAAAAGTCCTCGTATATTATACAATACCGATATCGGTGTAAGGTGACGCTGTTTGCACGCGTATATAGGCGTACATTTTTTTATGTCCTTACGCGACTGACACCCACGCGCGCTCGAATCTGCAGGCAACCGTGTGCACTGAGAAAAATATTATATAGCTAGCCGATCGAAGCAAGCGTCGCAATATTAATATAGCGACGAGAACATATTTATTTAAGTCTGACATATTGAATTTTAAGTATAATATGTTATTTGAATTAAATACGAATCAAATGTAGATTCATTCAATTCAATGAACATGCACTTTTTTGTCTTAAATAAATATATTCTCTCGGCACTATTAATATCGACGGTTACTTGGATCGGCAAATTATTTTTCTCAGTGTGTTATCCTATAAATACACAGATCACTTTCTCGGATATCCCTCCCTCCGGAAATACCTTGCGACATACTCATTTATGAACGGGAAGTGCATCGCGAACTTTCGTTTCACGAAACTTTTCCTCGCCATGTCGATTGGACTCTGTGTGTGTGTGTGTGTGTGACTTCTGTAAGTATACATAAATTCGGGGGCTACTCTTAGCGCTAAGAGCAGGAAATGAAAATCCAGACCAATATGTGCACGATACAAATTTATAAACTGGCGGTCCATGCTGAAAAATCGGACCTTTCAAATATTTGTTCGAATGACCGCGTCCTCCCAGGCGGAAATATTTTATATATAATTGTATATGATCCATATGTGGTTTTGGTAATAAATATGGACTATATATGATTTCTATATTAACCATATAGAGGAGAGTAGCCTATATTGAACCGGTACCTAAATTGGACCTCCTGGCTATTTTAAGTAAATGAGCATTTCTACTGGTTCCAGAGATTTCGATTTTTGTCAAAATCTTAAGCGCTGATTCAAAAAACCATGCACTTATTAACATATATACCCTACATATTGACTATATCTCAAAGGAAATATAAAATATTAACGATTTTATGTACGAGAGAATATTTTTTTTTCATGGAAAATCATCGATATCTCCGTGATCTTTTAAGATTTCCTTCATAAGAGTGCATGATTTTTGGAATCAGCGCTTAAGATTTAGACAAAAATCGAAATCTCTGGTATCGAACTCTCGACCATCCTATCTTGTGTATTTTTCCGCGTTGATTACAAAAATTATCAATATATTGAGGAAATCTCAAAGGAACACCGAGATATCCATGACTTTGATGAAAAAATAATTTTTCCGAGCATAAAATCGCTGATATCTCACATTTCCTTTGAGATATGGACCTGATAACTATGATTTTCGGAATCAGCGTGAAAAAATACATCGGATAGGGTGGTCGAGAGATCGATTTGAGAGATTTCAATTTTCGCGAAGAATTGAAAAAATCTAAGGCATACCCCTTAGATTTTGACAAAAATCGAAATCTCTGGAAGCGAACTCTTGACCATCCTATCTTATGTATTTTTTCGCGTTGATTACGAAAATCATCAATATATTGAGGAAATCTCAGAGGAACACCGAGATATCCATGATTTTTTTATGAAAAAATTCTTTTTTCGAACATAAAATCGCTGATATCTCACATTTCCTTTGAGATATGAACCTGATAACCATGATTTTCGGAATCAGCGTGAAAAAATACATCGGATAGGGTGGTCGAGAGATCGATTTGAGAGATTTCAATTTTCGCGAAGAATTGAAAAAATCTAACGCATACCCCTTAGATTTTGACAAAAATCGAAATCTCTGGAAGCGAACTCTTGACCATCCTATCTTATGTATTTTTGCGCGTTGATTACGAAAATCATCAATATATTGAGGAAATCTCAAAGAAACACCGAGATATCCATGATTTTTTTATGAAAAAATTCTTTTTTCGAACATAAAATCGCTGATATCTCACATTTTATTTGAGATATGAACCTGATAACTATGATTTACGGAATCAGCGTGAAAAAAATACATCGGATAGGGTGGTCGAGAGATCGATTTGAGAGATTTCAATTTTCGCGAAGAATTGAAAAAATCTTAAGGTATTAAATGCCTTAGATCTTGATAAAAATCGAAATCTCTGGAAACGAACTTTCGACCATCCTATCTTATGTATTTTTTCGCGCTGACTACGAAAATTATAGATATATCGAGGATATCTCAAAGGAAGACCGAGATATTGATGATTTTCCGTGAAAAAAGTAATTTTCTGGTACATGAAATCACCGATATCTCTTATATTTCCTTTGAGATATCGTCAATATATCTGCTATTTTCGGAATCAGTGTGAAAAAATACATCTGATAGGGTGGTCGAGAGATCGATTTTAGAGATTTCAATTTTCGCGAAAAATTGAAAAAATGTCCAATGTCAATTGTTGAAATGTAGAACTTTTCCGCTTGGGATGTGATTACAAGAAAGAAATATCAAATTATTATGAAAAAAAAAACAAATTGATGTAAATAAATAATTACTAGCGACCCCGTCAATAATTTTTAGTACCTAAATCAAATTAATTCTTTTTCTCTGTGTATTTTTCATATGGTTGATACAGAAGTCACATATAATCCATATGTGACCAAATCCGCATATGGAATGTGTATACAAAATATATAAAACTTTTCCGCCTCGGTGCAGTGACACCCCAGCGAAAAGCTCATCGCCGTCGACCGCGGGTAACGATCTTTCGACGCGGTGACCTCCGCCGCTCGCGGAAGAGCACAAACGAGAACGCGGCGACCCGAAAGCCAAAGCGCAACGAGCGTCAAAAGCGTCGCCTCGCACATACGGGCGCTCGGTGACACTGTGCGGCGTGCCATGGCAGCGCGCGCGCGCACACACACACACGCTCCTATTTGCAGAGGAGCAAAGAGTCCGAGGGAGAGGGATGACGAAATGGGAAACGAGGAGAGCGAAAAGTTTTACCGCGAGTCGTGTGTGTAATCCTATGTACGAACTCGCGACTCCGACCGCCCTTTCTGGCGATGCCCGCTGACCGCGATGATTGCGCGGAAAGTGGCGAACCGTGAGCGCGTATGGACACATGCATACATATACGCGAAAGTCCATCCGCATCGCGCGCGCGCGCGCGATACGTCAAAGCCCGCGGTATTTGCCGCAAAACGTAGGTACATAGTTCTCGCATGGATATAGGCGCGGGCGTGTGTAAATAGTTCCGACGACGCGAGAGACGCACGATTGCATACCGCACACCGAGGGAACAATTGATTAACAGTTAATAAATGTAATTTTAAATACGGCGAACTAAATATTTCATTAAGACAAGAAGATATATGTTAATTATGAAAATGCTTATTTCATTGAAATGGTTGCCCCAAACAATTTAATTACGCTAAATAAATATCGTAAGAATTAACGAATATTTACTTGATTCGTAAAATTGTTTATTTCGCTATATATTCGAGCAAAGATTTATTAACCGTAATACGAATAAATATTTTTCTCGGTGCACCTTCGCGAAAGCGCGGTTACGATGATTTGCTCGACGCACGGCGCCAATTAATTGCGAGTGACGATCGAGGAGGAGGGATCGGCGAGGGAGAAATTACCCGCGAATCGATGCGACTGCAATAATTGCGAAATCGGAAGATTCGGGTCAAGTACGTACGCGCGCCTCGCGCGAGAGATGTTTTGTATACTTACCCGCGCGCGTATCCCCACGTACGATGCACATGTACATGTACATGTATGGAAAACGCCGTGTGTACTCGCGACCTGCACTGAAACTCCACACGGTAACCATGAGGACGACCGGCCAGTAATGGCGACGGGCGGGCGCATTTAAATAAATTACCGAGGCACGGTGAGGAGCCCTGCGCCCCGCGCGGTGCGGACGATCTGTCATTGTGTCGCGCACACACGTTCTGCGACGCGCGACACCACCCACAGTACCGACCGACCGTCGCGTCGCCGCGCACAGGTATACGCGGTCCCACGGAGTTTACAATATCGCGGCGACAGAGTCTGTTGGGTAATAAGCACCAAGCCGAAATACATAACCTAATTTTCTACTCCGCTTGTCATTGTGCAACGCGCGACTTCGCGTCGAGCTGAGCGCGCGCGGATGTATCGGGTGGATCACGGGAGAAACGGACGAGAACGGGGTGTAGTTGTACGGAGGTTCGTTGGGGGATGTAGGGGAGACAATAGCGAGAGGGATGCAGTGTGTAGTACTTTGATCGCGAGGGCTGTTTATTTCGAATCGAGGATCGGATATTTCATCCCTCTTTCGTCTGATCCTCCTTCGTGATACATAGTCATTTTTTTAATAAAATCCCCGAAATTTCGAGGTAATAAAAATCGATCTCCAATTATTCATGTATCAGAGAGGAAGCTCGTACAATAAAATTGTTCAAGAACCAATCATGATTACATTAGTAAGTATAGAGATCGATTTTTATGGCGTTAAAATGCTGGAAATTAAAAAAAATTGTAATCTAAGGTTTCACGGGGATCTTTGTGCAATTTTATTGCAAGAACCTTCTTCGTAATATACGAATAAGTGGAGATCGATTTTTATGACCGTGAAATTTCAAGGATTTATTTAAAAAATATGTAGAGTCTAAGCTTCCACCGTGACCCACGTGCAATTTTATCGTACGAGCAGCTGTAAGGGATGCCTTTTTAGCGCGCGCTACCGGTAATTAAATATATTTCCAAATGCCAAGTGCAATGGTCTTACCAGGTGTGCTCAACGATGCTCGTTTATTTCGCGTATGTGAAAACTAATCGGTGGACTTTCCGGGCAACCGTAGCGAGTAATCCTGCGCTTCAAAGTCGTCGCCCATATCCACCTTTGAAAGTTAAATAGTGGAAACTTAGATCATACAAGCAGGAGGATGAACAGAACGACATAATTATTTTCATCCCGCGACTTTTTCTTGTCAATTTCAATGGAAACCACCCAACGGAAGCTCGCGTCGCAACGGCTCCCGCAAATTTACAGCGACTACGGCCATGCGCGCGCTTGCGACAGAACGCGGTGTAACGATGATTAACGATAAACTCTGCCGCTAATTACGTCGAACAATAATGCGTCGTTACTGCACAATGCGGCTTGCGCAACGCGTGGAGCTACGCGACATTAGGCAAATGTCACGTTCCGGCGAACGAAATATTTACGTTGTTCCTTATTTTCCGCGGGACAATAAACGCACCCGACGAACGAGTTCGCTCTGTACCATCCAATTAACTCCTCGCCGCCGCCTCCTTCGCGTCGACGAACGCGTCACCGTTATCCGGACTCTCTTCACACCGAAGAGACAGTTTATTAATAGTTATTAATAAATTTAATTTCAAATACGGTAAAATAAACATTTCGTTAGGACGATAAAATATATCTTAATTACTAAAATGTTTATTTCATCCAAATGATTGCCTCAAAAAATGTAATTATGCCAAGTAAGTATCGTAATAGTTGATGAATATTTACTTGATTCGATGAAATATTTATTTCGCCATATATTCAAGCAAAAATGTATTAACTACGAATACATTTTTTTTCTCGGTGCAGCTTTGAAAGAACAGTTTATTAACAGTTAATAAATGTAATTTTATGGCGAAACAAATATTTCATAAGAACAAGAAAATATATGTTAATTATTAAAACGCTTATTCAATTGTGCGAAAGGATCTAATTCTGCCAAAGAAATATCGTAATAGTTAACGAATATTTTTTTGATTCAAGAAAATGTTTGTTTCGTCATATTTAAACAAACATTTATTAATTACAAGCACTCTCAAAACCCCGCAACCCGACGCACCACGTGGATATCCATTCGCATAGTGCTATACACACGCAGCGACGTCCGCGACGGTGTATCCCGAGAGCAACTTCCTCCGAACGAACCTCGCGGCTGCAGGCAACCACGGTAGCGCTACACAGGACCGAAGTTCTCTTCCATAAATCGTCCGACACCCTTGCCCCCCCCCCCCCCCCCCCGTAAACACTCGGAATGGCAAATTAGCTTTCGTGCCCGGTTATTTAGATGAAATGCAGATTACCACGATATTACGGTGGTTTATGGAAGCCGGTGTCCAAAGAGGGATTCCCCTCGTTCTCTTCGCGTCGGGTGTGCCAACAACCGGCTCGTCGTTGAATCGGTAAACGCGTAGGCCGCGGCAGACGGCGGTCGACCACCGCGACGGCAAGCGAGCCGCGATTGCGTCCGTACGCTTCGCGCGAACTGCCAGACGACGCCGCGGTAGGATCGACCGTCTGCGGTGTGTCGCGCGCATCTGGGAAGGTGCATCGCGTAATTCGAATAACGGACGCGTGTGCCGTGACTCGCGCGGGATCTAGGTTAGGTGAGAGCGACTGTCGAAAGACCAGGAGGGACGGTCATTCTTTCCGGGAACCGCGACTATGGAGTTGGAACGCGAGGGAAGGATGTCCCCGGAGTGACATCGCCGTTCAAGTCGCCCCGTGACCATTTGCGAGACGTCGCGTCAGACGTTAGACGACGTACCGCGTGTACGAAGCGAAACATGTGCTCCCGCTCGCTTGAATAACAGACGTAGATTCGCGCACGAGTAACCTCGTATCGCGCCCAGGTGCGCGCAAACATTACGCGGCGCGTGCACAGTTAAACAGCTGAGCACAATAATATTTACATAACCTCATTCCACGATGATCATCCTCAGCAGCCCGATCCACTCGACGATGTGGTCTTCACGGGTCGCGAGGGGCGCGGAGGGTTCAAATTGGATCGCGTCGACCCGATCCCACCAACCGCTCTGCTCGCCGGTCCCCCACACTCGACTAGCTTCCTCCGCGCTCACGGGCGCCACGCGATCTTCAACAGGTCGCGTCCAACAGCCGCCGCCCGGCGCGACATTCCGCGCGCGCGGAGGCCCTCAGACGAATAAAGAAGTGCCGGAGGGCGGCGAGGCCGATAGGTGTCGTTAGTAGTCACCGGTATGTACCATCGCGTTACCGCATCGGCCAACCCTCTAATCAGACTCACCGAGTTACCGCTCGGTTACTTAGCGGGCCGCCTCGACTCTCTGTAATCAGTGTGCCTCGGCTGCCTCTCTCGGCGTGTCATTACCAGCACTCGTAGACTCGACTGGCGAATAATTGCCGAGGGGCGAGCGGACGGCTGTGTACCACCACCATCGCGGGCGAAGTAATAAGTAATAAGATCCCATGGCGCGGTGCATCGCCGCGGCGCTGCACCGGCGGACGTGCGATGTGTCCGCGGTGGTGCGTTGCACTCTTATCCAACGCGATTATTTATCGCACCCTCCCCGGCACCTCGCGGGCGTCCCGAGCGTTTTCGTGAACGCGCGTATAATTACCCCGATACGGGTGCAATCGCGCCGCATCACCCGCGCGCGCTCCACCGAACGTTGCAACTGTTCGATAACGCACCGCCTCGCGCGGCGCGGGTATTTCGGGGCATACCCACTCCGGGATGGGGCAGTGGGTGGGTCCGTTACGGTACGGGTAATTTCCTCGAGCGATTAACATGCAAAACTACACACCCACTAACCACGTCCCGCGAGATAAGCAGATACATACATTAAAATGCTAATTATTTCAGGCCACGGCGGGACCGCGGCGATAAAAGTAACAAATGCCCTCCCCTCCTCCCGCCGCGCGCCTCGTCGAGTCCTACACCCCCTCGTTACGAGGGCGGACTGTCGCGTCTTTCATTCCGGCTCGTTTTTCTCTTTCTTCTTCTTCTTCTTCTCGCCTCCTCCGGGATCACCTGGATTTATCAGAGGCGCAGATAGCGAGCGCCCCGACGTCGCCGTTACAGTGACACAATTTTCCAATAACCGGGAAGGGATACCCCGCTGCGTCGCCCTGCCGCTGTACCGCGCCGTCGTCATTATCGAGAGCGCCTCCGCCGCCTCCACGGTGATTACCCGGGCGAGCGGGCGAGGTAAACAATAATTTATCCGATGGAGCGATAACGGTCGCGCGAGATAAGATCGCACTCGAGGCACGCACACGATTTCGAACCGCCCGCCGGTAGCACGGATCGGTTTCTCGGCGCGTAACGGAGTTATTATAGGGCTGCGAGATGATCAAGTTCGCTGCAGAGGTCGTAAGATATCCCTAAAGCCGATTCTGGATCAACACACAGAGGATTCGGAATGGCGATACACTGAGAAACAAATCTGGTCGAAAGATTAACCATAGTTGGTTTAAATTTCTACAAAATAATAATAAATTCATTTCAGTTCAGGAAATTCTGTTTAATTCGATACGCGCTTATTTGCAATAAGTATAAGCATAAACGATGAAGTAAATATTAATCGTATTAAAAAAAATACTTATTCGTTTCAATTGCACAAATGTAGTCATATATGGCGGACTAAATATACAAAATTGTAACATCTAAATAAATATCTACTTAGAGAGTGATTAAGCATATATTAGTTGCGAATAAATGGGTATTGGATTGAGAGCACAATTATATAAATTAATAATAGTTTTCAGTGCTTGAAATAATTCAAGCCAACTAAATTGATTCAACCAATTTTTTCTCTCAGTTTATACACTGAGAGAGCTAATTGCTAGTGTCAAGAAAATATTTCTCGAATAAAGAACATCCTACGATCTTAACAATTTTTAAGAATACAGATTCATGATTGAAAAATATATATTCTTGATTCTCAAGAATACCGTCGTGGGGACAAGACATTCTTTCTCCGTAAAGAAAGAAACGATTAAGTAGGTACTCGCGAGCTTATCAAATATTTTCTTGCACGAAGGAAACCGTGGCTTGATCCTGAAATTATATAATATTAGGTATATCTTTGATTGAAGAAGACTTTCTGTGGCACCAGAAATTATTCCTCTCAGTGTAGTTTCCTGATCGACGTTCGCATTTTGTGGACAATTTTCGTACATATTCCAACGCGAGCGAACGCCGATGGAACTATCGGACGTTCCTTCCAACGAGAGACATTATTTCCCGACAACGTATGCATACGAATGTCGAGGAGGGAAGACTCTCTTATCGATGAGCAAGACACTCTCCATTTATATACTTCGCGCGCCGAGAACCCGTTATACGACGACGATGGAAACGGGTTTTACGATTGCCCGACCGCGCGTCGCGCGATCGACCGATTCAAATGCAAATCTATTCGTTTCCGCGGACATATGCAAAGGAGCCGAGATCGATCGGCGTTAGGAGAGATATTAGTTCCTCTTCGAGAGCACCGATACTCGAAATCACTCGATCATCTTTCGATCTTAGCCGCGGGTGGGGATTAACGATCGCGTCGTTTGTATATACATTCGCGATATATCTATATTTGCAGGGGGATATAGAAGCGTACGTTTTGTGAATACATTAGTGGCCGGTGAACTTATTGCCATTGTGATTGGACGTTCGTTCTGGCAGATATGTAATAATTGCGATAAATTATTATCGCGCTCGATATATATAGATCGACATTTTTCTCGCGTATATCTGTTCACACACATGAGCGATACAAAATTCCGCGGCGTGGATCTATTACAGTTTACTCGAGCCGAGTAATATTTGTTTGGATTAAAGAAAATTAACTAAATCCATGCAAACATAACTTGAGTCAAGTAAACCATCGACACGAATAGTGCCAGGAAAACCGTTTACTTGGATTCGCCATTTATTTTTCTCAGTGTAGGTCGACACCGGTGAAACGGTGCAAAAAATGAACACTATTTTTTACGGTACACGCGGATATGCGGAGAAGTATACAAATAATTATCGCTTGTATACTTCTGCAGCGGTTTCTGGTCGAGCGGTATTTCCCCCGAACGTGTAACCGCTTCCAGGAAATTTTTACGAGCGAGTATGCGTTGACGCACGCGTGACCGAGGGGCTTCCTGGTGATGAGACTCGACACTTCCGCTTTGTTCGCTCGACTGTCTCGTCGGCACGCCGACGACGTGGCGAAATTCTCGAGTCAAACGATTCTGAAAAGGTGAACGACCGAGGAACTGAACGAAGACTCGCGAGAGACGGCAAGGTCGCTCGGCGATTCGATTCGAACGTAATTACCCGAGTATAAACGCACGTGTCCCGGTGCGGGGGAGAAAGACGGGGGGAAAGAAATACCGCGCTTCGCGCCGATATAAACATACATATATTTCGCGCTCCCGCGGGTCGTGCGTCTTCCGGTGTCTGCGTCTTCCGGGGGGTGGGGTACTCTACCCTACGAAATTCTGCAAAACCCAGGCGGAATAGTTCCATATACCTTGTATATAATTCATATGTGGTTTAGGTCATATGTGGATTATACATGATTTCTCTGTATCAATCGTATATAAGGACTATATGTACAAATTTTGGAATGTTTGTATAATTCATATCCTTACACCTTTGTATATTCATACCCCACACCGATACCATTAATAAGTATTACAAATTTGTAATTGTATCCCCTGAGCATGGATGACCACCCCTATTGCGAAAAAATGGACAAAAATTCCGAAAATCCTAGAGCTGCTTCGATACGAATAATTGTCATCCACTCGGAATTTAACATTGGAACTCCATAAGGCCGGACCTCGTTTCTCAGAATTAACACCTGAACGGGCTGAATCACATTTTTTTTATCGCTGCTACCGATGCTTGCACAAAAACTTACATCCCTCCTCGAATTTTCTATAAAATTCCATTCGTATCTAATGATCCTTTCCTATTTCTATTTCAATCTATTTTTAGGACAGCATTTCTGATCCAGTCTGTATAGAAAATATACAGAGTTTTTCCACTCGGGAAGACACCCCTAAATTGCCGGGGCCGCGAAATATCTCCTATCCCAAAACACCTCGAATCAACTCCGTCGACACTCTCTCTCTCTCTCTCTTTATCTCTCGCCGATTATCTCGTCTCGTTAATTGACCGCGCCGAACTCACGCCTGGAAATGGGTCGGCCGGTCTGCCGCGCCGCGCCCTTGGACCGCGAAACGTTCGCGGGGAACGATTTACGCGGCTGCGCGAGCGAGTTCATAAATTTTACAATCGCAACGAACGTCGTGTCCACGCGCGGTGCACATTGTGCCTACGCGACGACGCGACGAGACTCGAGCCAAGGCGA
Organism: Xiphydria camelus; assembly: GCA_963678675.1. Lineage (NCBI taxonomy): Eukaryota > Metazoa > Arthropoda > Insecta > Hymenoptera > Xiphydriidae > Xiphydria > Xiphydria camelus. The sequence continues at coordinate 24,378,106 of OY783199.1, read as the reverse complement.
GACTCGGCTAACCCGGCGTAACCTAACCCTAGCTCGATCTAGCCTAACCTCACCTCGCGCCCCGCCTTATACGCACCTCCGTATAGCTGTACGAGCTTACGTAAGCGCCATCGAACGTACAACAGACCGGGCGGATTCATTCACCTGAACTACGCGTTCGCGTATACGTTCGCGCTCTCTCGCCCCGGGCGACTTCCACGTCTCGCGGGTAATTAAACACGCCAATCACAATCACGCCGACCGACCGCTCTGTTAGCTGTGTCGGATAAATGTATCTCTTCTCTCACTCTCGCTCTATCTCCCGCGAAGCCGAGACTCTTCCCGTTTGTGCGTTATCGAGCGCGGACGGAGGAGTTTCTCATCACGGGATAACTAACCACGTGTCGTTGAATTCCGAGATCGGAGGTGGATCGCGGGGGAGGGCGAGTGAAAGCTAATCGTATCGAGAGGCTGCTATTTATTTTTCGAGTGGCTCTGAGGGCATCGCTAGATATTTTTTCCTTTTTTTCAGTGATCTGTACGCGTTCGTACATTTCTTGATTTCTTTCGAGCGAAGCAGTGATGGAGTAGAAGACGGGAGAACGTTGTGCGGGTGTTTTTCTTGTATTTCGTATGGAGGAAGAACGACGCGAGGTGTGTTGCGGGACACCTGCATCACATTTTACACGCGCTGGACGTGACGAAACGCCACCGTAATTTTCTTACGGTGTCGATAATTAGCGAGTCGAGCGTGTACAAACTCGTCGAGGCTCTCTTGGTGTCGATGACCCGCTCGCAGCGCCTTCTTAACACCCTCTTGACGCGAGGAAACCCGGAAGATTCGGCGCGGTTGCTGAGCTGGAGCCAGGAGGTGCGAAACGAGACTACATGTGGTGTTCTTCGTTTTCTGAGGTGGACCGATAAATACTCAAACGATGTAGGGTGACCTGGGATGCTGTTCCAGTCAAGAGGAACAGTCGAAAATTGAAATATCTGGAATCGAATTCTCAGCCGGTCTATTCGATGTACTTTTTTTCACGCTGATTTCGAAAATGACGAATTCATTGACGATATCTTAAAGGGAGATTGAAGATTCGATAATTTCTCGTGAAAAAAGAAAACTTTCTTATACGGAAAATCGCCGATATCTTAGATTTCCTCCGAGATGTGAATCTGATAAGCGTGCTTTTCGTAATCAGTGCTGAAAAATCTATAAAATTGGGTGATCGGAAGTTCAATCCCGATTTTTTGGCAAGAATAATTCTCGTCGTAGCGCGAGAACCGAATTAAAGTGACATCTACAGAGGCGACAAAGAGAGCTGAAGAGCTTCGTCGATTTTTGAACGAGTTTCGGTATTCGGGAATCATCGGCACGGAAGAGAGAGCTGAATTTCGACACGACTCGATGCACCAACGGAATGATTGATTCCGCGCGCTCGCGAGTAGAAGCTGCGGCAATTCGGTCGACGCGGACGCTTCGCGAGTCGCGCGTTCGATTTAATCGAGCCGACGCGAAACGGTACGAAGCGGTACCGTTTTATCCCCAGCTCGCGTACCTAGTATAGCTGCTCCACTTCGCAATCGTCTCTCCGCTGCGCATCTCGAATAATACCTCGTTCACGCGCGCGCGAATGCGTTCGACAGTCGCATCTTTCGCTCTGAAAACCCATCAACAGTGGGAAACTCGATGTAGCGAACGACAGTTATACATATGTGTACGCGTCCTGAAATGCAGTGCAATTTTGCAGCCACACTTGAGCTGCACTTCTGCCACGCAAGAAAATACTGATATCAGTAAACTTTACTGTGTTTGCAATGAAAGAGGTACGCGTGAGGATCTTAGGATCTTTTTACAATGCAATACGATACACAGTAAAAAGTTAGTGTTAATTTTTAACACACCTATGTGTATCACATCTGATGTCATTCAGTCTTACGCCATTGTTACCTAACACCGCAAGTGATATCTATATGGGTCAACACTGCAGAAATGTTTATATTTTAATGTTTCTTTTGAAAACATCAAGTCGTCTTAGTTGACATTACAATTTACCAGTTTCTCAGAAAAAATTGCTCTTCAGCACAGTAGAAACCATTTAAAACCCTTATGTATGCCTCTTTGAATGTAAATACAATACAATTTACTGTACAATTTTGGTATCTATATTTTCGCGTGCGCGTTATTTTTTTACTCGACCTCGGCCGCGCGAGCATCGTCGACGAACCTCGCGAGTGAAACGAGACGCGATAAAAATTTGAAGGGAAAAGTTGTTTGGTTCCGAAATTCGAACGACTCCTGTTTTTCGACTTTTGCAACATCTCGCTCCACTGCTGAAATAACCCAGCCGGCAATGCTCGCCGAGGCATACACATTATGTACCCTGGAAATCTGGGTTGCTCCCTGTACGAAATAACGAATCGTTGGGAAAATATGACATTTGTGGAGATGGTAAAAAATAATTCCACCCGAATTCTTCATATTTTATCCTTCGGTGTGCATTTATTTCAAACATCCACCGTGCAGAGATATCCTAAAAATGAATATTACATTAAGCTCGCTTTTCGACCTATTTACACAGAAACCGCGAGATGAATTATTACCAGAAATGTGTGGGAGCGTTCCAATGTCTTCCTATACATAACGAATACAAGAGACGGCGATGGCAATGATTCGAAATATCTCGAAGCAGCAGCTTTTCGCTTTCAGCTTCCCCTCGTCGAGACAGGAAATCTCCAGAAAGCGGATAGACGTCTACTCGTTAGTCTACACGATAAGTGCTACTGCAGCGGAATTGAATTTGACTCAGCGATAGCATCTACCGCTCGATAATGTCGATGACATTGAAAAACGCGGTACACCGCTGCCATCGAGCGCTCCGCGATGTGATTGATCGGCGGACGCATTAGTTTCCATTCGCAGGAAGTTCGCCTCTCGCTTCAGCCGCTGCCACTCGCCCCACAGTAACATGCTTCCGTCTCGACGTATGTAGATTCGCGTAAGCTGCCGGCTTCCGTGGGACTGCTCGATGCCGTTTCGAATAACATGCATAACGACGACGACGATGACGCGCGTATACCGAACGAGAACGAATCGTCGACGGCGGAGAGATACGGTCCGCGCTTTCGCAGCGCAAACACGCGCGCAAATATTTGTAGCGCGACGGCGTATATAAGTGGAAATTTTGCCGAGTGCGCGCGCGGGCGCTGAGATATCTCGCGCTAATTCGTTATTGCCGCGCGGAGGGGCGACGAGGAGCGAGAGGGACGTGACGCGCGGCCGGAAGAAGGAGGTGAAGAGGTGGAGTCGAGCGTAGCCGTCGAGGGGGTGGCGGCGGGTGAGTCGAAGAACGAGTTGTCAACGGAATCTCGTACGCGCGGAAACCACCGCGGCAAAACCGTCGCATCGCCGTGTCGCAGCGACGTTGAGAAAGAGAGAGAGAGAGAGAGAGGGCTCGCATTTTTCCAGCGACTGCCGCGGCGCTGCGGTCCGAGCTCTCGCGTAGTTCTCGGGGGAAAAGCGAACTCCGTATCTCTCGGATTACGAATCGCGCCGCGTCACCGCGTTTGCGCAACGCGGATTGGTCATCGACGCCCGCGTAAATTTCCCGTTCCCGCCGATAGTGCCACGATCTGAAGGGTCGTCGGCCGCGACGATTAGGTATGCCGACTGTTACGGAGCGATGATATTGGGGCGATTCAACAAAATTATCCGTTTACTTAATATACATATACACATCCGACGAAGTATTCGTGGAATATTTCGCAGCGGTATTCATTCAGAAAATGCTTTCTCATTCGGACTCCGATATTTGTCGATCTAACGTACGTTTCGTGCTACAACGCATGATAGCGAAAAGTAACATTATCAAAGATTAATTGCGCGTGTTAGACGAAAAAAAACTCGCGTGAGACTTTATCGTCCGCGCCGTTGTAAAGAGACACCGCTGTGACGTGTCCTCCTTATCGTTCGTCGTTCGTGTACAGAGAAAAAGAATTAATTGGATTTACTAATAATAATTACTTAGTAATTATTTATTTACATCTCGGTTAGATTTTTTTTCATATTCATTTGACGCTTCTTCCTTGCAATCGCATATTATTTCACGTGACTACAAGGGAGAAATATCTAATTGACGTATCCAAAGATTTCATTGGTGTGAATAAATAATTACTTGCGACCCCGCAAGTCATTTTCAGTAGATCCAACTAATTCTTTTTCGTTGTGCTTTTTCTCTGACGCGCTAGAGAGGAGTCATCGCGTATCCAGCCGAACGTACCAACGAGTTACGTCCTCTTGTTTGTACAATTTACGCACACATCGAAGAGAAGCATCGTACGGTGGATAGCCATATGGAAACACATGGATCCACTCGACAGATTTCCAGGCTATACTCTCGTGTTTCCACGACGTCTGGCGATTAGGTTTTCTCTTGGATATCGCCTCTTCCACATCAGCCGAGAGAGACGCTCTCAATTCCTCCGCGTTCCTCTCACGCTTGCCCTCGTCGCAGGTAGATTGGTTCTGGGCTGCACACGCACGTGGAGAGCGGAGCAGTCGTCGTCGTCGTCGCGGAAGACCCGCGGGAACCCCGAGGCTAAGAACGCCAAAGGAACGCGGAGAGACTTGTTCCATTTCTCTCGCGCAAATTGAATTTCGATCTGTCTCTGCTTAATTGAAAACGCGCCGGACGGAGGAGACGCGATAACCGCGGGGGCGCGTGTACTTCCAACCGCCGAGAAAATTGCACGCGATATTGGATGAATACTTTTGCCGGCTCTCGGGTGCGCGAAATCGGGGGTACGACGAGGCGGGGCAATCGCGCGCGTCTTTCTCGAGCGGTTCTTTTAATTTGCAGGACTATCGCGCATCGTTAAGGTACGACGCCGTTTGCGTAACTCGACTTCATCCCGGCGCTTGTCAGAGGATGCTGTTATAACGCTCGTGGTACTGGGTTGCTCAACATAGAAAATAAAAATTAGTTGGATCTATTAATAATTATACTTGCAGATTAGCAAGTATTTCTTTATTTACATCAATTTGATTTTTTTATCATAGATACTTCTCCCTTGCAATCACACATCTAGGATGCCCGGGAAAAAGAGTATAAGTCAAAGTCGCCTACCAAAACACTTCTACGATTTTCTTCTACTTTCCTAGAGATATATTTGTGTGCTACATGCATTTAACGGTTCTTATGAGAGAAGTGTTATTTTCATTTTATACATTTTTTCTCAACAGTTTGTGTTTCAATATAAACAAATAAAGGTGTTTTCTGAGCAATACCATTTTTTGACTTGTACTCTTTTTCCCGAGCATCCTAGATATCTACTATTCCATATGATTGTAAAGAAGAGATATCTAATCGAGATGTGTTAAAAGATTTCATTGATACAAATTGATGATGACTTGCGATCCCGCATATAATTTTCAGTGACCCGGCTGATTCGTTTTCTCTGTGTTCGAATACCGCACAGAGCGTTTAAACCAGTTCGCCTGGAGCTAGAAAAATTAGGCAACGAGCGCACGATTAAAATTGTCCTGACGTCAGCGGGCTTCGCGCGGGGAACGGGTGATAGCTGTGCAATCGCGCCGGAGTGGGAACAAAAAGCGACGTTGACGGTAACGAGGCGCGAGATTCGAGCGAGAGCGTCGCGAATAAATGAGGCTGACGTCGGGCTATTTATTCGTTCCACCGCGGGACGATTCTATTCGCGGTGTGTACTTCGTTCATTTTAATGACGACGAGTGCTCGCGCGTTGTTCTCCAAATCTTTCCGCTTCGAAAACGCCGGAGAAGCGGTCCAACGCGTCGATATCACTTATTCGCGACGTTCTCGATTTCAGAATCGACTCCTCGTCGATGCGATTCCGCAGCTATATCTTTCCGCACCCGCGCAAATGTTACGAGTCGCTGACAACATTTTAATCGCGCGTTCGTGGGGCGTCCTGGTTTTTCTTGAGAAATCGCGCCGCGAACTCCACGATCACAGCTTAAACAGATCAACCCTAACCGCATCGCTCCGCGAGCCCTTGCCACGACTAACGACCATCTCTTTCATTTCTGCAAATATTATCTAACCTCCATTCTCGTCGTCGACTGGTTTACGGCCGAGATAACGAGGCCACGGAGCCTTGACACACTCCTGGGTGGCTCCGCAGCGCAGTCGCGCGCGCGCACACACCCCAGCCTCCGGCCACGCAGGTGATTGATAATAAAAATTGAGGCTGCACGCCGGCGAGTTAATTGCTACACTTGGCGGCCGCCGCCGAGAGTCATCGTCCTTATAATCGTTAGATCATCTCGTCGCCCCTTCTCCTTTGCCTTCTTTCTGTTTCGATCTGCGAACGACTTCGCTTTCCACTCGCGAAATTCTCCCGATGGGGAAATCCTTTCGCACGCTCGACGAGATGGATCGTCCGGGTGGCGACAGGCCGTTTCTCAATGACGTCTACCCGAGCAGAACGCGTATAGGTGTCCCGGCCGCGAGATGTGCTCGAGGATTATTTAACCTGACGCGTCGAATTTTCTTCGCCGTCGCGTTTGGAATCTGTTGCTTCGATCGGTATCAGAGAAAAAGACACGTATCTTTTCACTGCCGTTGAGAAACATCGTAATTCGTTGCTATGCGAGGAAACATCGTAAGTCCTTGTTGTCATCGATGTGACTTACGACTTTTCCTTGATTGGTAACGAGTTGTGATGTTCTACAATGATAGATCAAAGGATACGTGCTTTTTTTCTGGTACCGGTTGATTTAAACTCCCAACGATACACATTTCTATCGTTAATATAATATCTACTCTTATACTTATAAAGTTTTTTTTTCCAATGCGCGATTATCAAAATTAATATACTCAGTAGTGTTGTTAAAACTAATATATTTCTTTATGAAATTGCTATTATAAATTTCATAACGGAGTATATTAATTTTCATAATGACGCATTGGATAAAAGCTTTATACAGAATTATATTAAATTTAATATAAATTTGTTTATACAGTGTGGAGAGCTTTGAGCAATCGACTCTAGAACTCTGTTAATAACGTACGTTTTGCTGTAATACGTGGGGACGATTCGATGTCTCGTTATTACTCGTGTAGCTACGAGTACCTATATAAATGGAGCAGTCCAAGGCACGGAAATCGTCGATTAAGAGGATGCTTTAACGATCTAATGAAATATACTGCGCGTCCGTGCATCTACTTCGCTTGATATCGATTGAAAAAATAGGTCAAGCGACGAAAACGAAAGTACGATGTGATTTATATCATACGAGGCTAAATTTACTCGCCAAGAAAAAAACTTCAATCACTATTATCTCATTATCTGTGAACTTTTGGCTGATCTTTATATCATACTTTTTTGAAGATTATGTTTCAATCTCTAATAAAGTCTTATATCGATGTAGCCGAAAAGTTCACAAATAATGAGATAATAATGATATTGAAGTACATACAAGATTCCACCACTGTCCGTACGATAAACACCACCACGACACTCGTTTCAGTGACAAACGCGCTTCGTCTACGCGTTCGCTTTCATCTCGCCCGGTCAAACGAGCAACGCGCGCGTCTACGAATATCCTCTCCCCCCGCCGTACGAATAGTAATATCACGCTTTGTCGTCTCGTTAAAAGGTCGAATTCGAGCGCGGTACACCGACGGGGGCCGCGTAACGACGTTCGGAAATCTCGTTAACGCGCGCACGGGCCTCTGCCGGAGTTGCGCGGGGAGGGCGGTATTCACGCATACGTACAGCGGCGTACGTGCAGGTGCCATTCGCTCAACGGATAATCGTTCTTTTCCCTTCGTTACGAGCCCCGAATCGGCTCGCGTTTGCGCGGTACTCGTGGCGGCCGATTCTCCCGACCGCCCCGGGGGTACGCAGTTACACGCGCGAAAAACGCCACGAGGTAACGACGTCGGCGTGAGTATCTCGTTAGTGCGTCGTTTGTCTACGCGCGAGGGCCAATTTTTCCCCTTGATTACGCGGACCGGGCGAAAAAGGAAAAAAGGAGCAATTCGTTTACGCCCTGTGGAGTGACGCGCCCCCTCTCTCTCCCTCCCACTCACTCTCACCATCTCCCCCCTCTCTCGGGTTAAAAGCGACTCGCACGTTTCGACCGTGCATAACGAAGAGAGCCGAGACCCCGCCGCATACAGGCACGCGGGTGAAACGTACCAACGTGAGTGCCGAGCGCTTAGCGCGGCGCGCGACTGCTGCTCCGAAATACTAATTTCGAGATTAACGCGAAACGGGAGCACTTTCGGCCGACGAGTCATTGTCGCGTCGAACCGCGCGTTGGCCAATCTTTTCCACGTGGTTACCCCGCCCGGGCGGTTACGAGGTCGACCGCGCAGCGACGGTGCGCGCTCGTACGCGTGAGCACGCACCACATTACAAGCCCACTCACCGTATCTGCCAATTAGCCGGAGCTCGACGCGCGCGGGTTACTCGACGCGCGATATATCTGACGGTTGATCAGGTGAAAGCACTGTAGGAATTTTTAAAGAGTTCAGCGAGAAAGAGAGGGGGGGGGAGATGGAGTGTGTGTTTACATACGTCGATGAGAGTAAACGAGAAGCGAGCGGGGATATGTATACGGGGTGACCTGATAAAAATAGGGTAGCGCTATCCGCGCCGCCTACTCGTGATGAGAACTTAGTCGTTTAGTTTATTTTTGTGTCTCGAGTGGGGGTTATTTCACGCGTGGTTCATTGAACGAGCACTTCCACTTGTGCCTTTTTCGATGATAGCTTTTCTAGAAACTCTACACCGAGTGACATAACCTGGTTAAAATGGTAAAACGTATCCGAGATTAAAGGACTTTAGTTATTCTAACCGAAATAGCAGTAAGTTGAACCAAATATTTCGTTATTCTGACTATATGTTCAGTAATTCTACACCGTGAAAAAAATTGTATTAAATTTAATATAATTGTATATAAAGGTTTTATATCCAATACGTGATTATGAAAATTAATGTATTCCGTTATGAAATTTATTTATTTACTTTAATTTTTGAAGGCATTTCATAAGGAAATATATTAATTTATTGGAAAAAAGCTTTATATAAAAGTATATTAAATATAAAAATTGTTTTTACGGTGTGTAATAATTACATGTCGTTATTCTAACCAAACAGATGAAGGCTCCATATTTCACCTAACAATTTGGTTAGTCTCCGTGATTTTGGTTTGATTGACCAGGTTATTTTCCTCAATACAGTCCATCGACGATCGACAGATCTACGTTACTATTATACGGCCAACGAACGGCGAATGCATCGGAAAAGGACGAGTCCACGAGAGAGGCGGTCAAGTAGAGAAGCACCGCGGATATCCTCTCAAACGGTTTCGTCTCATCGCATCGACGGAGCGCTATTGTTCGAACCACCGTGAATCCGATCGAGTGTATAGTCGCTTTCGTATCGTCCTTCGAAACGAAAAAGCAATACGGCGACGACCCACGCGGGTCTCGCAGCGTCCAATCGTCCGTTCTGTGTCGTCCCGAGACGATGGAGCGGATACGGGTATCTCGTTCGCAATCAGACTGCCATCGAACCTAACGGCTCGTTGGGGAAGATGTGATTCGGAACGAATACCAGTACTTTAATTAAGTACTCTAGCCGGTTGTCTTCCCACGTCGTCGAAGTGTTCCCATGGAGGATTTCTTTCCTCGATACCGGTACTCGATTGTCTGTATTCGTCCCAGCGACAAGCACTGTTCATCGCGGCGTTTCCCTGAAACGATGACCGAGAGTCGATCGTAAACGCGAGACGTTTCTTATACCGCCGCGGCCCTGAGCGCGAGTAAAGGTACCCACATGTACACGACGCAAGTATAAATAAGTAGGTACGCGGAGGCGTTATGCAATGACGAGGACGACGGTATCGCGAGTCGCGCTGGTATTCCCCCTTGCATCGAGGAAAAAGTTTATTAATGGTTGATAAATGTAATTTCAAATACGGCGAAATAACTATTTCGTTAGAATGAGGAAATATATGTTGATTGTGAATTAATAGTTGATAAATGTAATTTTAAATACAGCGATATAAATATTTCGTTAGGACGAGAAAATATGTGTTAACGATTAAAATGTCTATTTCATTCAAACGGTTGCCTCAAAGGCAGTTGCCTGATTGTCCCAAATAAATATTACAATAATTAATGAATATTTATTTGGTCGAATAAAATGTTTATTTCGCCATATTCAAACAAACATTTATCAACTACAAATAAACTGTTTCCTCGGTACGACGTCCGGCGCCCGCGTCTTCTCCTCTCAATAATGACGATCCTCCGTCGGGAATCCGGGGATACCGCTTAATATCGTCTTAAGGGGGGAATCAACCCTTGAATACCTTAAAATTGACTTTTCTTTGGAGCTTTATATCTTTTGATTAGTTGGGCCGATTTTAAAACGGTTTTCACCATTAAAAAGAGCATAATTTTCCAATTAAAAATAATGTATTGTGAAGAGCAAAATATTAGTACATATGTACATAGCTGGTATGTAAACATAACTTTAAAATTACATACAAAAATTCTTCCTGTGTGCTGCGCGACAGATATTTTTAAAACTCTTTAAGATACAGAGTTTAGACTTTGCACATCTTATTTAGTACGTTATAAACAAGAATAATACCAACTAGAATCAAATTAAAATGATACTTTCGTGCCACGCGCGCGACGCCTATTCGTGCGGATACGACGCGGAACTCTGTCACGGCGATTTGAAAAAGTTGAGCGCCACGTTTATCGTCTCTCTCGCGACTCTCGATTCTACCTTTCAGTCGAGAGCCGACGTATCGATCGCGTTTCCACGTACGTGTACGTGGTCTCGCAATCGTCGAACGAACGGCAGTCGATGCGTGGAAGGAGGATTGTGCATCGTGGAACGCGACGAGGAAATCGCGAAGTATTCAATATGCACGAAGCGCCATCCGATCGCTTCCGCGAACAAAGCGCCGGGCGCGTCGCTCTTTTTCATTTTCGTTCGCGGTGTCGATTTCTCCGATCGTACGGGAAGAAAGTAACGAGGGGTTGCGAGGTTGGGGGAGAATCCAAACGCACTTCACCATGGAAAAGCTCGCGACTCTTTTCTGCCCGCGTTTCACACGCGTTTCCTCTCTCTCTCTCTCTCTCTCTCTCTCTCTCTCTCTCTCTCTCGTTTCCTCGCATGCCTGCAATTATTATCGATGATTGCGTCACTGCGACATCGATGAGGTGGAAGTAATTGTTCGAACGCCGGAGTCCTCGCTAACGTCTGTTATACATACGTGTACGACGCTTCGAAGGACAAAGTCGATCGTTCTCTTTGAAGACCCGAGTATTTCGATGGAGGGAAGTGCATGAAAGGTGCATGCGATCTGCTGGAGGAGGGAATCGAGAGTCGCTTAAAAGGCAAAGGAAAGCCGATCGCGGCGAGGCGCTCGACCCGTACGTGATGCGTACCACTCCGGCGACTCGTCTTCTTCTTCAAACGAGTTCTGTCAACACGGTGCCAAGGTCCGCTGCCCGACGATGCTTCGAACTACATAACAGGTTGCGCCAATAGCGATATAACTCGCTTCGAACCGTAATGCTCGGATCGTTCGCCCGCGCGGTGAGAAGGGAAATACTCAATTTATAAACGATCGATTTCGACCTTCTCGCGGAAGAAAGTGGAGAACGGGATAATTCTCGCTAAACGTCTTTCGAATTTAAAATAGGCGTTGAAACGTCTATGGTTCTCGAGTATAGGTACCGCCAGAGAGTTTGTCCGTACAGATTTAGACGAGAGGAAACGATTGGTGTAATATTATTGAGTCACTGTAACAAATATTTCAGTTAAAATATAATAGTGATAACAGATCGACCTGTCATGGTAACGAAAAAAACCCATCAAACATTTTCACCCCAACAACAAAGCATTTTTGTTACCGTAACGAAAATACTACTGTAAAATAACAGATTCTAAATGTTGTTTCTAAGCCAAAATTAGCTTTTTCCGTGTTTGAAGTCGTCGAAAACCAAATTTTCAGAGTCTATTATTACGCTCGACGATACAAATTACAGCAGTAAACGGTAAAAAGAGAAATTGCTACGCAAATAAATACTTGATAGATAAATGCGCGTGAGAGAAATTACGAAAGGTCCATTCGACGACGATGCTCCGCGCGATATTCCGCAATCTCCCCGGAAATACGCGCAATATACCGCCAAGTCGAATTCGAATAGGCATATCTTTAACGATTTCCCTTCGTCGAGCCGCGCCGGGCGTAACGATACACCCAATCCGCGGTGGCTATGTCGAAAAGGAAAAGCTCGACGACTGTCGGCGCGGCGTCAGGAGCGTCGACCCGCGATGGCAACGCGGGTTGTGTCAGCGACCACTTTGCCAATAGACCGTACGCCCCGCAATTGAAAATGATATCTTCGCGCGGTGTGATTTCCTCACCGAGGGGAGCCGCCAAGAGATCCCCGTGGGGAAGAAACAAAAAGAAAAGTTCATCTCGCAACACCGCGCCGAAACGGAGTTTCTTTGGATTAATTCCGTCGATCGTATCTCTTCGTCGCGTGTCTTTCGGCGTCCCCGAGCAGCGAGGGAAGTCATGGCGATTCCCCGAGTCCCCGGGCCGCTTAATTTCCAAAAGCGATCCACTCCATTCTTCCCCCGGTAACCGCGCAGTCGCCTTTAACGGGCGCGGCTCGACGATCCTTAAGGGAGCTTCGATATCGCGCCGGGATCCACGAGAGCGAAACGCTCGAGCGCGATGGACTGAGCGTATCTACACTGAGAGAAAAATTTAATAGATTCAAGTATACATTTGTTTGTATATCACTACCCAGGTAGACTAGTATGATCGCGTCACGACGTTCATATACAGATTGCAATAATGGATTGTTTGAAAATTTACGTTTATTTTGCCACGTGTACTTGCAAAAATGGCTATTTCTAAGTAAATCATTAAATTTACATCATAATCTTATTAAAATTGATCATAGTATTTATTGTAGCAACATATCAACGAAGAATTGTGCTCGTATTGAGTAAACGTTTAGTATTTTATTTGTATTGTTTTGAAATTATTTAATGTGACGAGTATAGTATATATGCTTTCTTATTGATGACTCGACACGCACAACCTTGACGCATCTGATGAGCTAGTACTACCCTAAAGTTGCTCTACAATTTACTTACCTGTGTCTATCTGAACGGCTAAACATTTTATCGGATCGAGTAATAGTTATTTGTCCCGATAAAATGTTTCATTGGCTCAAGTGGATATAGTTGTTTGAGAAAAATATTTCATTGGGACAAATAAATATCACTTGAGCCGATAAAATATTTAGTCGGTAATATACAAATAAACGTTTAGTTGATTCTATTCAATTTTTCTCTCAGTTTAATAGGGACACACCCGACGAGGCGACGACAGCCTGTCTTCCGCGGAGAGCGAACCGTTCGCCCGTGCCACCGTTATAACTATCTCATGGTAATAATAATTGTCAGACGTGCGCTCTCTCATCCGAGCGTGAGAAAACGTTCAGAACGCCGCGGAACACGGAGAGCGTCGCCGCGACGAACGCGGAACGCCGGCTGGCGTGTAACGAGGTGCGCGCGTGCTAAACGGATTTATGAAGGAAACTGAGACGCGCGGACGAACGTGACACCGATCATCCGCGAAGAGCGAGGAACGAGATTCTCACGACTGTACTCGCGGAGGGGTCCCTTGGCGCCTACATACGAGTGACAATTCTCGACGGCGTCGCGGAGGTCGGAAGGTCCGGGCGCGAAGGGAAAGTCGAGAATTTCTTCGCTTTAAATGCAATGCGAGAAAACTGAAAGAGAAAAGCTCCGAGGCTTCGTCCGCTCCACGTGACCTCGGCGAGTTCACCGTGAGATGTTCGAGCGACTCGTTTGGTCCAGGGGCTTTCTTCCTTCAGATTGACGCGATGCGTACCTATATATATGTACCCAGGTGGAACAGATCTATATGGATTATACGTGTACTTTGTACATAGAATATATATATAAATTTGGGCTTCTTTAATTTATATATAATTTATACACATGAACACCATATACGGACTACATATGGTTTATTCATAGTACTATTTCAATTGCATTAATTTTTATACAATCCACATATAATACATGTATGGTTTATATTGAAATCATATAAAAATTTTAAAAGCCCAAATTAATATATATGTTCTATATATAAAATACCTATAATCCGTATAGATCTTTTCCACCTCGATATACCCGTTAACATTTTGTATTATTATCTCTCCAACCCGACGAAAAATTCCAGAAGAAACGCGAATAACGCGCAGTGATCCGACCGAGAAACCGGAAGAGCGCCGACGTAACGAGTTCGTCGAATGTCGCGCGCGCCTCCCCCAGCGAAACTGTACAGGAACTCGACAAGGCAGCTTGACGTCGCCCGGCCAAGTCGCTCTCGTAATCTTCACCTCACTGCGACGATCTCAACCAACGAATAAGCGTGTCTCCTTGGCATAGAGAGTCGACGCTGTCAACACCGCTATGGAACCACCCGTAGCGCCGATGGTCTCCCTTCTCCTACCACTCTGATATACGCGCGAACTTACAGCGCGCCGGTATTACTAATGCTTACGAGCGAATGTTTTGGTCCGTCCGGCGATGCGAGGCGCGCGCGCGCGGTTGCATAACGGGCCTCGACATTGCGACGAACTTGAGGGAAAAAAACACGACAAAAGCGACGATAAGCGTTGCATAATGGCCGTCCGATGAGTCGCGCGACGGCCGGCATGACTCGCGATGACAGAGACTGACCGAGACCGCGCAATGACACCCGATTACGCCGTCCATCTCGCGCGGAACGAACGGTGGTTTCGCGCCGGAAGGTCAGGGTGAACAACGCGTCGCGTCGTTCGCCTCCGACGATCTTCTCGAAGTTCATCCCCTTCGGACACTCTCCGTTCCGCGGACAGCGACGAATCGCCCTTTCCCGGACGCTTCCGACGCCCGGCGTCGCCTCGCGCGTCCGCGTGGGGATCGCCCGTTTCCTCGTGGAATTATTCGCGGATGGACGCGCGAGAACGCGGTGCGACGGGCGCGCGCAGCCATTACGAGTGATTCACGACAATGTTTCTCACTGTCACGCGTTCGCGCGCGCCTCCCCCGACGAAACTGTATAGGAACTTGAAAAGTCAGCTTGACGTCCGGCCAAGCCGCTCTCGTAATGTTTACGTAGCCGCTGATTGCGTAACGGTTGGCACCGCCGCGGTATATAGCCTACGACGCGAGCGAGATCCGCACGTGCCGGTAACATCGTCTCCGTTCGGGCGTCGAAAATTTTCCAGCTCATCCGCGCGTCGTTCTTCGAGCCGCGATGTCGATCTCGAGCGAGGGAATTGAGAAATCATCGGCAGACTATGCCAATATACGGCGAGCGTAGAAATATCTTAGAGCGGAGGCGAGTAACGTCTGTCGGGAATCACCGAGGCCTAACGATGATCTTCCGCATCGATGAGCGCCTTATAAAACGTTCCGTCGTCGTGGCTCGACGTATACGCTCCCACGTGAATGGCTCACGCTCGATGCGCGCTGTCGATACCAAAGGTTATAATTCCGGGGGAAATGTGACGTCCGCGGTTCCGTATACAGTCTGTCGTCGGGAATTGGACGTTGACGAATGGCAGAGAGCAGGCGATCGCGTGTATACGAGTCTCGATCCTTCGAGATCTTCCCAGGCGAAAAAGTTCTATGTGATTTGTATGTAGTCCATGTATGGATTTAAATGCTATATGGATTAGGATTATATACAATTTCTATATGGACTATATATCTGTACCTCGGAGCCAAATTATGTTAAGTCCAAAAAGATAGTTTTGAGATAATTGAGTTTAAAGTGTTAATTAAATATTAATATTATTATATTTAACATATAAAACCCATTTTCGACAAAAATTGACTTAACATAGTTTCGCTCTGAGGTACAGATATGGATTATTTGAATTTTTTAATTTTTATGTGATCTGTAAATTATTCGTATAAGATTATATACAAATTGTATGGAACTTTTCCACCTGGGTTTGCACTGCCGACACGAAACAGCTTCCGAAACATTCGCGGCGTTTCGTGTCGCGCTATTAATCGGTTAACAATTCGTTCAATTGCAGCACGAAAAGATTGATACCAGTAAATTTTACTGTATTTTTAACAATAGAGGCTTTACTTGAGGATTTTCGGATGCCTTTACAGTGTGCGATAGAGTAATTTTTCTCTTGGAAACATTAAATCGCGATAGTCAACATTACAATTTATTAGTTTCTAAGGAAAAATTGTTCATCGGCACGGGACGAACATTCGAAAACCCTCATGTTAAATACCTCTTTTACTTTGAAATACAGTAAAATTTACCGGTATCAGTCTTTCCGTGAAAGACCGCTCCTGCGGGAGGGTGAAGGGTCGGTCCCTCGGGACGAAGTCGTGGGAGGGGTCGCGAGGCGAAGCGGTGACGTTAATCGCGTCGCGAGGGAGAAAAAGGTGCCACCGGTCGAGAGCCGATCTTCGTTCATCAAGGAAAGAATACCCTTTTTCCTCTCCAATTTTTATTATTCCCCCCCCCCCTCGATCTCTCCGCGCGGCCAACCCCACCGAGCGCGCACAATTACCAGTAAAATAACCGTAAATTTTCTCGGGAGGCCTAAACCATCGCCGACGGAGCCATATTGCTCCGCGCCATAAGGAAATAAGCTCGTTTACGAGGGTGTTAAGTCCATCCGAGCGTGGTTTATCGTCTGTCTTTTTCTGCCTCCCCCTTTTCGACTCGCGTCGCCTCTCTCGTCCTCCCTTACATACCAGCCGTCTTCTAGCTGACTCCTACTCCTCCTCCTCCTCGTATAGCTAGAGATCTCTCCGTGCTCTTGATAATTAAAATTGTAGAATCATCGAACTACTCCAGGCGGAAAAGTTCTATTTGGATTATATTATATATATAGTCCATATATGGATTTGGTCTTATATGAATGATATATGATTTCTGTATATGCCATACATGGACTATATATAAGTATTTAAAAAAATTTAAGATTCAAATAATCCATATATGGTGTATATATGGTTTATATAGAAATCATATATAATCCATAGACTGAGAAAACAGTTGGTTTAGAGTTAATATACGTATACTTGATTATGGTGAAAGAAATATTCCTTTCGGCCCCAAGGAAATATTCGTTAGCTATCACTCTATTTCTGTTTGAATGAAAGAGACATTTTAATAATTAACATATATTTACTCGGCCCAACGAAATATTTTTTTCGCCATAATAAAGTTTATATTTATCAGTTATAAATAAACTCTTCTCTCAATGTACAGAACCAAATCCATATATGGACTATATACAAACCATGTAAAACTTTTCGCCTGAAACGGTCTAATCAGTTCGAGCGTTTCGACGAGCTTTCGGTGCTTTTTCGGCGAAATTGTGTTCAGTCTTAATTCCGATCAAGACAGGCTCGAGAATAGAACAGGAGACGTGGGAGGCTGAGGATATTGATGCGACCTTCTAACCGATTAAAATTTCAAAACTTCCCGATCTAACCCCTCCGATCGGACGGCGGTTACTACGCACCCACATTCAAGCGTGATTTATCCGTCGTCCCTCCATCCCCGTTTGCATCCTCACCCTATAACGAATCTACCCCTCCACGCGACCATCTCAAATTTACCCCCGCAGGACGCCCGTGGTCGCCTCGTAATTAAAATTCCAAAAGTTCGAAACCGCTGCGTCTATCCCGCCGTCGACATTGCCGCGTCACGGTGCGACAAGGTCAGCGCATTCGCATCGAGACGACAACGACGGCGACGATCCCGAAATAGGGCGTCGCGGTGCAGTTGGCAGCGCCCACCGACGTTCGGCGTCGAAAATTGCGACAAGAGTCGCACCGCCGCGATACCGTTCGAAACACAAACGTAAGCCGTTACGGTGCGTTAAACCAGGCCGCCGGTGTTTACAGGCCAAGATGAATCAGTCGCCCCGCGACACCCCTGCGCCTCGATGAGATCCGAAAATACGCCCGGCGTTGCCGCGAAAACGCGAGTCGAACGCGGTCGCTCGAAGACCGATGCGCTCTCCGCAACGCGCGCCGCGTTGCGCTCGAGCCGAATCCTTGAGCTCTTCATTGCAGTCCCAGTACTGTCCCGCTCGCGGCACAGGACTCCACTCGACACCGCACCCGCTCTCTCCAGAGGATATTATTACTCCACGCGGACGCGCGATATATCGCCTCCGGCTCGCGCGCTACTGCAGCTCCCCGCGCCGCACTGTTATACCCACGCTCCTACCTCCGCGCACTGCAGCTTACCGGTTGACGTCCTCGAAGCACGTAGAATTACCGGTCTCTGACCGCGTATGCCGTTACGCCCCCTTTTTCTCGTCTCCGTCCCGCCAGCCCTAGCCCCTATCTCGCGCGTGCCATATATTTCAATTACCGGGGGGGGGGGGGGGGGGGTGATGGAATTAATCTGCTACACGTGTAGCTACTACCGAGAAGAGATTTCCGAGCCGACGCACCGAGCCGTCGTCGCGGCGGTTCGCGAAAATGTAGGCTCGTTTGTGTCGATCGCCGCACAGAACCCGTCACGATTCGTCTGGTATAAGCCGTCCGGTATCGGTTACCGGAACGCGGAACGATCGATTACCGCGAGACCTCCTACGACGGGACGAGTGAGACAAATGGAACGACGATCGCGGACGCGCGAACGATTAATGGTGATCCCGTAACGACGGCTTACGGTGACCCGCCGAACGACACCAGTTCGATTTACTCTCTCTCTCTCTCTCTCGAGCGACGAGGGCTGGAAATCATGCGGATTTTACTACCGCTCGTAAACCGCACCGGCAATACCGCGCGTATGCCATACGCCAGGCTCGAGACGCTGGCTTTCGGTAACTAGGCCAATCGCGCGGAGAGGTTAGCCGCGAACTAACACACGTGACGCATAGATAACACGAAACGCGACGGCACCGGCAGCCGCAACATCGGCGAGCGAGAGAATAAGCGATCGAACCGGGCCGGCTCGTCTCCGGCTCGGAGGCGAGTCAAAGTTCATGCGCGCGCGCGCGCGAGATCTTAATCGAATCCCCCGGCCAACTTCGCCGCTTATCGGACGCTGCACGGGAAGAAGAAAGCTCCCGGACCCAGGCAATTATCGAAGAGGCTGCATCGATCGTTGGAGTCTTCTCGCGGCTCGAGCACCTGACCGTTAATGTTCGCCGCGCGAGGCAGAGAGCGTTCGTACCGCGCGCGCGCGCATGGGGCTAAACTTACTCGCCAGAAAAGAAACTCCAATCACTATTATCTCATTATTTATAAACTTTTGGCCTATATCGATATAAGACTTTATTGTAGATGAAAATGTAATCTTCAAAAAAGCGTTATACATATCGTCACCTCAATATAGGTTTGTTCAATATCCTCCTTTTGGGAATGGGACATTGAACAAATCTATATTGGGGTGACGATATATGAGCCAAAAGCTCATAGATAATGAGATAATAGTGATTTGAGTTTACTTCCTGGCGAGTACGTTTAGCCTTATGTGGTAAACATTGAGAAAAATAATTACTGGTACCTACAGTGAAAAAAAAAATTTCTTGAATGAAGAACATATGATTTTACAAATTTTTAAGAATACGAATTCTTGATCGACGAATATATATAATATATATTTGATTCAAGAAGACCGTTGTGGGAACAAGAAATTCTTTCTGCGCAACGAAAACAATTACTCGAGCCTGTCAAATGTTTTCTTGCGAAGGAAAACCAAGGTTTTTGATTGAAGGAAATATTTGTTTGGCACTATCAATTATTTCTTTCAGTGATATTGTCCTGGACATATCCCGCGATCACACGAAAGCGGCTGAGTCTCTGCCGCGGCTGCGACTTTCCCGGAAGTCGAAGCTGACTTCCGTCGACTCGTCGGGATCCGCGAGCGTAGCGAACCATACAGAGCAGTCGTACCCGACTGCAAATAACTGCATCCGAAGATGATAAGATAATAGAGTTAAAGAGACAATAACGACGTTCCGGTTAAGCGTCTGCACCCGTGCGACCTGAGAGCGACTCGCCATTGTCTCGTTCTGGTCTGGATAAAATTATAACACCCCCGGAGACGACAGGGTGACGGGTGAAAAATGCGTGGGTAGAAAATTCTCTGCGAGCGTCGCGAGTCGATCACACATCGAAAGAATCGATTGGCAATGCTGCATTTACATATACATACGAGTATATCGAGCCTCTCTTGCAATACTTAGAATTTATAAACGTAAATCACATAGTAATCTTGGAAATCCTAAAATAAAATTCGAAAATTACCGAGAATATACATAGACATTTTCCGGCACACGAGTCTAACGAGTAAGTCGTAAACCATCGAGATTGCACCACACTCGATTTGGAGCAGCGCACGCGACAGTTGTCAACTCCGGTGTTTACATCGAACAATTTATGAGTCACAAGTAAATGCTGTAGCGAGAATTGGAGCAGATAGATCGCGAGAAATTATATATAAATAAGAGCACAAACACAAGAGGCTCGTGATGAGGATAAGTTTATGAAATCACTCTGAAGGTATTACTTCGATGTTACACACGCGCCACGTGCACTCATACATAGTAGAGTTTTTCCTGATTTCGCATTCATATTTTTTTGCTGCCTTTTCAATTTACCAAAGAAAAAGTGTTGAAATTCTATTTCCTCGTAATATTTAAATCGTAGAATATATATCTGCTTACGAGACATCTCGGAAACGGATCTCGCTGTAGAAAGAACTTTGCGCGTTTTGTTGATAAAGACGCATTCTTTCTTCGAAATTTGTCACGTGCTTCTTCGGCGGCACAAATACGGTAAAGTATTATCAGGAAATTATAAAGACAATCGATAAAGTCGACCGAATCGACCTCTCCTTTTTCCCGTCTCTGTCTACACGCGATTTCGTCTCGAACGAAGCGACGGCGTCGACGGTGATATCACGGCGATAAGGCTATCGCGTACGCGATACACGAATTTGCAACGTTGAGTCACGCGATGTTGTTCTAGCTAGAAGGGTGGGGTCGACTGCAGCTACGCCGAAAGATTCGAAAGATCGGATTCGATGCGGCCATATGCGCGACTCCTCTGTAAAAAATGAATTCTGTATGACGACCCAGTAAATCGCACGTGGTGCCGTGACGTCCGCGGTGGAATCGTTACCGACTATACCTACCTAAGTGGATCTAATTCAACTAAATTACACGTGAAATACCTACCGAGAGCCGGGGACGACGACGTTGAGACTTCGACGCGATGTCACTGACCCCCGACCTCGTTTTTACAGTCAACCTCGTTAGAAACTGCAGAAGATCGGGTCGCTGTTCCCGAAAACGCTCCTAACGTGGCGAGAAAAATTCTTGATGCCTCTGAAAGCGTTTAACGAGGTCGACATATTTTGCCTTTGGAGAACCATTTATTTGAGTAACTTTTTGGGCTTGTTCACGAAAAAATTTATTCGATTTGGTTTCCCAGGCGGAAAATGTCTACATATCTATTTTTTTTATTAGGGCTCAGAGTTGCTTTAACATTTTCATGATCATTAGCGAGATATGTGTGTATTTTGTATATAATCCATATCTGGTTTTGGTCATATATGAATGACATATGATTTCTATATTAACCATGAAAGGATTATATTCAGATTTTTTTGAATGCTTGTACAATCACACCCTGTATACTCCTTATATGATTTATTACATTAATATAGAAATCATATACAATCTACATGTGACCAAAATTACATATGGATTACATAGAAAATATGTAGAATTTTTCCGCCTGAGTTAATTGCATCCGCGCGTTAGAATTTCCTTACGATAAATCGTTCGCTCGGAACAGCTGGTAATTTATCCGGAAGGGAAGGGGGGGGAGGGATAAATTTGATCGTAAAGGTGGTAAAACTCCAACCCCCGCAACGTATAGAAAGTTGGAATGGCGGTATAGTCGCGTGCGTTCGCCGGTCCTCGCCACACCGCCTCGACTTATCCCCCTGGAACGCTCGGCGTATCCCCCGGGACGGTACGTTTAGTCGATGTTGCGACGAGTCCAACGTGACGTCACGAAAACAGTGACGCCTAGGATGCGCGTGCGCGCCGAGCCACTGGGTTAATAGGTTACGTTATCGATCAGCGAGACGCCCGGCGTCCCGACGTCCACAACGGCGCGACTACCCTCTCAATTCAATCCTACCGCGGATCCCCCACGCTCTTCCTCGCAACTCGTTCCTCTTACTCTCCCCGCTCTTCTACCCGACTCTCGTCACTCGATCACTGACACTTTCAGAATTTTCCTGCGTATTCCTTCCCCTCTTTACACCCCTCCCCTGGCTAACCTTCTCCCGTCGGTTCAACTTTGACCCGCTGGACCGGCAGACCCAGACAGACGCGATAAACCGGGAACATATATGTACGTATTTCTCAACCGAAAAAAAAAATGTCGACGGAAAGAAACTCAATGCGGCATTTGACTAAAAAGCGCAATACCCATATTTTTAAATTCAATTTTTGTATTCGGTTTAATCCGCGTACATGTTTAATATTACACGGGAAAGAAAATGTCCGAAAAAAAAAAAGAATTATTCGCAGAATTATAAGTGTGTTTCTCTCTACTGAGTTATGACGTCATCGAAGAGCCATGAGAGACGCGGTTATACCAAGCAACGAGTGCGAGAGAGATAGATTTACTAAGCGATGACGTATGCCGCATTGAAAAAAATATCGTTTTCCGGCTTAAATGAGGGCGAAAATGAAGAATGCAGAAATACGGGGTAGATAATTTGGTTCAAACTTTTCGAATCATCCACGCAGCTATACGAGACCGATCGAAGAGAGTAACGATCTGATGTATTACGATAATGAGCTACGATAAAGGGACACGATAATTTTGCACGATTTCATCAAACGCTTTTATCCGATGTAGAATTTAGTCGCACCTGTCCTCCCCGCGATTCTTGATCGAAAATATCCCCATCGCCGATAAAATCACGAAAGAGCGAAGCTCCCTCGATTTCCGGGGCGCCCGAGTGATATCAGCGGCGCGCACCGCTACGCTATATCCGCCCCTTCCGCGCCACGCAGTTCCATTCCGACCGTAATTTACGGTCGTTAAGAGAGAAGGATCTGGCTCGGTTCAATTAACTGAGAAAACAAACTAGCCGATCCAGGACGACAATTGGATCGGGTAATTGTTTGTGAAATTGCCGGGCGGTAAAATAGAATATTAGATCATCGTGGCCGGTAATCACGGCAATTAGTTTAGCGAAGCCCACGCCGCCGCCGTCGCGAGACGTCTTCGCGGGACGTGCAGCTTGCAGTCTCGTCTCTCCTTCGTTTTTTTCTCCCTGTGCGACGGTGGAATCGCGGGTGACCCGCAAACTCGATTACGTCGGACTAACTCGGCTCGTCTATCCGCTCTCCATTGGTAAAGCAAACAATTTTCGAAAAGCTGTGGAGCTGTCTCTTTTTCCCGGTTTGCAAGTTTTACTCGAATCCTCCTACCGGGTAAAAGTCGAGATACGAGTAAAAGGTAGAAATGCGACGGAAACTTTGCGTTTGTTTTCTTAGTGAAATGTAGCAAACTCCGGAGAATGAAATCGAAATTAATATCGCACCGATTCTGGCTACGATTAAAGCTGGATCTATAGAATAAGTGATGGATCTCTGAATCTGATTAAATCAATTCTAATGAAAAAATGTTAAATGTACGTTTTAGCTACCTTCTACCCGTATACCTTCTATGAATTTTTCAAATATACCCTTCGACGATTCGATCCCAATTACCAAAACGGGAGATATCGCTTTTAGCGATTATGGTTTTGATTTCGGTTTTATATCCAAATGAAAACGCACTTCGCTCCTATAAATATGCTAATCATTCCCATATATCGGGCAGTAAAAAGAAATGTATCCGCAGCACCGTCGCGCATTCTCGGAAATAAATCGGTTTTACAGCCCCCCCGTATAAAAATGATTATCGCGAGCTTTTCCCTCGCACAGCGTAGGAGTCAGTTTCGAAAAGAATTCGAAGAGACTCAAGGGCGCCGGTACGCCCTGGAATTTCCGCCGAAAGCACGCCGCACGGCGCGCAAATTAGTACGCTACATTAAGCGGCAAGCGGAATGGAATTGACCGTGGTACGAAAACATAGATCGTTAGTAGCTCCTTAATGATCGACCTAACCGTGCAAACCGTTCCTCCCTGAACGCTCGTTCCGACGATCGGGGGCCGAGTTTAATTCTCGCTTATACGGAATCCGTGTTTAGCGAGTGTATTGTTCGTAATTTTATACAATGAGAAAAAAAA
Source organism: Xiphydria camelus (assembly GCA_963678675.1). Classification (NCBI taxonomy): domain Eukaryota; kingdom Metazoa; phylum Arthropoda; class Insecta; order Hymenoptera; family Xiphydriidae; genus Xiphydria; species Xiphydria camelus. The sequence continues at coordinate 24,353,753 of OY783199.1, read as the reverse complement.
TTTGTTGATCGAAATGAACTTATTTTTTGATAATCTAACTAAGAGCACATTTATTCGATTCAAATAAATACCGACTCGATTCAACTAACAATCAATTAAATCATTAATACGATACGATCCAAATAATACTCAATTAAATCAATAATATTTATATACGCCCAATCGATATTCATTTTAATCGAATAAATATGCTCTCAGGACTATTAAAGACATATTTAATTGACTGGAGTACATTTTCTCTGCCCTTTAAGAAACACCGGTATGCGAAGAAGGGCGAACGCCATACACATACTACCCCCCGGTGCGACGCTCGCGACGCCTGCCTTTTCTACATGGCCTTTTTTTCCTAACCGCGGTAGAAAATTTAATTAGATACGAACACTCCGTTACCGCGCGCTTAACATCCGTGACGCTCGTTTTCCTCGAAAGCTCACCGGCGTACACGGGGGACGGGGGAGGCGAAGGAACGAGTACGGCGTGAGGAGGGAAAAATCGTGATGAGATTTTTAGAAAAATTTTATTTCGCTACGACCGAGAATATTACAGGGCGAGAAAGAGTCGTCGAGAGGATGGGGTCGCGCGTCATTCTCGTAGGCTGTACCACCCCGGCATCGGGCGTGAAAGAGAAAGAGGGAAAGCGCGGTGCGTCGTTGCGTCAACGGAGGAAGCCGCGCGCGCTCGACTCGTCCAATTTCCATTTAGACCGGGGGAGAAAGAGGGCCGGCGAGTGGCGCGCAAAATCAACCCTTGATATGCCGCCTCTTCGTCGGCCGGGCATTGTTCCAAGGAATCAGACTGAAATAATTCTCACGATTGAATTTATAATTAACGCGGGTGGCTCGTTCCTTTGATCTCCTCATTATTCGCGAGCGCGAGGTGAGCCGCCCATTTAGAAGACAATTCGGCACGAAGCCCGCACCGTCGCACACGGCGGGTGGTTGTATGTTTTTTTTTTTTCCGGGCGAACGACTATTTCGGCGCGAAGAATGCAGGCGACGATCGATGCGACGCTCTCGCGTGATCTCGTGCGTGGGGGAAGGTGCGGTGATCGGTGCGGAAGAGATTTCTCGCGGAGAGACAGCTGTAACACAGAGTTTCGTGTCTGTATCGCGCGGGAGTTTCCTTCATGGCGGTCTTAACCGTTGCCACGAGACTCGTCCGGCCGTAACGAACGACTCGATTCTCCTCAGCGCTTCCGGCACATCTTTCTCGCCGGTCGCCCTTCCGACTTCGTTCCGTGACAACCGTACTCTCGTATTATTCAGAATCGGGCTTCGAGACGAGGGACAAGAAACGGATACCAGAAATACGCATCCCCGAGTGCAATTCCTTAAAAAATCGTCACGTCATAAGGATTCGTGATATAGATACACTGATAAAGAAAATATAGTCCGATCAACCAAATATCGTCAATTGAATCTCTTCTAGTTTTGACTCAAACATTTGGTTTTCGACGTAAAATCGCCGATGTCTCGTATTTCCTTTGAGGTATGGATTTGATAACCGCGCTTTTGAGATTACGAAAACATAGTCGGCGCAAAAAATCCATAAGATAGGATGTTCGAGCAATCGATTCTAGAGATTTCGATTTTTGCGAAAATGTCAAGAGCTCTGGAATCAAACTCGCGACACTCCTATCTTGTGTACTTTTTCATGCGCTGATTTCAAAAATGAAAGTTTTATTGGGAAAATCTCACAAGGAGATTGAGATATCGGTGACTTTTCATGAAAAAAATAATTTTTTTCTACAGAAAATCATCGATATTTTATATTTCCTACGAGATATGGATCTAATAACCGTGCTTTTCTTAATCAGCACAAGAAAAATACAAGGATAGAGAGCGATCGAGGATTTGATTCGAGAGATCTCGATTTTCGCGAAAATCGACTTAACTTTTTCATCGGTATATGTGAACGATGTGTCCATTCGTCCCAAAATAAGTTTTCCACGCAATTCTTCTTCTTCACCCTCGCAACTTTCACCCTCCCTCGAACCTTATCGACAAAAAAATCCGGTTCATCCTCCCTACCACACTCATACACGGCTTCTTCCAAGTATCGACAATTTTAACTCGGCTACGACAAAAAATACCGAACGTCGAGGGTTAAAGAGCCCCCGCTCCGCGAAATTCATCCATCCGAAGGATGAACCTGTTTCCCAGAAAAAATATACCGCAACCGACATTGCGTAGGCATATACACATCTCGATTTATCTGACGGCAGAAGGCAAGGGGGAGACAATGAAAACCACCCCTGTTTGTTTCTCGCTCGACGCGAGTGCGCACCCCCTCCCTCGGCCCACGTGATATCATTTACATCGAGGTTGCGGCAAGGACGGAACCGGGGAGAAACTGCGTAAACATCGACGAACAACCCCGTGTTTTGTTCGAGCCCCCGTATATAGCCACCCACCCGAATACCGCTACGGCAACGGCTGCGACTGTAGCGGTGGGATGACTTATAGCGCCGGTGGTAGTAATTGATGCGATAGCGCTTCCAAATGATATCTCCGGGCGTAGGCATTTTTGAGTGCGTGTTTTTCTTCCGAAAACGACCGTGAGTAGGCGTGAGCGAACGGCAGCGAGGAAAGAGCGGCGTAGCGAGATGAAGAGCGGAGGCGTTGGGAGGGAGTCTGCTCATTTCGAGTCTTCCAGTCACCCGGTTTGGATGTTTTTACGAACAGGAGCGAAGAGTGGAAGAGTATACGGATGAGGGAGAGAGCGAGAGAGAGAGAGAGAGAGAGGGAGAGAGCAGGGCGGAGTCCCGGTCGATACTTGGCCTCTCTCTCCTCTTCTTCCTCCCGCGGGAGAGAGGGCACGAAATTATGCCACCGTTGGCGTTCTCCTTCTCGCGCCCATCCTCGATCTCATCCTCTCCTCGCTGGTTTATGAAAACGGGCCCGTAAAAGCCGACTGTATCTCGCGTCAATGTTAGGCGTTAAACCGACCACCTCGCTTTGACGGCGCAAAGGTGCTCCCGGTCCTCTCCACTGTATTCCCGAAAGTCCTGCCACTTTCGACTGCCTCGTCCTTTGATGAATTTTCTGCGAGAGAAACGGAATTTAGCTCGCGCGTACCGTGTACACGTAGATCGGCGTCACGCGATATGCGTGTATACGTGATTCAAGTATGTAAGGTGAGTAGGTACTGTTATTATGTCACACGTCGAGTGGGGGGGGGGGGGGGCGACGAATACATCTGTTGTGCAGGCGCGCAGCGCTGGAAATTTGACCCTGTCGAGAGAAACTCACGCGCAGGTGGATATTTGCACGGCGAATTCTCTTTTCGTAGAGTGGTACGTCATACGTGGAAATCATAGTGCGCTGGAAAAATATCGGGGATTCTTATCTATCATTGGGCGTTGAATAGGAAAGCCGTGGGAATTCGAAATGGGTACTTTGAACTTTCGTCGGTAGAATGTGCGGTATACGTATACTAAAAAAATGCTTCTCAGTATGACGATTCGATTTCCCCCTCCAAAAGAAGTCCTTCGATCATTCCTCCATCCCCCATCCATTCTTTCTCTCTTTCTCTCTCCTCGCGAAGACTTTGAAGCGAGACTCGAACCTCTCATCCGATAATTCGCGAAGGGGACTCCCGCATCGCGCGTGATTTATCTCGCAATCTCCGATATCGCGCGACCCTCCCACGAGTTCAAACGAGAAGATGACAAGTCGGAGGACTCTTCCCGCCTCTCTCTCTCTCTCTCTCTCTCTCTCTCTCTCTCTCTCTCCATCCCTCCCTCTCGCTGCGGCGCGATAAAAATGCCGAAAGCGCGCGAAAAGGACGGAATGTATCCACGACACAACGATAACCCGCCGAAGCCGTCGAGATACACGCATTTCCGGAATATAAAGAGACGACGCGCGCGCGAGTGGATCTCGGTATACGGGTAAACGAGTTCTGGGATCGACGGGGCGGAGGGTAATCGATCAAGAACGCCCATGCTCCTCGGCCTCCACCACGGCGTGTTCCAGTTTCGATAAAAGACGCGCCGGATGAGCGTGAATCACGCGAATGGCGGAAAATGGAATGCACCTTCGACGCGCGCGCGCACGCGCGAGGTGACGGAAGCGAGCACCTGGATAAATTCGTTTCTCCTTTCGATCCCCTCACCCCCACCCCGCTCGAGGAAGTTGAGCGAACGGAGGCAGCGGCGACGAAAAGCGAGAGAGCATAGGTCAATAGATGCGAGAGAACCGCCGCGAGTTCCCATCCCCCGCACCCCTCGGGTATCCTTTGCCGGAAGAGGAAGAGGAGCTGGCTTTTGAAAGGTATGAGGCATTGTCGAAGAGACGAAAGACTTTGCCGTGCGCGGCGACAGCGTTGCGATTCGCCGATATAGAAAGGCGACAGCCGCGTGTCAGCTAGGACTCCGTGCACGTGTCTCTTTTATTTGCCGCAGCGCTGGTATCGGTTGTCGTGCGCGATCGTCGTTCCTTCGATTTATCATTCCTTCGATTCGTCACGCGAAAAACGTACGCGCGAAAAATAGATGTTCTTCGTTCAAGAATTTTTTTTTGACACAACCAATTATTTCTCTCGGTGCAGAGTCTCGGATAAATTCGTAGACACGCGTGCATACCTCACAACCTTACGCAAAATCCCGTTATTTATGTCTCGATACCGGCGCGTCTGGCACGCTTGGGAAGCGTCGATATCAACTCAGCATTCTCGCGCCGCTCGGCGCTTCTTGATTTGTTGCGGAATTATATTGCGCGTGGGTGAGAGAAGGTATATGTGTATGTATATGTATATATATATAAGGGGGAAGAGGAGGAGAAGGAGAGACCAGGATAACCGCTTTTTTCTCCCCACCGCTGGGATTTTGGAAGTAAAAAAAAGTTCCGGGCCATCGACGATTTATCGGTCGCCCCACGCTCCCCGCGCTCGCCTTTGCCGCAACTTTTATTACCGGCGTCTTTTGGAACGTTTCGCTCCTTCCGGGAGTTTACGACGAAGGAGCAAGAAGAAGGAGGAGGAGGAGAAGAAGGAGAGAAACGAAGTTCGCTCGTATTTCGCGCGCGCGCGCGTGAAAGATATTCACAGCTGTTTCGAAGCACCTGCGACTATTTGTCTACGCTCGACCGTTTCCTCGGAGTAATTGCATCAAAAGTAGTTATCGCACTCTTGATATGAAGCGTGAATTACCGTCGAAGAATCACGCGTTTCCGCTCAGGCATAATTACGAGCCTTAAAGTATACGCATACACCGAGAAAAATAATTTGGTCAATCTAACGAAAATCCTGGAGACGATGACCAAACCATTTGTTGAAATATGGATCTTCCAGCTTTTTGGTTAAATTGACCAATTTTTGGTTAGAATAACTAAACATTTGATTAGAATGAATAAACACTTGGTTACAATAATTTGATATTTGGTTCGTCTGACCAGTATTTTGGTTAGAATAACAAAACGCGTCAAACTAGATACGCTTTGTCATTTTAACCGAATTATTTTTCTCAGTTTAGAGGAAAAAACTTACTCGAGTCAATTAAACGTGTTTTTGAATAGTCCTAAGAGCACATTTATTCGATTAAAATGAATATCGATTAGACGTATATAAATATTAATTTAATTAAATATTATTTGGATCGAATCGTTATTCATTCGAATCGGATAAATGTATTCTTAAGACTACACTGTAAACAAATTTTGTATTACATTTAATATAATTGTACATAGAGCTTCAATCCAATACGAGATTATGAAAATTAATATACCCCGTTGTGAAATGCATAAGGGCAATTTCATAAGGAAGTGTATTAATTTGCATAATGACGTATTAGAAAAAAGCTTTACATAAAAATGTATTAGAAATTCCATTTTTTTAACGACGTATCCAAAATTTTTACTCGGTGTAGGAGAAGATTACGTAGATTCTCGAGACCGTTTCTTAAATAAAACTACTGACTTAAAATGAAACTCGAATAACTGGTATTATGATGTATTTATGTGAAATTTATTAAGAAGCGATGCGATTTAAAAATCGATCCAATATAACTTTATCCTAATTCCACCTTTATTTGCCCGCGTAATTGCAATACCTATACGTAACGAATAACATGACCGCTTCACCTCCCGTAATGCCGCGAGACGACGCTCCAGTTCGACGTCTACGCAATCGACAGATCAACCGAAAACGTTCCGCGGTACGAGGAGAGCAGATACGCGAAGGAGGCGAAACCACGGTCGCCTTAATGATTCGATATAAGAGCCGCGCGCGACTCGCGAGGCACCGGATATACGCGTATACATATGTATATCCACGCGAGACGAGAAGCGCGCGGTGAATCCCACTTTTTCGCAAACACGTCTCCCGGGAGCAATAGCGAGTCGGAGTCCCTCGCAGCGTGCGCGTGCGGAAGTTCCCCCCGCTTCGAAAGGCATAGGCCTCGCGCGGTCTATGCAAACGATCGCGCGGAATTGAATTCGTGTCGCGGAGCCGCGGGGAGATTCGGCGAATTCCGAATGACAAATCATCCGTGGTGCAAACAAGGCTCGAACGATAAAGAGATTACACGATGAGTAGCCGGCGTCGCGTCGAGTTTGTACGGCCGGTAAACATCACGGGCCAAGCGCGCGCGGGAGACGCGAGGAAAGGGGAATTTCACATTTCGGCGAGCGCGTCCCGCGGGAGGAGAGGCCGCACACGGTGTTTCGAGGTGTCGAGAGGGACCGACCCCTCCTCAGCCGCGCGAGGATCTCGTCGATGCAAACGATCGCGTCGAATTGAATTCGTGTCGAGAAGCCAGTAAATTCGACTTTTTCTCGCACGAGGGTCCGCGCCGCTGGAAGGACGATCTCCTCGACCTCCCCAGCCGCCCCTCTCCACCCTTCGCTCCCACACGGCGCTTTCCTCCCGCAACCCCAACCTAATTTCTCCCCTCAGCCCACCCTTCCGCCAAAACGCTTCCTGTTTTCCTTTTCCGATGCCGCGCCGCGGGGAGAGATACCGCTCGGGGAGGGGGTGGTTGCGATTCGCGAGTTATCGCGTTCGAGCTCTCTCCGCGTCCCGTCCTCTCGATCGTTAGGCCCTCCGCGAGAGGTACTCGGAATTTATTCACTCCGTATCGACGGCGAAAACTAGATAAACGAGGAGACAAGAAAAGCCTCGGCTCTTTTGCGCGCGCGCGCGTGCCTCGCGATATATTCGTGGAGGTTTCAAAGGGGTTCCTTTCTTATGTGAAGGAGCTAGCTCTCCTTTTATTCGGCGTATTCTACGGTATTTCAAATGCGTCTATATCTGTCCGTGGTACTATAGACGCCATTGTACGCGTATTTTTGGTCGTCGGAGATACGAGGAGGCGGAAAAGAACATTTGAATTTCATTTTGGTATCGAGACTTGCCCGTAAAAGACACATATCGTCCCTGTTTTTTATATTTACTCGCGCGGCATGTATTATGTACAGAGAAAAAGAATTGGTTGGGCCTACTGAAAATGACTTGCCGAATCGCAAATAATTGTTATAGGATTTATATCATTGAAATCTGTTAATACATCAATCGAGTATCTCTCTTCCTTTCAATCGTGTGAAATAGTATGTGATTGCAAGGAAGAAATATCTAATTAATATGAAACAAGATTTCATTGGTACAAATAGATAATTCTCTTTTTCTCCGTGTATCGAAATATTCGTTAACGAAGCATCTCCTGTTTTCTTGATTGCAGATCCGGTAACTAATTCGCGAAAGCTGGCTACTGCCGAGTTCCCCGCCGGAAAAAACAGCCCGCCCTCGAGGTGAGTGATATCAAATTGCCCGAAAACACTCGACGCAGAAATTGCACTCTCGCGCAGGAGAAGCGCGTCGCGAACGAGTTTCTCCTTTTTTCTTCACGAGAGAGCCCACCTATCTTATCGTTGCGGGATTATTGCCGGTCCGGCTCCGAGGCCCGCGTGGAGGATTACACCTCGATAAGAAGGCGAATAGCTTGCGGATGGGGATGGGTGACGAAGGTACGAGCGAGTGGGGCGGCGCGGGGATGAGGCGAGGTTTATCTTCTTCCACCGCGTTGTTTCGGGAGGGCCAATTTTGTCTAAAGTATTTTCCCGCGAAGATAAGACTCGTGCTGATATCGCGCGCGCGCGCGCGAGGAAGCTTTTTTGCCCTCCCTCTCCGTCTCTCCCGTCGAACGGAGCGGAGGAAAGGACGAGAGGGAACACCCGAGCCCCGGGACATTCTGGAAATACGGGTATACGTCGAGGGATGTAAAGATTGGGGCATAATTCAAGCCCTGGGCCGAACGAGTCTCCAGGTACCAACTGGAGTTCGTGTTCGATAAGGGAAAAGACGCGAGGGGGCGGCGGGAAGTACGCGAAATCAAACGTCGAGCCCTCCGAGGAAATTGGGGCGAACAAAGCAGGAGGGGGCGAGGCGCCCAGAAAAAAAAGCTCGGACGACAACGACGTCGTTTCGTCCCCTCTCCTTCGCCGGTCGAATGAACGTGGATTCGCGTCCCGGTTGCGGATTAGCGTCGATAAATAACGTCGCGCGAGGTGCCGACGCACAGCCGGAGGAGAGAGAGAGAGAGAGAGAGAGAGATCGGTATCTCTCTCCTCTCCCGTCTTCTCGCAATCTAGACGAGACAGCGACCGATTTACGTCGGGCGATAAGAAGCGCAGCGCGGACTTCGGGCGATGTGTGCGCATTGCGCGGATTCGAGACGGCTTAGGGGGTGTCACTCGCGCGATGCGACCGTCCTCTCGCGCGTGCATGCGAAAGAAGCTGAAAATAGCGAAAGTGCGAGTATATAAACACCTTTGTTCGCCCGGACCTCGCCTCGTTTCCGCCGTTTTTATTTGCGGAGTAAAAAAAGACGAGAGGAACGCGCGGAGGAAACTGTGAGAAATTTCGTGGAAAGCTCGCGACTCCCTTTTCCGATCACCTCGACTATCTTCGTGAAGCCGATGATACGATCGACGTCGAATGGTAACGAAACGCGATGTTCCCTCGCGACGACTAATTCTCCCGCCTTTCTTCTGCCTCGAGACAGCCGCACTTTTGTTCCTATTTCTCGCGAGATTTCAACGAAATTATTAGTAAGGTCGAAGCTTCCGCGTCGCCTTCTCGTCGACGGCAACGACGAACGTTCACGACGTCGTGCGTGCGATAAATCAACGCGCCTCGGTGAAAAGCGCGACGCTCGCTGCGTGTGTATCATCGGCCTTGTTGTGCGCGCGTGGATGTGCCGGCAAAAAAAAATTCCACCGTCGAGGCGCCGGAGGGTGTCGATGTGGGTGGAGCTCGAGGAGATGGCGAGAGGGTTATAATTCGAGACAGAGGGAACGAGCGATCGGAGGAAACTCCTCGTCCGACCCGTCTTAACGAGCCTGTCGGAGGAGTCGAACCGATAAAAGGGGTTGGACGAGAAAGGAAGCACTAATTTCAATCGACGAACCCTGGGGAAAAAATCGAAAAAATCGATACGCGCGTGAGAAGATCCCAGGCAGAAAAGTTTTATTTATTTTGTATACAATCCATGTGTGCACCGAGAGAGAAATGTAGTAAATTTGACTAAATCGGCGGTTACGGGTGGGGGAATGTAGATCAAATTCCTTGGACTAATAATAATTGACTCGAATGGCCCAGGTGGAAAAATTCTACATGATCCATACGTGGTTTTGGTTATAGAGGAGAGTTGCCTATATTGAACCGGTACCTAAATTGAACCTCCTGGCTATTTTAAGTAAAAGAGCACTTCTACTGATTCCAGAGATTTCGATTTTTTTCAAAATCTTAAGCGCTGATTCCAAAAATCATGCACTCTTATTAACATATTTACCCTATAGGGTAATATATATATATATATATATTGACTATATCTCAAAGGAAATATCAAATATTAACGATTTTATGTACGAGAACATTTTTTTTCATGGAAAATTATCGTTATCTCGGCGATCCTTTAAGATTTCCTCAATAAATGCATGATTTTTGGAATCAGCGCTTAAGATTTTGACAAAAATCGAAATCTCTGGAATCGAACTCTCGACCATCCTATCTTTTGTATTTTTTCGCGTTGATTACGAAAATCATCAATATATTGAGGAAATCTCAAAGGAACACCGAGATATCCATGACTCTTTTATGAAAAAATAATTTTTCCGAGCATAAAATCGTTGATATCTCACATTTCCTTTGAGATATGGACCTGATAACTATGATTTTCGGAATCAGCGTGAAAAAATACATCGGATAGGGTGGTCGAGAGATCAATTTGAGAGATTTCAATTTTTGCGAAGAATTGAAAAAATCTAAGGCATACCCCTTAGATTTTGACAAAAATCGAAATCTCTGGAAACGAACTCTTGATCATCCTATCTTATGTATTTTTTCGCGCTGATTACGAAAATTATAGATATGTCGAGGATATCTCAAAGGAAGACCGAAATATCGATGATTTTCCGTGAAAAAAATAGTTTTCTGGTACATGAAATCACCGATATCTTATATTTCCTTTGAGATATCGTCAATATATTTGTCATTTTCGGAATCAGCGTGAAAAAATACATCGGATAGGGTGGTCGAGAGATTGATTTTAGAGATTTCAATTTTCGCGAAAAATTGAAAAAATTTAAGGTATACCTATGCCTTAGATTTTGACAAAAATCGAAATCTCTGGAATCGAACTCTCGACCATCCTATCTTATGTATTTTTTCGCGCTGATTACGAAAATTATAAATACATCGAGGATATCTCAAAGGAAAACCGAAATATCGATGATTTTCCGTGAAAAAAATAATTTTCTGGTACATACAATCACCGATATCTTATATTTCCTTTGAGATATCGTCAATATATCTGCCATTTTCGGAATCAGCGTGAAAAAATACATCGGATAGGGTGGTCGAGAGATTGATTTTAGAGATTTCAATTTTCGCGAAAAATTGAAAAAATTTAAGGTATATGCCTTAGATTTTGACAAAAATCGAAATCTCTGGAATCGAACTCTCGACCATCCTATCTTATGTATTTTTTCGCGCTGATTACGAAAATTATAAATACATCGAGGATATCTCAAAGGAAAACCGAAATATCGATGATTTTCCGTGAAAAAAATAATTTTCTGGTACATACAATCACCGATATCTTATATTTCCTTTGAGATATCGTCAATATATCTGCCATTTTCGGAATCAGCGTGAAAAAATACATCGGATAGGGTGGTCGAGAGATCGATTTTAGAGATTTCAATTTCCGCGAAAAATTGAGCTCTCGACCATTCTATCTTATGTATTTTTTCGTGCCGATTACGAAAATTATAGATATATCGAGGATATCTCAAAGGAAGACCGGAATATCGGTGATTTTCCGTGAAACAAATAATTTTCTGGTACATGAAATCACCGATATCTTATATTTCCTTTGAGATGTCGTCAATATATCTGCCATTTTCGGAATCAGCATGAAAAAAATACACCAAATAGGGCGGTCGAGAGTTTGATTGAAAAAATTTCAAGGAAGTTAAAGATTAAAATCTCTTATCTCTCTTATGTATTTTTTGTAGGCATACTGAACGGTACTAAGGTTTGAACTTATACTGACAGATGACGTGGAAATGTTCATTTACTTAAAATAGCCAGGAGGTTCAATTTAGGTAGGTATCAGTTCAATATAGGCAACTCTCCACTATATGGATTATATGTGATTTCTATATTAACCATATGCAAACTATATATGGATCGTACAATCGTTCAAAAATCAATATATAGTCATTTCATGGTTAATATATTATATAGAAGTCGCATATAATCCATATGTGACCAAAACCACATGTAGATCATATACAAATTGTACAGAATTTTTCCGCTTGGGGGACTTCAGTTTGGTTCCTCCAAATAGCCGTTAATCAAACAAATTTATTATCCAGGGCAACTAATTCTGCATTCCCCCACCCATAAACGCAAATTCAATCGAATATACCATTTTTTTCTCCCAGCGTGGATTTGGTCATATATGGATTATGTATGATTTTTATATTAACCATATATAGACTATTATGGATCATACAAACATTCAGTAATCTATATATAATCCATATTTAAACAAATCCACATAATATGGACTATATAGAAAATACGAGTATATGAGAACTTTTTTCCGCCTGGTATCCAATATCGATGAAAAGTAATGAGACAAGAAAGATCGGAGTGAGAAGCAAAAAGCGAGGAGAACCGCGCAAGGAACTTTCTTTCCCGTGACCCGTACCGCCGCGAGGCGCCAATGAAACCGGATTCGACGCAGCAAAGGCGGCACTGAAAAATGAACGACTAATTTCAACGATGAATCTCACGTACCTACGCCGCGACCACCGACCTCCGACCCGCGGAGTCTCACACTGGCCAACTGAAAATCGCGGTCGAACCTTTCGCCTCTCGTCGCGCGAAAGGGAGCGCGCGGAGATCCACATATCCGAGCGCGCATCTCCCCCGAGGAGAAAAAGAACGATTGGACGATACCTCAGAAACATTTACGCGTTAATTCGCGACCCGAGAGGCGCGAATCGGAAATCTCGCGCGAGGTCGCTCCGATTAACGCTCTCATTCAAGGAAGGAGAGATAAGGCCCGCGTATTTCGTCGGCTTTCGACACGGCGGTTAATTCGGTTGCGGGGAATTGAGATTATCGCGACCGCGGCGTAATTAATAATGACTTTTTGTAAGCTTTCGCGCGACAGCGACGGTTTCTTCTGCTCAGCTGACGGCGGTCAAGGGTTGGAGGAGCAGGGGGAGAAGAATAGGAACGAGAGAGGGACCGGAGACCGTGTCTTCTCACGTGGAGAAAAGTGTCTTCTCGTGCCATTGTCATCTAACACTAAAAGTGGTCTATATAGGTCCACGCCGCAGCACTTTTTTTACAGTGTAGATTAAAATGACAAAATGTCGAACCAAATATCAAGTTATTCCAACGAAATGTTTATAGTTAGGTACTCCAATGACACGTTTAGTTATACTAATGAAAACGTGATCGGTCTCCAGAATTTTGGTTAAATTGACCAAGTTATTTTTCTCAGAACAGAGTGCGACTCGTCTTCGTCGAGTTTCACCGAAACGACGAATCATCGTATCGCAACGACAATACACACGCGGCTTCGTCTTCGCCGTCGAAAGGGTTAAGTGGCGGAGCGCGGCTCTTACTCCGTATAGAAACCGAGATAACCCCGTATACGGCAGCTGTGTTGCGGGCGTGAATAGAGGCGACGTCGAGCGACAGGCGATCGGTCATCGCGTATACGGCGGCGTTGTGTCACGACGTGGAAGCATTCGCGCGCGTCTCCCGTTGAGGCGCCTTTTTATTCCACCTCCCGCAACGCCCACTTTCGCTTCTTCCCGAGGACGCGCGGGGCAATTGAATTCGAAAAATTGACACCCGCGTCACAACTCTTTCGGCGGGCTCGGCGATTCTGCGTTCGAGATACATCGCATCGCGTGGTATTCCGTGTCGGATCAATCGCGGTCATCGATCATCGCGCGCTTCGAAGTGCAATTTTTTATAGCGATGGAGACGAGCGTTCGCTGAATGACGCAACAATCCATTATCGTTATCGGAAGAGATTGCTAGATTTTTTAATTCTCCCTTCCCAATTGCAACGAGACGACGCGATCCACTCGCGCGAAACGGGGACGCGGTAAAAGCGTCAGGAGCGATCGAGCCGAGAGAGAGAGAGAGAGAGAGAATACCGCTAAGAATAAATTCGAATACGACCCTCTCGGGAGGGCTCTTCGATATCAAACTCCTCCCGGACCACCGTCGACACCCGCCGGGCTCCGGAATATTTTCCAATCAATCCCCGTCCTCGCTTCCTTCCGCCCCCGTGTTACAGCGCGCGATTTCCACCTTTGTACGATATCTGTGTGTATACGTGTATATAAGTGGGCACCGTATTTCCGTATCCGCTTAAATTCGAAGAACGAAGTCGAGCATCGATCCTCTCGAAACGAATACAGATCAGCCCGGACGAATCTTTCGCACGCGTCAACGTATTTCGCGGCTATATGCGCGCAATCGCATATCGGTCGCGATCTTATCGGTATCAACGGAGACGGATCGTGTATCGAACCGAGCGTCTCGACGGTTCACTACCCGCGATCGACCGCGAGACGAGACCGATCGCCGAAATCAATCGAAGCTCGCTGCGCAATTCGCGCGCGCGCGCGTGTGCGTGTCTGGCCATTGAAATATGCCACGTGCCCCGCGCGCACTCGTCCAGGAACCGCGCACTCCGCGTGAAACCGCCGGACGCAAAAATCGATGCGCGCGCGGCGAGCGACGGAAGCTCTCTTCGACGTCCCTCACTTTCTCTCTCTTTCTCTCGGCGCGATATCGTGTGCGCGGTCGTCTCGCGTGACTAATCTCTCCAAGTGGGGGGAAGCGGCTCGCGCGAAACACGACGCGCGGTCGCCGCAACTTCGCTGCTATCCGGAGGAGAACTTCAGGCCAGACGTCGCGGCGAGATTTGTTATTCGTATATCGGCCTTCGCGCGCGCGCGCGAGGATACGTCGAAGGCGGAAGGCGGCAAACTAAACGCGACGCGGGCTCACGCCATCCGCGAAAAATAACGTAATATACCTCCGGGGCCGGAGGTAGACTTCGCAGGAGTTTCATATCGCGGCCGTCTTGTCTCCGCAGACGGCACGCGCGGACCATATGTCTCTCCGCGCGCGAGGAGTGAGACGAGACGGTTGTTCGTCGTCCCCCTTCGCGGCCGGTCTCGATCGATATCGCGTCGACGATGGGCCAAAGTTCGCGGGTGGTCGAGTCGTCAATGAATAATTCGATCGTTCCCGCGGAAGGAATAAGTAATAAGCATGATAAGTGTGCCGGTGGAAACTGCACGGAAGAAAAATGATTTTGCCATTTTAACAAAAATATTTACCGCGGAACGGGTAAATATCTTTATCGTAAAAAATTTCACTACGATTTCAGTTACATTTGCTGTTATATCATCGGATATATCTCGTGTTGCTAGAGATAATATTTCTGTTACGATAACGAAAAGTTCACAGCAAAATGTAGTTTTGCTAAAACTGCAAAATCATTTTTTTCCCGTGCGCGACGGAATAACGCGTACAAATCAGGCTTTTAACGAGCGCGTGCCGACGAGGATTTAAATAGGTACCTTTGTCTCTACTTGGAACGCCTTTGACATCACCTGCTGGATATACGGTACACGCGCTTAGTTTACACGCGGTCGGCGGGAATGGAACGATCGTAAAGTGCGATTTTCATGATCGACGGTAAACGTCGGAATTTTTCATCGGGGAATAAGCGACGGCTCGTATTAGACGTCGCGCGGGGCACCTCGTATGTGTACGGATGACTGTCCCGTCCTTGTTTTATCGTCGTCTTCCTCTATCGGTATTGAAGTTGCGATGAAAAAGTGTGTGAAAAAAAATTCGCGCGTATATACAAAGTATCTCTTCGTCGCGAGATAACGAGCCGTTCGACATATGTACACGCGCGACACGCGAGAATTCCACGTTCTCTGAGAAACGACGAGCGTCGCGAGCGGCGGCGCTGCGGGACCGAAAATTCGCGGTCGCAATTTTGGTCGTGTCGTAACACCGTGCGATGCCTTTACCCACCGCATCGATTTTCGATAGCGGGCCGCCCAACCCCTCGTCGGATCGGCTCGACCCGACCCAACCCTGCAGCGTTTTCCGCAGGTCGCAGCCTTCCTTCGCCCCCCTCCCACCCGCCGTTTCCCTTCTTCCACCGCGTCCCCCGAGGTAAGGGGTGGATCGGCGCCTCGCGAGAGGAGAAACACCAATTCCTGACACCGTTTAATCAAGTCCGCCACCGTCGCGAGACGGGAAAAGCGGCCCGGGCCCGCGCGCTCAACCACCCCAGCGACCGAGAGGGCTTCTTGCTGCATCGCGCGAGAGGGTCGTGATCCCGGGATTTAGCGAATGGAACGTTATAATGGACCCCGACGTTACACCCCAAGATTGACTCCGTCGAACGAACGATCGTATCCGCGGCGGGGAACAACCTTAACCCCGATCCAATAGACTCGAGACCGGTGCGGTGATGCGATTCCGTTATAGCGGGGAATTCGGAGCTCCCCTTCCATCTCGCCCCGCCGCGCCCTCTCCCGCATGAGGTCGTACGCGATAATGGGGGCCCCGCACCGCGCGTCGTGTCGCCGGGCTTGGAAATCGTTGTAACGGCGTATCCGCGGCTGCGTAATTACGATACGGGATAAATAAAGCGGCTCCGGCAAACGGGGTCAGCGCGATGCCATCGCGCGGAGCGTTCGGCAATTTTCGGCGGATAAACGCTTCGTCGCCGTCGAAATGCGCTCGCGTCGATCCACGATACGCGGAGAGCAAGACGACGCGAAGAAGGGAATAGCGAAGATTCCTCGGTCGTCTCGGCGGAAAGGCGGTCGTCTTGCGCGCGAAATAAAATACGGAAGGATTTATTTTTAGTCCGGACCCGCGCGGGATCGTCGAAATGAAAGTAACGTCTCCTGCGTTCCACGTGGGATGACAACGGTGAGACGCATCGCCTTCGGCGCCTACTGTCTGGCTGTAAAAGTGATTTTTCACGGCCCAAACGTCCCGCTGCTATCCTCCTCGATTCGAGGGATTCGTATATTCGATTTGTCTCTCGCGAAGTGACGTGACAAGTGCACCGCGAGAGAGAACGGTTTATTAATAGTTAATAATTGTGATTTGAAATACGGCGAGATATAAATATTTCATTAGAACGAAAAAATGTATTTTAATTATTAACATGTTTTTTTCTTTCACTCAAACGGTTACCAGATCAGATTGTGCCAAATTATGATAGTTGACGAATATTTGTCTGGCCCAATAAAATGTTTCTTTCGTCATATTCGAACAAACATTTATCAAGTGCAAATAAACTGTTCTCTCGGTGTGGAAGAATATCGTCCAATGCCTCTTTTTCATTCGAGGACGATCAGCCTTCTTCGCGACCAAATTTCACCCGCGGTATCTACCTTCGACACAGCCATCCGTATACGAGAACGGACTTACCACGTCGCTAACGCGCGCGCGCGCACACCGATGCTGGGGGCACGCCCATATAATGCCAATCCCGATTCATCCGCGCCGTACACGTCTTCGAGGAAGAGTGTCCCGCAACATTGTGCACTTTTAACGGCCGCGGGTTAACCGCACGGCTATGAATACCAAAGAGTTATGACGTCCGTTCGTCGCGATGCGGTCGTATAATATTAGGCGCGATGTTAAACGCGAAGAGGAATCGCTAGTGGAGCGTCGACGCTGTGTATTACCGCGGTGGTACTTTCGAAAAAAGGACGAAACTAATACACCGAGCAACTCGAGTCGTGCCCCTCGCGATAGCGAGCCCCTCGCTAACGATCGGGTACAGCAATTGCTGCAAATGCAAGCGCAAGCGGCGTCGACGCGACGCGGTGAAAGACGCGCGGCAGGCTCGCGGAGGGAAGGAGATAAAGGGGGATAGAGGAAAGGAAGCCAGACGCTTGAGTTTCTATACGGTAATGTCCTGCGCGTAATTGCGCAAAAATCGCGCAGCCTCTCCGCCCATCTCGCCTCTCCCCACCCCCCGCTCAAATCCATTTATGTAATCGGAGCGCAACAAAGCGCGACACCGGCGCGCCGACAAGAACGTCAGACTCTATCGACTGCAAAAACCGTCCGCATCGACCCCGGCGTTTCGCAATCCGCTCCTGTTTTGACTGCGTTCCCCCGAAACTGTGCGGCGCGCAACGATATTTCCCCAAATCCGATTTCCCCCGCGCGCCAAACGTGACGAGGCATTCGCGATAACGAGGACCGCGCATATTCGATTGGTTGCGGATGTGAATTTGACGGAAGGCAGCTACGTATAGCGTGGCGGGAGTAAGAGAGTGACGCGGCGAGTGATACAAAAATGGAAAAATGAAGGAATCGGGCGATAAGTACGGTACTCGCGACTTTTCCAAATTTTCAAGCGGCTCCCGCTGAGAAAAATGTCGGAAGTCGGCGAGGAGAAATTGTTACGTCGCGTGGGTACCCACTTCCCGGTAGGAAGTACGTACCGCCTCTCCCCGCGCGTCGCGGCGCACACGGCGGGAGACTTTCTCCGCTCTGTCAAAAACTAGACGCGCGCCAGAGTGCTCCGATCGATGTTCGTATAGCCGTCCCGTTCGTTTTGCGGCATCGTGGGTAGGTATATGTTTCGCTGTTTTTTTTTTTTTGCTCCTCCCGTGACCCAATTCGCACGCGAGCCATTCCCGTATCGCGAACTATTGCCGCGGGCAATAACGGTCTATATCATCGAGCGTTTCTCGTTTTCCGGGCTGTAACGGGCGAGCGGGAGGGTGGCGGCGGCGGAACCATGATACAGCCGCGGCGCGGCGGCGGAGACGCGGTTGTATTAAAGGTAATCCCTTTTGCGCGGGGTTGAAGCGAAACGGCTCACCGCGGATTAGTATCAGGGATGTACGTGGTTGGCTGGCTCGCATTCCGAGCGACGGGCAGGCGGCAGGTGGCGGTGGTGGTGGTGGTGGTGCAAAAAACGAAGAAAAACCACGCCGAGAACGCGACAGTTTTGGGGAACGAGTCGCGTCCGTAGGAATGCGGGCGAGAGAGTCGAGAACGCGCGAAGGAGGGAAGCGCGCGACTCGATAAGCGGGAAGACGGAGGGGTTGCGTCCCCGCGGTCCCACGCGTTTCGGAACGATATACAAATCGTTGCGCCCGCGCCCCGCCCCTCGAATTCTCGTAATCACGACCGAGAGCCGCGAGCGAACGGAAGAAGAGGGGGGAAAAAAAGAACGCGACTTTCGCCCGGAGCGAGCGATAGACGCGATGCAGCGGAGGAATTTGCGAAACTGCGAGTGAAAAGCGTGAAGACTTTCGAATTCGTTCGAATCGCCGCCGATAAAAAAAATCAACCTCCTGCAGAATCGCGAGACGACGGAGGAGGAAAGCGAAGCGGGGCGAGGGTTTCGCGCGCGGGTCGAGAGATCGCGCTGAAGATGATCGCCGCGGCGGGGGGGGGGGGGGGCGGCGGAGATACGCGGCGCCGGGGTTGGAATTCCATTTAATTAATTAAACTTACCTGACGAGGTGGAAGGGGGAAGCGGAGAACGGGTGGTGGCGTCGGCAGTGGAAACTCTTTGACGCGGTTCGGCGCCGCACGATCCGCGCGTTCCCGCGGATTCATTCCGCGCGGGATGGATATAGCGTCGATCCGCGAAGGATCGTTTCAAAACAGGGGCCGCGCCGCGGCAGGCGAGCTCGTCGGTGAGTCACGCGTTTCAAAAGAGATTCCTCCTCCACCCCGCCTCCGCGCCGTTTCCAGCATCGCGCCTCTCGTACGTAATGTACCAGATCCTATCTGGGCGGCGAGAGATACGCACGCTGACCATCTCGCGGTGAGGGGCACGTACGCGCGATGTATGTACGCGCGAGGCGCGCGGTCGAGAAGAATTTACAATGAGGATACGTTACGGGAGCTGAACTTTAACGGTTTGTTAAAGTTCATACGGCTGGTAGCGGCTGCGCTCCGAGAGTGGATTTCTATATTAATTTCACCACTTCCCGCACGGCGCGTCCCGCGATGTCGACCGTAAATCATGTACGCCGGTGCGACGATTCGAACCTCGCGGGGATCCATGGGTGGTCCGGGAACGCGCGTGGATCTCGCTCGATGGGGCTTTAATCGCTGTTCGCTGCCTATGTCAACCTTCGACGTCGCGAGGCGCACAAAATCGGAGGAACTATTTAAACGAGGAAAGAGAGAGAGAGAGAGAGTATACCCTCGATATATAATACGTATGTGCGGCCGATCTCGATGATCGATATATCGCTTCCAAACGGCCATAAATTACAGTCAACTCGGTCGAGCGTGCGTTCGATCGAAATTAATTGCCGCTCGGAGTGATCAGCGAAGTTGGCGCGAAAGTCGGCCGATCCGTCTCCATGAAAAGTATCGGTAAGCGATCGTGCGCAAGGAATACCTCGTCAGAATCTTAATCGCGGGAGATGAGCGCCGCGAAGTATCCGGCCGGAGATGTCATCTCGCTATATCGATAGCCTACCTTTTAACGCATAGGTACGGAGAAGAAGAATTATTAAAAGTTCATGGAAAAACCCATGAATTTCTATAGTAATCCCAGTAACGGGGCTCCTCGGGATGAAACGTCGAAGTCTTTAATAGACCACAGCGTAGGTACTTCTTACAGTTCGTAATACAATAAACATTAGTTTATACGGTTAAAACTTAGCAATCTCCCGTCAATATGTGTCGGGCGTTTACGGGTTTATACTACTGCGAACTGTGAAAAGTACGCTGTATCCATTAAAAAATTCAACAATTCAACTCGAGGAGCCCTGTTAGAGGGATTCACTGTAAAAATTACTAATCCTTTTTCTCCGTGGCATGCAGGGTGGCTCTCCGCGAAATATCCTCGCGGGAAAGGGTCCGCATAGGCAAGCCGGGAAACACAGCGGCGGCTGGTCCATCGCGGTGGAAAGATTTATACCCGCGCGCGAGAGATGGCGAATCTCGGAATGCGAAGTGCGCGGTGACGCAAGTGGACCCTTATCAACTCGTAAAATCCCGGGAGTGCAGTAAAACGTCGTCGTGAGTCGTGCAAGCTGTGACCTCTCTCTCTCTCTCTCTCTCTCTCTTTCTCTCTCTCCTCTTTCTCACGAGACGCGGAAAATTTTCCTGATCACGTTCGCCCGCGAGGGCGCGGGAAAGCTTGAGGTGTGAGAAAAAAAAATGGAGCGGTAAGTGCCTACTTCCTGCTTGGGAGAAGGAGGGGGAACGAGAGAAAGGATGATTCGACGTGACACCGACATTCTTTTTTGTGCGGAAATGAAAAAAGTGTCATCCATCTCTTTTTGGGCTCGTTTTTTACGCGCGTCGCGATGCGATCGGGTCTTCGGTATCGCGTCGTTCTGAAATACTACACTGAGAAAAATAATCTGGTCAATCTCACCAGAATCCTGGAGATAATGTCCACGCCATTTGATGAAATATATTGATCCTCCGTCTGTTTGGTCTGACTGATCAATTTTTGGTTAGAATAACTAAACGTCTGTTTTGAATAATGAAACATTTAGTTGGAATAGCTTGATATTTGGTACAACTTACTAGTATTTCGGTTAGAGTAACTAAACTCGTTTAACCGAATGCATTTTTTCATTTTAACCAGGTTATTTTTCTCGGCGCAGACCCGGAACCTGCGTCGCTGTGTAAACGTCGAGCAGATTTAGCAGCATCCACTTCTCGCTATAGAAAAGGGACGACATTCCTCGAAAGAGGAGATTGCCCCAAATGCTTCGCCATTCTCGCCACAATGCCTTGAGTAAACTTTCCAGCCGCTAATGCGACGGGATAACATATGCGTGCGTATACGCATACGTATACGTCCGGTGCGTATGACAGTTGCGTGAGTTCGCAGGAACGTTCCACTGTATGAAGACGACGAGCCGGGACTAAGTAGCGACGGGAGAGAAATGAGCCGTGTATACATACACGCGCATGCGCTCGTGAAAGGTGCTCGTAGTGATGTGCGTGGCAGCGATGAGTAATAATTCTGTCGCGAGGCGAATTTTCGCGAGAAACAATTCCTTTCACTCAGAGTGACGGCGCGGATCGACGAAGCGGTCCAATTCTCGCTGTACTTTTACGATAC
Source organism: Xiphydria camelus (assembly GCA_963678675.1). Classification (NCBI taxonomy): domain Eukaryota; kingdom Metazoa; phylum Arthropoda; class Insecta; order Hymenoptera; family Xiphydriidae; genus Xiphydria; species Xiphydria camelus. The sequence continues at coordinate 24,332,104 of OY783199.1, read as the reverse complement.
ATCGAAATTTGGAAAATTTATTTCAATGTCCGGCTCCCACCCCTCGACTCAATTCGATAAACGAACGCGACGCTCGATCGGTTATGTAAAAACGAAGAAGCCCGATTAACGCTCGAGTTATGAGGCGCTATATATCTATAGACGAGATATGGACTCCCGTCTGTTCGCCTTGCACGATGCCATTGTGCTCAGCATGAATTATGAATCCATCCGTGATACAAATCTGTCGTCGATGTCATTGTGCCGTCCCACGGACAAACCTTGATCCGGTAATGTATGCGGATACGTAAATGGTTTCGTCAGTTCGTCATTAGAGCGTTTAAAAACGTATTTCTGGCGGAAGAGTTTCGGCTATTCATTATAGCACGTAGAGAGACCGTAGAGATTCACGTCAGTCGCATGTTATCAATTGTAGATTCGGGTGTGCGGAATATGTAGTCGCGTCTTCAAAATTCGTAACAGAGCATTTCAATCTCAGGGTACTTAAATTTATCGAGCAAATCTTGATAAAACTCTAAGACATTAATGATTTTTTGCAGAAAATAATATTTCCTTCCACAGAGAAAACCATCGATATCTTATATTTCCTTCAAGATATCGACTCAATAACCGCGGTGCTCTCTTCGTAATCAGCGCGAAAAAAATACAAAAGACAGAGTGGTCGAGCGATCGATTCCCGAGATTTCGATTTTTGGCAAAATGTCAAGAGTTACGCACCCCTTGACGTTTTTGCAATATTTCGCAAAAATCGAAATCAAACTCTCGATCACCCTGTCCGATGTATTTTTTCACGCCGATTTCAAATTAAAAAGCAGCTTTATCGAGGAAATCTCAAAGGAACACCAATATATCGACGATTTTCCAAAGAAAACCACATAACGAACAAACAGCGATCGTCCCACTCTTTCGAGTTTTCGTAAATTCCCCATTTATTAATCGATCCGTCCGTGATAAGCGCGTCGCCCTAGAAAACGATAAACCTTGCGACAGCCTAATCCCCCAGTGGCAACGGGAGCAGCAGCAGCACCCGCCGTAGTAGCGGAGTAGCTGTAACCACCCCGGGCAAGAGGACGCGGCTCGTAGGTACACGCGCACTTGCTCCGCTCCGCGGAGAAGGAAGGGGGTGGTTGGCAGCCGCCGGAGGGGTGGTAGAGATTCGCTTCCGTGTCCCAGTGGCACTAATGACTGCCACCCCCTCGCTCCCCTCCCGACCCTTCCCCTACCACGCGACCCTTGCGCCCCTCCACCATCCCCCTTTCCGTCCGTTACGTCACAGACCGGCGCGTACATCCCGCCGCTCCCCACCCTGAACCGCGTCCCCGCAACAGTACGACGCGCGCGCCCGTACGTACTATCGGGCATCCTCGAACACCGGGAACACAGTCTCCGCCGGTACCCCGAACTGCATGCTACTTCGCTCCTGCGTACCGCGCCTGCCGCTCGGTATATGTATATATATTCACACGCGCGTATATATACCTATACGTGTAGAGACACTGCAGTACGTACGGTAAATCGAGACGTGTGTACGCGCGACGACCACACACACACACACACACACACGCGACCTTACCACGTTCGCGCGCAGAGAGCAGGCGAAGTCGCGAGAAGTGGAGAGAGAGAGAGAGAGTACTACGCGAGGTACGGTGCAGGCGTACGGAGAGCGAAGCGCGTTTCGTCCGAGGAGACTTGGAGCCGAGCGGAAGTAAACGATTCTCCGCGCGCGGCACGCGTTGGTGATCCCATCCTTCCATCGATCGTTTCTCGCGGGAGGAAAGATAACGCAAGCGGACTCCGGTGCTCCTTCCCCGAGGAGGAATCGTCCTTTCGGAATTGTCCGAAGTGTCGCGCCGCGCGCGTTTGTGCTGTGATCACAGTGTGAACTCGGCCTCTGGCCGTACAACGAGATACCGCGCCGCGCGCGCCGCTTGGCTACTTCTGGATCCCTCGAAACGCTTCCTGCCGACGCACAGCGGAGATCGAGTGCGCCGCTTTTCAGATGTGAGTACCGCTCTACTGTACGCTCGGAGAATATAGTGCGGTGCTTGGAATTGAGAGAAGTATGGATTTTTCCTCCGAATGTGTGTGTGTGTGTGACACACTTCGCCACGCGTTAAGAGACGGACACGCGGAAGGCGAAGCTTTTCGAACGTCCGACGGAAGTAACGACGACCCGATCGCGCGAGCTGCTTTATCGACGTAGGTACGTGCGACATACCGACGCGTAGCTAAATTAGCACGTGACACGCGACGACGAGGAACGAGTCGGATGAATTAATCACGATCGACTCTGATGCACGGTTCATGGACGAAGCGCGCACCGCCGACGGCTCGCGCGACCGATTCCCGTTACCCTCGCGTACCGCGCACGCGTTTTCGACGTCTGGCGTTTTAGCGAGAAACGCGCCGTGTTACGTCCGCGCCTAAATTTAGTACCCGTGGCACTAATCATCGCACTCTCGCGAGGTGCGTCCCTGTCTTCCTCCTCTTCGTCGGTGAATTACGTTACCCAGGTGTTGTAACTGGCCCGGATTCCGAATAATTTACCAATAGAGACGCTCCGCTTAAATATATCGGTCCAACGGCTGTGCGACAGTTTTGCAACGGGGCAACGGTGCTCGCCCGCCCGAGGCGCGTTAATCGATACGATTCGACCAGTTCGGGTTTCGTCCGCGATCCCAACTAGTCGCTTCTTCCTACACGCTCCGAGATAGAGATCGACGGGGCTGCGCGACGAAGGACGTTCCGTCGAAAGACGCCGGCTGTCGTCCGCGGACCGATTCCTCGAAATCTCGAGCGTCTCGGAGGGCCGTTTCGTCGTATGATTACGCCGAGAGAAATAACTTGATCGATTTAACAAAAATCCTGGAGATGACCAAATCGTTTGATTAAATATGGATTCTCCGTCTGTTTGGTCAGACTGACCAATTTTTGGTTAGATTAAATAGACGTTTGGTTGGAATAATGAAGCATTTCGTTGAAATATAACTAAACACGTTTAACCGGATGCATGCGTTCTCTCATTTTAACCTAATTACTTTTATCAGCGTACGTACCTGAAATTCCGAGCGTTTATTTGAACGAAAAATTCCGACTTTTTAAGAGATCGTATGGCCAACGTTTAGTTTATCAATTACGAGACATTTTTGCGAACTGTACGACTATCGGAAAGAAAGTAATCGATAAACTCATCAGTGACCGTGGTCTTTTAAAAAGTCGACATTTTTCCTTCGAATAAATGTTCCGAATTTCAGGCATCCGTATAATTGCAGAACTTTGCCCGCGGTCAGTCGAGAGCGTCGCTACACAGTCAGACGTTAGCCGTAAAAGCGAGCAGTCGCTGCATCTTCCGCCGAGCACGTTGCGCAACGCACTCGTGCGATGCATTCAATTCCGATAGAAACGTCGATCCTGGAGGATACTGCTGTACACGTGTCCATCCTCCGTTGCGTCTCGCTTCAACGATTTGCATGCCAAAGGCTCGTGCGGAATGTCGCGCGCGTAGCGTCTCTGCAACGCGTGTCGTCCACCCGCTCGAACTTGGCTCGGCGATTACGTACACTCGGACGTGCTGTTTTTCTGCGCCTCCGTTACATCAGTCGCCGCTCACATGACTGCGAATACACAAACGCCCGTCGCTGCGCGCCTCGTACACGACCCCGTTCGTCGGTGTGCATCGCGCGCACTGTGTACTGCGCGTGTAGGTACTCCGTCGTGTAGAGGTGTGCGCTGTAGCGGTGGGCACCGAAGCGTTCCGTGAACGAGAGTAGGCTTCGACGCGGCATTGAGCGATTGCGGAAAAACAATTCTCGTTATTCAGCGTCAAAGCCGTTTCTTCGTTCGACTGGTCGGACCGTTCCTCGAATTCGACGGGGGACAAAATATCGTCCGACGTTCTCCGTTCCGGTGTGGGGACAGACGTTTCCCAAGTTCCGAATCGCGCCGTGCGATTCGCTCGGGAAGTCGGACTCATCGCTCCGTTGCGGTTTACCTCAATTTTCGAACGGAACGAAGAGAAGGAGGGGAGATGCAGATCGAGATGAGAGTGAGAGAGGCGGATTTCCGTCGCCGCAATCGACCGGGTGTATACCGAACGATTCGATACTCCCACGCCCGTTCCAATCAGTACCCACACGAGAATTACGCAAGCCCGCTGATCGGGTACCCAAAGCCGCACAGCCGCGCTCGTCGGTTTCATCTCAGTGCGGCGTGTGTCGCGCTTTGGTTCGTCACCTTCTACCGCGTGATGTTCATAAGGCGTAAGCGCCAGTGCAGGCCGAACGCGTACCAATATCCGGAGATATCAACGTGTAACAAAAATTATTGAACGCGATAAAACGAATCAATTACTGGGAAAGAATCTTCAATAAATTAGGAACGCCTGTAATAAATTCCATCTAGTAAGAACACTCTCGATCAAATCTGCTACGTATATTTTTATGTGTGTCCGAATACTGGTCTTAATTGTCCGGCCACTGGTACTTTAACCTTAGTACGAATTAAAATGCTCGAAGCTCCGTCGTGGCTTTATTTATTTCTAAGAGGCGGTATCTCAACACTATCGAACAATCGAAATGCCAACCTCTCGACGATACGGTATCGTCTCTGTCCGAATATAATAATCACTGGAGCGTATTTTCGTCGAGACGCAATTTCGACGACCTCGTGACCGCGGTTCTCCATCGGCGCGCGTAACCGCAATCGTCGTCGCTGCTACCGATCGACCGTCAAAAACTTCGTGCGGTTGACGAAGGATTCGGGGAAAGTCCGCGTTGGCTCGCGCGCTCTTTATTAATTATATACGCGCGCCCGATCGATGAGGCGATGAGTCCCTCTCACGCCACTACTCCACGTTAATGAGGTTACTGTATCATAACCGTAGAACGAATACACGCCGGACACAAGTCCTTTATTTATACGGAAAATTAGCATGGGCTCTCGCTCGCCGCTCGCCCGCGCACGAATGTACGGGACACGCTTCGGGCGCACGCTATCGCACCCCGGGCGTTGCAGCGACGCAACGCCTCGCATACATACACTCGCGAGGTACATGCGATGGTAATGTCATTTACACCCGGTGTAACACGCGGAGCGGCGGCGAGTGAGTACGGCGGATCTTCCGGCTTCGAAATGTATACACTGAGAAAAATATCTCGATCAATTTAAACAAAATCCCGGAAACGATGACCAAGCCGTTCAGTTAAACATGGATCCTCCGTCTATTCGGTCAGACTGACCAGTGTTTTGGTTAGAATAATTGCGTAGAATAGATGCGTTTCGTCATTTCAACCTAATTATTTTTCTCAGTGTAAAAATATCCTTCGCGTTCTCGCCACATAATACACTGAGAGAGAAAATGGTACGCTCGATTAAATCTGCGTCTACGGGTCGGAGAATGCAGAATTAGTTGCTCCGACTAATAAATTTGATTATAACGATTGAACCCTGAAAAAAAAAATTTGCTTCATTCGACCGGTCAAATTGAATGCACCGAACCTCACAGAGAGAGAGTGCAATTATTTCAATGCAACAAGGATGTAGGAAAAAATAAAGCAACCAATTTAAAATTGAAACAAGTGAATATCTACTTGAAACAATTACAACGTGAGGTTCGACAGCCATATTAAACCTCACCGATGGTTTGATGAAGCAAATTTTTATTTTCCAGTGTAACGGCTATTTTAAAGGAAACAGGCTGTACTCCATTAGAGTCAATTATTAGTCCAAGTAACTAGATCTGCATTCCCCCACCCGTAATCGCCGATTTAGTCAAATCTACTATATTTTTCTCACAGTGCAGGCTCTCGATGACGCGACGGTGGGAAAAGAACAGAGTACAATAATAATTCGGTTCGATTTTGCCGAGCGGATCACACTCCTTACATTCTCCGCTTGACCGCTCGCCAAATAATAGCGAGAGCCATTCATCTCGCGAAGGACTAAATTAGCGGTAAGGCGCGAAAGGTTCGGGAGAGCAGATACAGAGCGACGGGTCCACGTGTGGGCACTTACCGTTACACCGGTATAGCGTCGATCATCCCGACGGCTCCGCACATGTGGGTGCACGAGGCGACACGTGCGAGAGAAAGACAAATCATCGCTCTTTAAGCCGGATAGGTTGCATGGACGGTGGACGTATGGGGAAAATGCGGCGAGCACCGTAGGGTGTTATAATAGATCGTCGTTTCTCTCGCGCCAAGTAAAAAGTGAGCATAATTCTATAATTATGACGTATTGTGTTGAACGCGTACTCTCGACGCTACACTGAGATAAATAACTCGGTTAAAATGATAAAACTCGTCTGGTTAAACGAGTCAAGCTATTTTAATCAAAATAAATACTAGTAATTTGAACCAAATATCAAGTTATTCTAACGAAATGTTTAGTTATACCATCTACATGACTAATCATTCTAATCAGAAAGTCGTCAGTCAGACCAAACACAGATGGAGAGAGAGAGAGGATCCATATTTCACCAACAGGTTTGGTTACACTGTACAAAATTCTGCTGTGTGCGGACCTATATAGATCACTTTTGGTGTTAGATAACAATGACGTAAGATTGAATGACATCAGATGTGGTACGTATAGGTCCTCACCGGTGAAATGGCGTTAAAAATCAACACCAATTTTTTATTGTCTACGGTCTTCCAAATTTTCGTTAAATTGACCAGGTTATTTGTCTCGGTGTACTGCGAAATAGACACGTGTGCGCCTCCGTATGAAAATTGCGCAGAGCGTACGTATTCATCGGTGCACATGTGCTCGCGCAGGGCGAGGGTATATCCGGAGAGTATCGTGAGCTGAACTTCTGAATGGCTAAATATACCTGTACGAAATCGATACGAAAAGCCGGCCGCCTCGTCGTCGCACTCCTCTCTAATCACCAACGAGACGGTGCCTCGATATTGACCAAGCGCGCGCGAATACGTATACGTACTCGCGACTATCTCTTTCGGCGCTAAAACGGTACCATCGGTACCATCCGATCGTCGTCCTCTCCCTCGCTTCTCGCGCGCCCGGCGAATCGCGCGAACGGCGCGCAGTGCCGAGTGTAACGACGCTGCGCTTCCTTGAAAGGGGTACCTCCTCGCGCGCGACAACTTATTCAATTATTATTATACCCACCGCGGAGACCGTCAGGCGCGGGTCACGAACGAACGTGGCAGGGAAACCTGCCGACTGTTCGCCTAATCTAACGGGCGCGGAATTAATTTTAGCCTCGGCTATAACCCTGCGAGGCTTCTCCACCGCGTGACGTAGTCGTCGTTTGAACCGTGAACGCGTAAATAATGCAGCTGCAGAGGAATATCGTAAGTGGCTATTATACATGAAAAAAAAATGATTTTCCAATCTCAGCAAAATTGGGAACTTTTTCTTATCGTAACAGAAATATTATCCATGACAGCAAAAGATATGTTCAGTAATAGCAAATATAATTATTGCAATCACAGTGACATTTTTTTCAATAAAAATTATTGCCATCCCGGTAAATATTTTTACTATTACTGTGGACATACCTTCTGCTGCCACAGATAATATTTGTGTCATGGTAGCAAGAAATTCTCGACAAAAACTAGTTTGGTTAAAATTGCAAAATCATTTTTTTTTCCGTGTACCGGAACTGAGAAAAAAAAAACCCGACCAGTTGAAACAAAATTGTGGAGGTCATGAAAAAATCGTTTCATGAAATATGGATTTTCCATCTGTTTGGTTTGACTTAACATTTCCTGGTTAGAATACCTAGACATATAGTGAGAATAATTATTAAATATCTATTCAACTCTCAGTATTTTAGTTAAAATAACTAAATTCGTTTAACCAGACACGTTTTGTCATTTTGACCGAGTAATTTTTCTCGTGATGTCCACTCTCTCTCTCTCTCTATCTATCTCTCCCTCTGACCCCCCATTTTTCACTTTATTCCCTCTCTTCAGAACGTGAGTGGTTCGCGAGGGAGAGAACTCTCGCTAAAAATGTCCTCCGTCGGGTCGCGGGGAATTTCGGGGTCGCGGAAAAGAGCGAGGCGGTTTCGCAGAGGGCGCTGCCGTACCGCACCGCTGGCACGGGCGGGTCCAGTGGGTCACAGGTCGCGGCGGGTCGATCTTCGCGTAACGTTCCAATTCGCGCTTGATATTGATCTTAGCTTTTCGCCCACGCCGAAGGCTTTCCAGAAGCGTCACGCCGCTCGGCGCGGTGCTACCGGGTGATCGGAATGTACGTGTGTGTGTGCCCCGCTGGACTCGGCACTTCACGCTTCACGCATGGTTGATCGGATCGTAATTGAAACGTTTGAAATTTCGTAACGTTCGCTTTTGTTGTGTTTTTCGATTGTATAAATAGTTATTGCGATATATTTGCGGATAATACGTAAGGGGTTACGTGTGGTGTAAAGGATTTATTAATATAATAGGATATGGAGTTCTATACATGGGATAGAAGGAATTTTGACAGTTCGTATGGTTGTTTTCTGAATAGAAAAATTCTTTTATTCTTTATAGTATGGAAGCTTGTCCCTTATCTGCTGAACTATACGTTCAATCGAAGAATTACAGTTTTGATCGTTTCTCCGACGTGACTCAACGACGTGTATAAAATCGCAGGTTCACGATACATCTACTTATGTCACATTTGACTTCGTGGAAATCGTTGCCGACTTTGGAAAGACGCTCTCGCGTCTTATATCTCATAGAGCTGAGGAGAAATGTCACGAGGAACTTTTCCTCCGGAGCGGAAGGAAAAGTTTGCGTTTAAATTAAAGCGTAGAAGAGAGTAATCGCTCGCATTATTTCGCGAGCGTTTAAGTATCGCTGAGGGAAAAACTTTCTCTCGAATAGTCGTTCATATTCGTCCGTTACCAAGTCTACGCTTTTATCTGATTCGAATGAAATTATTCAATATGCAATAGATCTCCCGACGTATACCCACACGTTTATTTGGACAAAAAGAATTTTTTCTCCCGGTGTTTTTACGACCCAAGAAACATTAACCGAAGGACGAATGTTTTCGACGCGATCAATACCACCACGTTTTTCCCTCTTCCTCCTCCTCCTTCTCCTCCTCTTCCTCCTCCTCCGCTCCTCCGCGTTCCTGTACTCCGTGTCGACCGCATCTCGTCTGTCGTGTCGTAAAAAACTCTTCGTCCCAACCTCGAGCTTACACGTATTGTTACCGTTACGTCGCGTTCGTCCGCTTAATTTATCCTGCCTCCTCCCCCGACTTCTCGCCTAAACTCCCAATTATATCAGAGTCTCGCGACTCTCGCCGAAGACACGATCGGAATGTTCAAATTCCATTTCCATCCTGTCTTCGCCAGCCGTCCCGGACGTATCCGTGACAATTCGATTAACAGTTATGTCGCGCCGTATTTGTCTAGCTGACAATTTCCCCACTTCAACGCGCGGTACCTATAATGCATTTATTAATAATAAATCTTCGTCTGTTATTCATACACTGAGAAAAAATGTGGTAAATTAGACTAACTTAGCTCTCACGGGCAGGGAAATGCTGATTTATAATTACACCGTAAAAAATTCTGCGATGTTGACCTACATAGACCACTTTTGGTATTAGATAACAATGGCACAAGACTGAATAAAACCAGATATGGTACATATGTATAGGTCCACACCGGTTAAACGGTGTTAAAAATTAACACCACTTTTTTACTGTGTACTTAAACTAATAATTTGTTAGAATTGACTACAACTCGTTTTCTTCATACAGTTTTTAATCATTTATAACCAAGTCACTTAATTCAATTAACTAAATCAGCATTCAACCGCCCGTGACCGCCAATTTAGTCGAACCTACTATATTTTTTTCTCTGTGTACGTATAGTAGTATTCTTTGAAAATACATAACTATAACCATGTATGTGAGTTTCATAAGGGTATAATATGGTATATTCTAAGCTGTATGAGCTATACTTATTCGCAAAGAGCCTGTAAAATTGAAACGACGCGAAACTTTGATCTTCTCGCGTATAGGACTTATCGCTGGTGCTATTCAACACCCCGGAAGATTGCGAATTTCCGCTGGTAGTTACATCCTTCTTATTACGTTACAGGACGCAATTTTTCCTCGTCGATGCCTATCTTAACGGCGGCCCACCGTATCGTTCGATCGCACTCGTAGGCGCAACCGTGGCGTCTCTCTCTCTCTCTCTCTCATGGATGTATATTTTTCTATTACGAATTTCCGCGAATCGATAGCGCGACTCTGTAGACGACAGGTATATCGTCAGCGTCGTCTCGTCTTTCAACGGCGATCGTAGATACGAGCGCGCGGCCCCGTATATTAGTCGCGCGACGTACTTTCCGACGGAGAACATTCTTCGACGCTGATTCGCTTCGGAGCGAGCAAACAATCGATGATCCCACCTTTCACGGAATCCCGTCTGTAAACCAACCGAGACCCGATCGTCCGACTCGAATTGTTTCTACGAGAAAAAGCGGGAGGGAAAGGAAGAAAAAACAGATTTACACCGTGCACATTTAGCACCGAGCGAACCCATAAACCGCGCGACGTGGTCGACCGTGATTCCTCCGCGAGCGACATCTCGATACGTTTCCTGGGGTCTTGTGGTGTTGCGCGAATTTGGCGGCGGTTTTTCTCTTACCGTCGTCTGTATAGAAGTCCCGTGGGAGATTGACTCTGGAACCCTGAAATCGGCGCGTGATCGCATTTCCATTCTCCGCAAAAATCAAAATGGAGATACCTTTTTTTTTGCGCGACTCTATACTATTAAAAATTTGCTCCGCGAACTCGAAAATGCCCCTCTTTTATCTAAACTCTTTATAGTTCGTTGAAGGCTGCAGTAAGAAATACATCCATTCCATTTTTTATCGCATCCTCCTTTGACTTTCGCGAAATTTAATCGTTCTTCCGGACTATCAAACCTGAACTACTAAAAATGAAGCTCAAACCGAACTCTCTTTTTATTATTCTCATTCTTATTATTACTATTTCATTATTGACATCAATCATCAGTATCATTTTCTTTATTTTTATTATTATTATTATTCTCACTTCTTTATTATTATTATTATCTTTATATTACTATTGTATCTTTCCTCACTAGCTCTTCGAGGGCTTGCCCTAGAACTTAATAAATGCATCTTCTTCTTCTTCTTCTCTCTCTCTCTCTCTCTCTCTTCCCGATTAGCCACGCTGTGAAACAGTGACGTAAGCGGAAGCATTCCGCAGCAGCGTTCCCCTACATGCAATCACCTCCGCACACGTCGCTCATCGATTTCGCGTGTCGTTTCTTTTCCTCGCGCGGTTTTTCTCGTTTCTACCGCAACGTGGACGTGTCCCAATGTCTTTCCCAAGCAGAGAGACGTCCTATTTACCGCAAAACCCGCCGATGGAAAGCACGCGACTCGTCGTACCGATTGCGCACGTCGATCGCGACTAAAATCCCGCGTGAACTATCGTTGCCTCGATGTTCGCTCGAAAATTGCGAAGGCGTAATTGTTGGGCCGTCCGTACCACCGTCTATACTCGATATAATTCGAAAGAGCCGGGCTGGAATGACGAAAGAAAGTCCCGCGGAAAAGAAATGAGCGTTCGTAGTCAACAATGCGAACGATCACTTTCACTGGCAATTTTTAGCGGGACTGCAGGGCTCGCGAACGCGTGTCGCTGTAAAACTCGGAGCAGAGAGGCGGACCGTTCAACTTGGTCGGACGTAAAAACCAGTCGTAAGGTTATACGACCGCGCGATAAATGACGGCACTCTTTTGTGTCGGCGGGGAAAAAATAATATAAATCCAGGGGAATGTTGCCGTGAAAATCGCCGGTTAATTAACCCTTAAACGGGCGGATCTTGATGCGATTGCGGGGAACTACCGAGCTTATCCGTTTCTCGATGTCCAAAATCGTCGTGGCGCGGTCCATCGATCGCACCGAGTTTGCTCGGGAAAAGAGTCGATCCATTTCACAGCTATGATTCCAAAAGGGAAAACATGACGAAACACCGCGCCGGATTGCCAAACGTGGGCTCGGTTTTTTGCTTCACCTTTTACTCAGACGATCGGTACTTTTTTTTTACGGACGAGTGGGTATACGACCGATGAAAGAAGCGATCGGTGAGAAATCGATGGAGCGTGCTGGATCCGCTGGAAAAGCTGTAAATGACGAAGTAATGAGGAAACGCCACGGTAGACGCCATAGGTCATGGCGTTTCTCAAGACTTTTCAATGGTATCTACGAAGTACATATTCAGTATTTTACGGGGAAAAATAATGTTCTCATGCGTGAAATCGTCGATATCTCGTATTTATTTTGAGATATCGATTTGTTAACCGTGATTTTCGGAATCAGCATAAAAAAATACATTGAACGGGGCGGTCGAGAGATCGATTCCAGAGATTTTGATTTTTAGCATTGACATTTTTTTTCAATTTTACACAAAAGTCGAAATCTTTGAAATCGATTGCTCGACCATCCTATCTTTCGTATTTCTTCACGCTGATTACGAAAATCACGGTTATCAGGTCGATATCTCAAAGGAAATATCAGATGTCAGTAATTTATGTACGATTAAAATTATTTGTTCGCAAATAATCAGCGATATCTCGGGGTTTTTTTGAGAGTTCCTTAACGGATTCATCATTTTCGGAATTAGTACGAAAAAAATACATCGGGGATAGGATGATCGAGATTTCATATTTCCAGAGATTTCGATTTTCACGATAATGTACCCCTATCAATTTCTTAAATGATACGTGTTATTAACTATAATATCTATGTTCGCAATAGCGTTCGAAGAAGATATCAAAAAGTGCCCTGTTTACATTCTCGGCGCGGCGAATGAACGCGGCAGTTTTCCAAACGAAGATCAAGTATTAAAGATAAACACGCTCCGCGGATGTTTATTCCTCGCGAGAGAAAGACTTCCCCGACGCAAATCGCGTACGCGTCTCGTAATTTCTCGCGCCGCGGACGCACGCGTATACAGCGACGCGTATTTCCCCGATGCGCTTGGATGCGAATATATATTCGGACGATTCGGCTTGCGCGACGCGTATCACGAAAATAGGTTCACTTTCCTCATCGGCCGCCGCTGACTTTCGGTACTCCGCGGCGCGTAAACGGTTAAAAATTCAATCGGCCCCGGTAATAGCGTGACGCATGCGCCGCTTTTCGCGAAATTCGAGCGCGCGACTTTCCTCCCACGACGCGCGAACGAGGATAGCAGCGAAACGCGGGTGGACGCCGAGCGACGCGGGGTGGAGACAGAGAGTATACCGAGGGAATTCTGAAAACAGATGCGGCCCGTCGCTCATTGTGCTCCGCGCGCGCGTGTCTGTGTGTGTGTATACGCGCGGTACGCTCGGCTCGTGCGAATAGCGTGCGCTCTCGCGGAGCGAACTTTGACTCGCGGACCCGGGTTGACGATAGCGAGCGCTTCACCGCGTAGTCACGTTCACGGTCAGCTCAATTACGATCCGTTTAGACGTGTACGAGTGTAACGCCGCTGAGAAAAGTCACCGCCTGCATTGTCCACGCTGGACTTTGCACTGAGAAAAAAAAGATTAAAAATTATTCTGTTTTAGAAGGCTAACCTGAGTACGAAAGGTAAAATAGATCAAAAATTATCCTTCCAGGGTTTAAAATTTAACCTTCCTCGGCATAATTTTTGATCTATTTTACCTTTCGTACTCAGATTATCCTTCTAACGGAACAATTTTTAATCCTTTTTTTTCTCAGTGTGCAGCGAAGCGGCTCTTAACGATTCATCGCATAACGTCGGGATCGATAGACGCGACGAGCGATTCTTCGTTTCAGAAGGGCCCGCGTCGGACCCACCCGACGCGATCCCGAGTGCACTTTCACCGACGACACGACCGTCGACGATTTCGCGCTCCGCGACGCCTCGCCTCGGTCCGCGCGCCGCCTTCGTATACCGATCTTCTCGATCGCCGCGGTGAAAGGTGGACGGAGCGCCGGGGCATCGCTTCTCAGTCGCGCGTAAAAACCAGTGGAAGGGAAAAAAAGCACTACAGACGCAGTCGTCAACCCGCGTGCCGACTCGCGGAAAGACGGGAACCACGGTGGCGCCGCTTATTTCCGGCAACGTCGAAGACGGCGTCGATAACCGCGATCGGATCGTTCGTATATCAGCCAACGCTCACCGAGCGTGCGCTGTTTACACCTGGGCTATTTTTACGCGGACGTCATATTTTTTCAATCTTGTATACCAGCAGATAGATACAAACCGACTCTCTACGCTGAAAAAAATTATGGACTACCGATGCCAAAAAAATGATCCTTCAATCACAATAACGTTATATATAATTCCAAGTTCGAGACACGGTTTTCTTCGCATACAAAAATATTTGGTAAGCTAGAGAGTAATTATTTGTTTGGCGCAGGAAAAATGTATAGTCCTAGCGAAGGTATTCTTAAATCAAAAATATATAGGGTAGACCGAAGCGAATCGAATCACAGAACGAAGCGGTTCACAGATCTTTATTTCTTTGATCGTGGTGAAAATGAGAATTTTGATTGCTTGTTTTTACCTTATCAGGGAGGAACGAAGTAATACGAGAAACGATCGAAATGCTCGTCTTCAACGCGCTTTAAGAATTATGCATCTGTGATCCGATTCGCTTTGGTCTACCCTATTCTTCGACCAAGAATCTGTATTCTCAAACATTTTTAAGATCGCATGTCGTTGGTTCAAGAAATATTGTTTTAAAATTATTTTTCCTAATGTACACTGAGAAAAAAAAAAGATTAAAAATTATACTGTTAGAAGGATAATCTGAGTATGAAAGGTAAAACAGATCAAAAATTATCCTTCCAGGGTTTAAAATTTAACCTTCCTTAGGATAATTTTTGATCTATTTTACCTTTCGTACTCAGATTATCCTTCTAACAGAATAATTTTTAATCTTTTCGTTTTTCTCAGTGTACTGGCGTCCGGGGGATGGATGAACGTTTCCACGGCGCGTAGTTTTCGAAGAAAAATATCTCCTCGTCGCGTGAAATCCGTCGAGAAATACCTCGCTTTTGTACGCATCTTTTTTTCACGCCGTAAGAATTCCAACTACCCCTCCAACGTTCTACGAATAACCGCGCGCTAATCGCGACAAGCTAAAAATACATGCGATCGATCGGTGTACCTCGAAAATCGCGCAGTCACATATTCCGATGCCCGACGAACGATCCGCGTGCACTTTTACCCGGTAGCCCGGTCAGCTAGCGTGACGGCGGGTCCACTTGTCAATAGCTATGATTTATGGACGCGGACATGCCGGGGTCACCTAAACACGTGTACGTGCTCCGCGCATACGACCGGCCGTACGCGTACGTACGGTACGTTTCTACTTTCTAACGTGCAGGTGGGTACGGCGCGCCAGTTCCAGTTCAGGGTTCGAGCGATCCCGTTGGAGGGCGCGTATATCGGAATGCCGCGATAAACTAGGACTCTCTCGGTACAATCGATGAAGCGTACTATACGCCGCTCCGCGTTCCGATTCAGTAGGTGGAACGCACTCGTACGGTTTCCCGAGGCGCGCTATATCGGGTCGCCTCTGTACTCGTGATCCCGCTCGGAAGTCCCATCGATCGCGTTTAATACGGAAGGAAACTGTATCGAAGCTCGGCTGTATGCGTTATAAACAAGGCGCGCGTTTAGAAAATACAGTCGATTCGTTCCGTCGACGTCCTTTCTTCCATAAATCATGATACCGTCTCATACATTCGTTATCGGCCGCTGCGTAATTGCGTGTACGTAATTGGCCGTGTACAGATCGCAGCGCGTGTATAGGAAGGATATAATCTACTGTAAATTATTACCACGGCTATACCTACACACCTTACGAGCCTTTCGAAGACACGCGGTCGCGTCCGATTACCGAGTTTCTGCGAGCATGTAAATACGCGAACGAGGAGAGCCGATGAGTACCTACGTCGAGAACCCGTCCGCGACTCGTACAGGATTGCCATACGAAACCATCGATATTTTTATGGTAACGCGAACTCTCTCCGACCGCTAACCGTTAGTCATCGCGACGACGTGCGATTCCTGGCTCGCTCGTGTGACAAAACACCGCACCCACGTTGAGATATCTTCACGGAGTTAACGTAACGCGTGTACGCACTGTTTGTCGAAAGCGGTGTTTAGCGCGCCTCCTTCGTTGGTATCGAAAATGCTAGAGAATCGTCGTCCGCGCGCACCAACGCGCAGGCGAAAAAGTTCTATGTATTCCGTATACATATGGTCGCTATGTGGATTTGGTCGCATGTGGATCATCTATGATTTTTATGTTAACCATGTGTGCAGACTATATATGAATTATACAAAATTTAAAAATCTATATCGTCGCTGTTACCGCAATGGGTCGTATGTCGGAAAATTGCCATTTTCTGTTTAAGACGTTTTACGAACCAGAACTAGGGCTGCTACCATACTGCAGGGCCTCGTATCTCAATCATAAGGGACAATATCCCTTATGATTGACATACGAGGTTTTGCAGTATGGTAGTAGCCTTGGTTTTGGTTCGTAAAGTGTCTTAAGCGGAGGGTGGTGATTTTTTGACATACGACCTATTGCAGTAACAGCGACGATATAGAGTCTTTATATGATTAACATAGAAATCATACATAATTCGTATGTGACCAAATTCACACGTGGACTGTATACAAAACTTTTCCGCCTGGGTGCTGCGCGCCTGTGCCGCGTATGCCATGCACATCCTCGGACAAATACTCAGCCGCTCACTCGACCGCAGTCGGGACGAGGTATTCCCGGGATGACACACGCGCGCACCTTCGGCAGCGGAGACGAGGTGCCTCTCTATTTATAATATATGGGTCGACGAGGCACTGCCGCGGGAGCTGCACCAGCGGTGACCGCTCTCTCGTAACTCGCGGGTCTCGATGCGCGAGAGATTTGTAGCTCGCCTCGCACCTCCTCGCACGTTTACAAATTCGCCCTCGCGCAGAAGCTGGATCGCGAAGTGGGAAAGCCGAACGATCGACGCGAATAGGTATCGGAAGCCGAGACGGCAAGAAATCGGAAGGGGCGACGATGACTTTTATTACCGGGAAATTTCTGACTCTCTCGCAACGACTCCGTCAAAGTTACGCGTATCAGTACGTAGGAACACTCGCTCCGGCGTATATCGACTCGCGCCGTGCCGTGCGGCCCCCCTCCCTCGTGCTACACCCCCTCCCCAACCACCTCCCCTTTTACGCAACGGTCCAGGCATTAATCCAGTGCTAGACACCGAGATTTATGACAAAAACTTTTTATCGCGTCGGATTACCGCTCGTAAAAGAGAAATTGCTCGCCGCGGGAATTTCACTCAACGTCCGAGGTATAGTATACGCACGCGGGCAATAGTGGGCGTGTATTAAGATTTTCAAAGCGACCGATACGATTAAACTGCGTCGAGGGGGATGACGTCGAACGCGCGTTTCGTGGACGGACCGTCTCCTCTGGCTCTTTCACTCTCTCGTCGTCGCGAGTCGTGATTCTATGAATCCAGACGGCGAGGGAAAAGAAATGAGGAGGAAAGCTTCGTGGAAATGTGCGAGGTTACCTTTCGATCTCTCTGTATACGCTACTTATGAGTTAAAAGTGTACGTTTTGTCGCCGTGGTTACGCGTAAGGTCACCGCGCCGAAGAAAGACGCTATAAATAATCCTCGTTATTTTTAGAAAAATATCGGTTCAATTTATTTTCCCGGGATCTTCGGAAATTGTACTCGCGTTACGTCGTCGCGTTATAACAGAGTCTCTATGAGTAACGAATCTACAGTGGTGAAGTGGAATTAATAACATATATAGTCTGTCCGTATAATAAATGTCAGCACCTTGGCACTCGAATCGCTCTTTCTTACCCTGCGTATATATAAGAATGTACGTAACACAAGCGCCGTGTTGTAGCCACATCAGCAGCGGAACCGTGCGCCGCGGCAAGGCCGTCGGGAAAAGCGCGAGAAACCCCGTTTAACGACATGAAAGCGGAGCAGAAAGGAATGTTATTCGTGACATTTGAGGGTGTCTTAATTTAAAACCGACCGGAGTGAGCTGGCAGAGCTCGAAAGAACGCGCCGATTGCCTCACGCTTTTGGCAATGAGAGGCTGGTCGGTTTGGCTGTGGCGGATCGCCGTCCGACCGGACCGTCCGAGTCGCTCCGATATGCGGGATTGACCAACGACAATCCACGGTGCCGCGCGGTCCGCTCCCGCAGGAATTTTTGGGGATGATATTTTTAGATGGATGTTCGGACAAGATTCGAGAATTGCCCAGTCGCGGTCAGATCGAGCCGATGACAACGCGGTTGCCAGCAGACCAGTATAGAGCCGCCGGCTCTGCCGGTAGACTCGGCCGACCACTGCCGGTATAGCTCTACTGCATCGCTCGCCGGACCGCCGCGTCACTCAAGCTGTACTGCGGAAACGACTATGGCAGTGGTAACATCCAGTTCCCGCCAGATGAGACGCTCGAAATTAGGTAACGCGCGACCGGAAAGTCGAGAATTCACCGTGTTTGGGAGCCGTGCGATCGTTGGTAGATCTCCGCGGGGTCGTAAATCCCGCAGACACTCGCTCGTGACACGACTACTGGCCAAACATACCGCTAGGCGGATTTTGAGAATTCCACGGTGAATTGAGTTCGACGCGTGGTGAAAAGGAGCGAAACCGAGCGGTTAATGGAATGATTCGACACTGCACTCACTATACAACTAATGATATATTTGAAATAACGAAATACAGGTGATGCCGATTAACCGTGGTTGCAATTGACTGTTTCGAATGCACTTGAATATAACGGATGTACACTTAAGAGAATCGCGGAGTAAGTTGAAGGACTTACGACCTGAATGCGCTGGATAGACTGGCAGACTGAGCCACTGATCCCGATGCAGACTGAGGCAAGCTAGCACATTAAAGAAGATACATTCAGTAGCGGTTTATATACAGAGAAACTAATAGCTAAGTGGGGATAGCGTGGGTAACGCGGTGCACGCTAATTGGTTGGATGGGAATGGCTATCGACGCGTCTCGCTTGGCCACGAAAGTGAGTAACTCCCCTGGTAAGGAGGGTACAACTTCGTAGTATTCCGAAAGGGCTGAGGAGGTTTTCGAAGAAATGCAAATGCGTTCCGTACGTGGAATTTCGCGTGACGTATTACATATCGTTGGAGGAAAGGAGCTAATGGCTAAAGAATAATCCCTTTTGGAAGAAATCGAGGTTTGAGGGTCCGGATATACGCGGTAATTAAGTTATACCTGGATGCGTGTACTCAGGTCAGCGGATATCATTAAAACGGACTACTAGTACAAGAATAGATACGATTCGCGGAATATACCCTTCGTTTTACCATCGAAATTAACCCAAGTGTCGCGTTACTACTAATTGCTAAGAACTGATATCAATCCGTATAAATTCCGACCAACGTTTGTCGGAACACACCGGTAGCACACTTGTTGGATAAAGCGCGCGGAAGCTGCGCGATTAACCGAAGGAAGTACGGGGAAAAGAATTGCGAGAAATACGGGAACTCGAATTCAAGTTGTATGTATGTATGTACTACGAGGTCGGAGTGAGGAAATGTGTCATTGGCGCGCAATGATACGCGTCTCTACCATGATTATCGTTTAGGTGTTTACCCGCGAATATCTGATCGGTGTTCGTACACCGTAAAAAGAATTTTTATTTTTAAAACACTGTTACATAGATCTAACACTTTTTGCCAATATATGATTATGAAAATTAATAGACTCTGTAATTATGAAAATGAATCCATCTTTTTATGAAATTTCCCTTATAAATTTTATAACGGGGTATATGAATGTTCATAATCGCATATTGGATGACAAAGCTTTATTATATACAATGACATAAAATTTAATACAAATTTTTTTGTACAGTTTACAACATCGCGTTTTGATCCGAATAACGTAGATACCGTAGCGATGAATGGATGCAAATTCTCCATGGCAAAGAAGTCGTCGAAGTTAAACAACGAGCCGTTGTGTGTGTACCAATGAATCGTTCTTCTCTCATTCTCTCTCTCTCGCACGCTCAACTGCAACTCCTCCGACCGTTCGCCAGCAGTACCTACCAGGAAGCAATTACAGAAATTACGAGACAGGTTAATCCAGTGTAAATCAAGGATGATGGGCAGCAAGCTCTCTGAGTCCTTGCTCGCCGACGGTCGCAAGGTTCCACGGCCGGCGCCACACGCGCGGATTTATCGCCGCAAGAAGTCGTGAAAGTGAGAAAATGACCGACACCCGTGTTGTGACCGCGCGGGGAGAGGGGAAGGAGTTGAGGCTACGAGCGTCGCCCTGCGAACGCACGGCGTGACGGCCGCGCGTAACCGCGATGCCTCTACGTAAGGCCGTGGCGCGCGCGGTGAGCACGCCGTCGAAACGCGCTCGAATCGCGAGCGATCGGTCGGAGGTCTCGCTGCAGTCGTCGGGAGCGCGAGACTCGTATACGCGCAGGAACGACACGTCGACTATGTGGGTCAAGCTTCGCGAACCGAAAGCGAAACCGTGCGTGACACGATTTGTCCCTCTTTCCACTCGAACGACCACGCGGGGCCGAAGAATTTTCCTTCGGCGCGCGGCGTTCGCCGAGCCGCCCTCGTAGGGGCGCGACGGATGTATGTATGTACGAAGGTATGTGAGGGAGACACATGCACCCTAGCCTCAAGTCAAGGAGGATATAGCGTAGATGGGATCGTCCCTTACACCGGCGAAGGAAATTAAGCTCTCGTCGGATTAATACCATAATTAACCCTGAGATGCATGCCTAAAAAATGTCATTCCTATGTATAAGTCGGGCCTCTCAGACCCGAATACAGATTATAATATAAATTATATATATATATATATATATATATATATATATATATATATATATATATATATTTCGGTTATAAAATGTAAGATTTTTTTAGCGAAGAAAATATCTAATGTTAAATATTATATACTTAATACATACTTTTTCATATCGCACTAAACATATTTATCATCGGAAAATTAAAATAAACGTTGACCAATCGACTATCGATTACGAGAGTTGTAGTATTTCTTTTTTACTGCCGAGTCCTGCAGACCCTACCTATATATATATATATATGCGTCTAAGGCTTAAACAAATAAAAAATCACTACGGTATGAAGTCGCGTGTTTATTTTCATGAAAAAAAAATACCAAATGTCTATCGAATGACGGATATCAGTTCAGAAAAGTCGGTCATCTCTCCCTGGGACCCACCGGAAATGTC
Source organism: Xiphydria camelus (assembly GCA_963678675.1). Classification (NCBI taxonomy): domain Eukaryota; kingdom Metazoa; phylum Arthropoda; class Insecta; order Hymenoptera; family Xiphydriidae; genus Xiphydria; species Xiphydria camelus. The sequence goes on along the minus strand of OY783199.1, from coordinate 24,310,841 downwards.
TTATCAACGTTTAAAATTAAAATTTCTCACCGCGCGATTTCTTTACACGCTTTCCCATATATACAGCCACGCGTGAGTTGACCGCAGCACCGCGGTTTAACGACCGATAACGGGAACTAAATTTAGCTACGTTTTCTTTCCTTGTGTTCCGACAAACGTTGGTCGGAATTCTGATTAGCGGCCCTTAGTAATTAGTAATACCGCGATATATTTAACTCGTTAATCTAGAGTCAATTTCAACATAATGCGGGCGGTACACTTCAGCGAATCTAGGCTATAAATGCACTTTCAGTCTCGCACCTTTCCCGGAAAGGTTAGTTACCGGATGGGACGAAATAAGCCGTTTCCCGCAATCCTTATTGGAATCAATACCGCTATCCGTCGACTATTAAGTTAACCTTGTAAAGGAGAAAAATGACGGGCTCAGGCCCAGTTGTACAACTCAGGTTTAACTATAATCTCTGATTAGTTGCTACGGAGTAGCCAATAGCAAAGCTGGAATCATAGCAACCAACCAAGGATTACCTATAGTTAAACCGGAGTTGCACAACTGGGCCTCAATAGATGACCGTTCCGATAAACCTGATACCTGGCTTATCAGGTAAAGAGAATCGCTCCATCACCCGCGTAGCCTGAACCCTCGTTACGACTAATTCTAAGTACGAGCAACGGTACCCTTGCCCGTTAACCGGGACGCGGAAATTACCCAACGTCATCTATTGTTTTGATGTCTTTCTCTCCTAGCCAATCGGGGCACACCTCCGCTATCCCCACTACCTATTAGATGTAAAGTATATAAGCTCAGCAACCAAATGCGTATTAATCAGTGCATAAAACGAAGAGTACCACGTGTACAGTGCATTCGGTGTGCAAGCGCTCTAACTCGCAATTAGACGGTTCGTCTTCATCTCAGCTTAATACGCTATCATCAGAAACGAGATCACCGCCGGACGAGAGTGAGATGTTACCACCAGCCTCAGGACGGTGCAGTCAACCGCCGCCGGTGGAAAAATCTCCATCCGCTAAATCCAAGGAGGCTTTGAAGAGGCGACAATTTCAGTCAGAGGCTGAACAGCGGCAACACTTTATACTTTCCGATTACTACGTCTTGTTGGAGATTTTCCAGTATCTCAAAGTTAAGGACCTGGTGCGAGCAGCGAAAGTGTGTAGAATGTGGCGTGATGTCGTCGTACATCCCTCGCTGTGGAAGACGGTGCGGATGAAGGGTAGATGCACGATTACCGATTGGGACGGATTCGCGGAAACGTTGAAGAAGTGCGGCACGCAACATTTGGATCTGAGGGAGATGCTGATCGAGAGGAAGTTCGCGATCGACCATCATATCTGGAAGAAATTCGTGTCCGTAATACCGAGGCTTACGAGTCTCGTTAAGCTGGAGCTGTGCTGGTGTTCCACGGTCGTCATCGATAAAGTAATCAGGAACTGCCCGCAGTTGGAGGTGTTTAGTGTAATGTCGATAGAGTGCGGCTTTTTTTTGAATTTGAAGTCCGTCGGAAATCTGAAGCGCTGTCGGGAGCTAAAATTGCACGGAAATTGTACACACGGGATATGGTTCGAGGGAGATCTCTCGCCTTTGCAGACGCTGACTCAGTTAACTCATTTGAGTATGACGGCCATATATGGACTCGACATGAAGAGAATCGACATTTTAGAATCGTTAACAAACTTGGAAACGCTTGAACTCGGACAGTCTCATTCCGAATTCCCGGAAGATTTCGGCACGCGGGTGCTGCTGAAATTGCACAATTTGAAACGTCTGAGTCTGCAGGCAGCTCCATTTTCGAGCCGTTGTACGTTAGACATACTCGAGGGCGTGTCGAAGCTGAACAATTTGAGTCAATTGGAATTAGTCAACTTCGACGTGAAGAACGGCTTCGACAAATGCTTGGCGAACTGCAAAAATATCAAAAGGCTACTGATAATGCCGAGTAATGTATCGCAATCAGCCACGTCGAACAACATGGTTCTCGGTGGCGTCATGGAGTTGTCAAATAACTTAACGCACTTCGTCTGGGGTTTCGGGCTGATGGCGTTGAGTAGAACGAAGTACTTGATGCAGCAGATGAACGAACCGGTCACGGGCGATGTAATACTATTTCCAAAATCATCACCCTGCCTAAGGTTGATCGAGGATATAGAAGAAGGTGATGGTTTAAAGGGAGACGATAAGGTGCTACCGAATATGACGAGTATAGGGACTTTGCGATTGCCTCAACTGCAGAAGCTTCTCCTCACCGCGTTGCCAAAGACGCGGGTCGAAATCTTGAAAATTCTCTTCGAGGACACGTGGCCGCAGATGATTTCAGATTCAACCGCACAGTAACCAAGAGATAGATGAAGTAATCGATCCCTTGTAACTCGTAAATGTAAATAAGTGTAGTGTGTGGCTTCTACAGTGTATTTGCAACAACTATTTGTAAACCCCGGTTAACTCGTTTAAAATTACTGTATCTCTTTAATTCGATAATATACTATTAGTTATATGGTGAGTACAGTGTCAAATCATTCGACCTAACCGTTCGGTTTAAATCCACCTCACTACACACCAAATCATTAGCCGAGAGCTAAATCCGCCTTGCGGTATGTTTGGTAAGTAGCCGTGTCGCGAATGAGTGTTTGCGGGATTTACGACCCCGCAGAGAGATCTAACGTTGATCGCGCACGGCGCCCAAACACGCTGAAAGCCGACTTATTTAGTCGATCGCCCAAAGGAGAGAATCGCTCGAATTCCTCCCAAAATCGCTTCTGAATACCCGAAACACAATCGCCGTATGAAAAGTGCGTCGAAAAGAAGCTACGAATTCCTCCCTCCTCGTCGTCGTCGTCGCTTTTCCATAATTAAGAGCTACGGGACGTCACGAGACGCGCGCCTTTCCTCCAGTAGCGTCACCGGAGAGGCTCCGGACCTCGGGTACCAAGTCATTCGTATTCCGCTCGACGTCGCGAACGCGATTCTCGTTTCGCGGATAGCCGAGAAATCCGCGAACTCGACCATTATCTCGCCGTGCGAGTTCTTTTCCGCCGCGGCCCGCCCGTATCGGCTTTCCCTCCCGCGAAGGAAGCGGCCGTCACGCGCGGGTCGTCGTTTCGAAGGCGCGATAACTCTGCACCGGATTCCCCTTATCGTCGCGACGAACTCGAGTTGAGTACTCGGGCGGACAACGCGCGGACGGCTACCCGAAACCGGCTAAATCAACAAACAATTACTCGTGTCTAGCCAAGCAAAACAATGTCGCACTTTCTGACCCACTAATGATAAAGCCTTGGACGAGTTGGGGCCCACCCGAGCCGCGCAAGAAGTACGATACGAGCCAGCTGTACGTCCGATTTGCGTAACGATTTATAGGAGCCGCTGGAAGGTCAATCGTGTCGCCGGCGAACCGATCGATCGACCGATACGAAACTCTGCGTCCTTAGGCGTCGTTTTAATAGAGGATTTTCGTGTCTTTTTAATTTTTTAAATCAAGACTGATCGAGTATAAATACGACCCTTGCATGGAAAAAAAAAATTTTTTTCTTAGTAAAAATATCGAAGGTCAGTTATTATAGCAGCATTTTTTGTTACGATAATAAAAATACTTTTCTGTGGGATGAAAATGTTTACAGGTTTCCTTGGTTAAAATGAAAGTCATAGCTTTTCTTTCTTCGTTTTCGTCACGTTGACAAATCGGTTTATTATTACGACAAATCGATCTGTTATCACTATTTTAACTCAACTATTTGTTACGGTAACTTAAATAACGTTATACCATCACATTATTTTTCTCCGTGTGGGCTGTCGGTATTTTTCATTCCACAATTCTACTCAAGAAACCGCAAGAAATTGTCGAATACAAACATTATTCCTCCTCGTCGCGCTTAAAATTCACACATCGATGCAAAAATGCATCCGATTCGATCCGATCGACTGCAATCTCCCGTTCCGAGCGTTCCGCGTCAATCGAGTCGCCTGACGTTTATTTTCCTTTTACGGTCTTGGAGCACCGTCAAAAATAGATCGCGCCTCGATACAATTCGCGAGACGAGTAGAGTTCGATCGTACTTCTCGGTCGAAGTCGATGTTTCGCAGTGTTTCGCGCGACCCGCATGCGAGTCGTAGCTCGTGTATAGCCGCGGTCGTGTTGTGGATTTTTTATGGCAACGAGCCTGGCTGATAAGCTAACGAAGCCGCATTGTGTATGCGAGCTGCGTGACGCTCAGAGGAGAGAGGGGCCGAGGGAGGCTCTCGCCGATACGCGCGAAACTTCGAGAAGCCACACGTGCACGCTTCCCCCAATAAGACGTTAATTGAATCGCGGCCCATTACGCTCCGCTCGCATCGATGAGGTGCGGGTTTTTAATTGCGCGAGGCGTGCGGTTCGATCTACACTTGCGCGTCGACTGTAGCTGCGTCGCGGAATTTCGCATCGCGGTTCGCGATACACACGATTCCGTTATTTCAACCCGGCGACTGTTCATACTCGCCCGTAACTTTTGCATGAATTTCCGGTGGAGGTGTAATTATTCGCAAGTCGACTGCGTGGAATTGTTACACCCAGGGAAAAGGTCTAGTTGAATACGAACCTGTGTGTGTGGTGGAAAAATGTATTCGAAATGAGTAGGAATTTATTCGCATCGAACAAAGGTCTATTTGAATTCGATCGATGTTGAACTAGGTTCGTACTCGATTAAAAAGATATGCAAAACATCCATTTAATTCAAATAGAATGTTATTCGATGCGAATAAATTCCTATTTATCTCAAATAATGTGTTCTATCACACACGCAGGTTTGTATACAACTAAACCTTTTCTCTCGGTGTAACGACGGTTTTCAAGAGTAAAGTAAATTATTTGTCCACTCGGTTTAAATATAATTCGCGTATCTAACGATCTTTTCAAAATGTAATCTTGCGTCGTAACGAGGACGATGATTCGATGATCGCAAGTGTGAAGCAAATGCTTAATAAATGTACGATAAACGTGAACAACTAATAAAACGCACCTCCTCCGATTATGTTCAATGAATGCACCCTCGGGAATTATTGAAAAACGCGGGCCGCGCTGTGTACCGAAAACTCTGCGCTGGACGAGGTCTTTGGCCTTAACGCCGCGTCATGAATGGGAGCGCGCGCGTATACACAGGCACTCCGCGCATCGGGCGGTCGGATGTTGCATTACTGTTACCGAAGCTACGCGCGTTGGCGCGTTGCGTTATACCTACGTTGCTCGCGCGCGCCGCTCGCAATTGCGTAACGCGCGGGCGAAGGCCTCGCGGTGACCGTGGCCGCGCTCCACGCGAAGTCCTAGGGACAACCGTGCGAACGGTCGGGCAACCTCACTTGGTCGTTTCTATTCGACTACGCGTTGCGTCACACGACGCGTGTGCGACTACCCCGCCGAGGCTCGCACAGTAGCGTGCTTCGGTTATTTGTCTCGATATTTTTGTTGCGATTACCGACAACCCCCCCGCGATCCCTCCGCAAGGATCTTCCCATCGGGGAATCCGAGCTTAAACTCGATTCTAGGATCGCGTGCAAGTGCGCTAAGAAAAATAATTAATTAGGTTGAAATTACAAAACGGATCTAGTGTGAGAGACGTTTAGTTATTCCAACCACAATACTGGTCAGTTGAGCTAAATATTTAGTTATTCCAATGAAATGTTTAGATATTCTAACCAAAAAGTGGTCAGTTTAACCGAACAGGTGGACGATCCATATTTCACCAAACAGTTTGATCGTCATCGCTAAGATTTTGGTTAAATTGACTGAAATTTGTTTTCTCAGTATAATATTGTATATACCGTTCCACTAGACTTCGTACGAGACACAACGAGACTTTCAGAGAGCCGCCGCGTTCGAAAGACTCGTCCTATTACGTCATACGTGCGCCGAGTAATAGACGCTTGCACATATGTATACTTATCAGATATACTACGCGTAAGTCTCGTTCGCAACTCATCTTCGCATTACATCCGCACTTCCGTATACAGTCGGATTCTCGAGGAATTCAAAAGTCCATTAAATTACGTCGAGTTTTTATGAAGACTGTCAATAATCGGTGGCACGTTAACCTGCGTCCTGCAGCCCACGCTCTATAAATGACAGTCCCCGGTAACGCCCACCAGTCCATAAAAATAAGTGCCATCTAGAAGTCGTCCGTGACCTCGAAACGGACAAAAAGGATCAGCGTCGGGTCGCGTTGATTATAAATCACAACGTCAAAGACGGTAAAAGTCCAAAGCATCCCGTGCCGAAGTGACGGAAATATTAACATAACCGCATCAATGCTTATGTTGACTCGCGATCATATGGACGATTCTTTTAGTGTTGGAAAACAATGGCATAAGACTGAACGACACCAGATGTGCTACATACATACCATATGAGGCTAAACTTACTCGCCAGGAAAGGAACTTCTATCACTATTATCTCATTATCCGTGAACGTGTGACCTACATCGATATACGACTTTATTATACATAAAATTATAATCTTCAAAAAAGCATCATACGAATATCAGCCAAAAGCTCACACACACAGATAATGAGATAATAGGGATTCGAGTTTCTTCCCCGGCGAGTAAGTTCAGCCGCACGTGGTACAAGTGCGGCTATACTGGTGAAGAAATTATGTTAAAAATGAATACCGCTTTTATTACCGCGTAGCGCGCTTAAATTTCCCGACGCATTCGCGATACTCGGCTCCGTACCAAGTGGTCGACTCCAATTGAATAGGCGGATTGGAAAAACCTCGCGGATCGGCAGTGGCGGGGTTTCTCGGTCAAGGTCGCCATCCGCACGAGTAACTGCTCGAAAGAAAGAGACGGGTTTCGGCGATCGCGAAAACACGGAAGGTTCTCCGAGTGCCGCGCGGCTCGCGCATCGACGACGCTCGCCTGTGTGATCAGGGCGAATTAGGCTCACGCGATCCGTCGTCAAACCGGACCGCTCCGCGGGATTCCGGACCTTGACTGCATACCGACACGCCGTGCGCCGCTGGTGCTCCGAGAACGCAGAACGGACGACCCTGAGCAGCAAACAGGAACACGACGATTATCCTGCAAATGAATGAAATCGAGCGAATACTCGGCCGGTACCGCGCGTCGTCGGAGATCCGCCCGGAGGCGGATCGGTTTCTGCGTCTGGTGAATCGCCGACGGAGATCTGAGCACGCGGTATAGATATGCGCGTAGCTCGAATTCGGTCTTCAATTAAAACAAATATTCATATTTCAATTTGCAACATGCGCACATATTCAGCATCGCGCGAAAAAGAAAATATCCGAAAAAATAAAATTATCCGCCGAGTTAGAAATGCGTTTCTCTCTACAACATTGTGACGTCATTGAAACGCCAGAGAGACGCACCACTCATGCCAAGTAACGAGTGTTAAAGAGATGGACTCACACCACGGCACGATGACGTGGCTGCATTTCAAAATGTTGTTTTTCAACTCAGATAAGGCCGAAAATGAAGAGTGACAAAACACTGGGTCGATAATTTTGTCCACATTTTTCGAATCTGCGATTAAAGAAATTGCTTAAAAAACGAATTAACGCGCCGCACAACAGCACGCTCGCAACGTCCGCTGGACGTTGTTATCGTCGGTGCGCCTGCGCGCACGCTGTACCGACCGTTCTTGCGGTTCTTACGCAACGAGCATGCGTGCGATGCGCAACGAGGGGGAGCGAGCTCCGCTGTTATGCACCGGGAGAACGGGAAGGCGTCGTGAGCGCGTTGCCGTTTGGTTCGCGGAACGGGGATTTGCAGCGCTTCCGTGTCTATATTCGAGAGACGCGCGTACAGGGTTGCCGATCGACACAATTCGGTAGTACAGGCTCGTCCAGACGCGGGTTGAGGTTGAATTTGAAAATCTCCGACGGCCTTGCGATAAAAGTAGAGAAGGTCTGTTTGCGTTTAAAGGCCCTGCCGTGCGCAAATATTTGCCAGGGATGTGGATACGCTTCGATCACATCGAAATTCGCTCTTTGCAAAGGCTACAGGGCGCGATTTAACACGAAATATTGATAATACGATCGCAATGGCTCTCCTTCATTTTTCTCTCATTCCAAAGCGTCTATCGTTCCGCCCCGGATCTTTCCACGCCAATTCAATCTCGCTCCGTATAGGTATTCTCAGCACGGTCGCGATCGGTGCGCCGTATACGAGTGTAACTCGTCGAAACGAGCGAAACGTTGCGTCGTGGCCGAAACAAGCAATCAACTCTTATCGACCGATGCTCAATAACACGGCGACACTTCGTGCCGGCAGTCGTGGCGTTTGACGCACGCCGAGTTTCGCGTGGGTGCGCGTACGTGTACACCACTCGACGATAAAAGCGTGCGACGTGCGCAATGCGAGAGATAAGCCGGCGCGCGCGAATTCCTCTCCGCCGTGCGGCACTTCCGCGTCGAACTTGACCCAGTAACGCGCGTGTGCCGGTAGGTGTGCGCATCACGCTCGTGGCGCTCCCCGAAAATTGGCGAGATGACGATCGAGCGAATCGATCGTCCCTGTACGTCCAATCGGCGAGGCGACGTCGCGGGGCGCGTCGCTGTACGCACGACGCCGCCGGGGCGTCGCAACTGCGACAGAAGTCGTGTGCGCCTACACAGGTATCGATTTCCTGCGGTCGAGCCGCGCAAGGCGGATAAAACGAACGTAAAATTTCATCCGATCCGCGCTGCGACATCTCGACTCTCGTGACGACACGTCGTAGCTGCTGCCTGGCGACCTATCGATTTCACGGCGACACACGCGCGCCGGCCGGTGCGTCGATAAACGCGCGCGACATGTCGAATCTGAAGTTTATCGGAAAGGTGAGATCGCGAAGCAATTGCGAAAGCGTCGCTCGTTTCTTGACGGGATGCCTCGTGTGTTCGTCGCCCGGATAAAAAAAGATGAGTCAATCAATCATGTTATTAATTGGCTGTCCTTTAATTGACAAATAATTTTACTTCGTATATAAAATATCTTCAAATTTTCGCGAAAATAAACATTTCGATGTGTTTTTTCATTCTGATTCCGAAAATAATGAAACACCGAAATATCGATGATTATTATTTGTGGAAAAATGATTATTTGGTACATAAAATTGCCGATATCTTATATTTCCTTTGAGATATCGACCTAATAACTGTGACTTTCATAATCAGCGTAAAAAAATACGTAAGATAACATGGTCGAGCGATCGATTTCAGAGATTTCAATTTTTGCGAAAACGTCAAATATTCTTCAAAGCTGTAATACACAATAGGGGTACCTATATATGTGCGGTGGAATATTTTTTGTACGGGGTCTCGACGTGGAGTGATTAATGCTCTACCGGGCGAACTTTCCACAAATTCTGGCCTCTGCGTATCGCGCAAGTCACGCCAGTCACGCCATCGTACGTATATATGCGTGCACGCGACGTGATCTTGCGTATGTTCACGCAAATATTTGAAGCAGACATAAAGTCTGTTTTATTTTTAGTAAAGGCGATCGAAAGACTCGTTTCTGAAAGTAACGACATCAGCCATGCCATTTGCAAGTAACGATTTCCGTCGATAACCCCTGCACGCATTCGCATACTGCTCGCAGTCGGAGTTAAAACGTCGTGCTCATCTTCCAGCGCGATATTTCGAGAACCGCCAGCATCTCTCTCTCTCTCTTTCTCTCTCTCTCTCGCTTATCGCTTTCGTTCGCACTTATCGCCCACCGCGATCGCACTTACGCGTAGAAAGCTTGTTATTTCATCTCGACGAGCGCGATAAGCCTTGCGAATTCACGGCAAGTTCACGCGAACGCGATAAGGCGACGAGTGCGTGTGTCGTCACCGTTATCGTCGCAAAACTTCGCATCAATCGTGTACTTTCCTCGAAGAATCCGTGGGAGCCTCTCGACGGCGATGAAAATGCGACTCGTTCCGCTTCTTTTACACGCGCGATTCCCCTTATCTTCCCTCTCCCTCGCGCGGCGCGCGTTTCTTCCCAGGAAACGGTAATCGTTAAGTTTGGTCTCCGTACGTACCGCGCGTTCGAAGAGGTGTAAGATAGCCAGGGAAGGTGGTGTAAATATGGGCTGTTAGAAGTTGGTCTCCGGTTAATGCAGGTTAGAATGAGAGCTGGAGACCAACTTCCAGCACTCCGCAGTTGCGTTAGTTCTCGGAAGCATTACTTCCCCATTCTGCTTACCGTTTATCCACGTCTAAATATACCTACTCTTCGCTTTGTGTCACAATTGCGCAGCACACCTCGCGTTACCTTTATTTTGTTCTCAGCTTATAATATACCACCCTTATTACGCTTAATTTCGTCAATTTTACCCAGCCGCCCAGCGGCAACAGCAGCCGGTCGATGTGTGGCAGTGGTAACGGTCCGTTGCAAACCAGACCGTCTTTGATCGGCCGTTGCTCTCGCAAACTGGCCGGCAGAACTTAAAATGAACGAAACCAAGCCCCACGGCAGTGTACATCTTGCGCTGTCCTCGGATATCATATTTCCAGGACACGTCAAACTCGCATCCTTCCACCTACCCATTCATTTATTCATTCATCTATCCGTACGCTCCAAACTCCCACGACGTCCCGTGCGTTCAGGAACGAAGATACGCCGCTGCAACGAATTAATCAGTCGTTACACGCGCGCGCGTGCCGCTAATCTCCGCTCGAAACTGCGTCCCTTGGCGTATTCGTGGCAACGATTTTAGGCTGACATCGCCGATCATCCCCGCACCTCGCGTCTCGACAGTCGCGCGGATGTATTATAATAACGCATCGTTCTGGCGCAGAGAGATGATATTACTGGCCCCGAAGAAACACGACCCGCCGGCTGGCAAGCAGCTCGAGCAGATTGGCCCCAGTTTCTTCTTATCGCGCGTTAAAACGTCGGAGTGTCGCGCGCGCGCGCGCGCGCCGCGTCCTTGTTGCCTCCCCTCCATCCGTCGTCGTCGCTTCGACCTCAGCCCCCACCACGCGCGTCTTATCCCCGCCGGTTGACGCGCCAGTCCACCTCCACCGCGCGGCGCTATGTAAGCCTCCACATGTTCCCCCGCGTATCAGTTTCGTAGCGGTACTCGCGAACGACGGACCGTAGAGGAGGGACGCACGAACAGAGGAGAAAAAGACACGTAGAACGCAAGCGCAATACACATTTTTCCAATACCGAAACCAAAACCCGCTAAAGTATTATATAAACGACGAGTCGGCCGCACGACAACGACTACGAGCGAAGACAAGGAAGATAATGATATAGTGTCGCGCGAGTTCTGCCCGTTTTATTTTTTTTTTACTTTTATACCGCCCAACCCTACGCTTCGAACGACCGAAGTTGCGAGCGATCGTACGTTGCAATCCCCCTCATCTCCCCGACAACACGGTAGTTCCTCAGTGAGTTTTGTATGTACAAGTGTTGAGTGAGTTTTTGCTAATTTTTTTATACACCCAACGAAGAGATAATCAATATATACGATCCCCGAATTGTATACGGGAATCGACGAAGGCGCATACAACGCGAACGCGCCTACGACGTACGCGACCAATTGCCTGGGATATATACCTACACACACACGAAACACCCGCAAGGGGAAACGGAGGAGCCAGTCGAGTCGGACGCGTGGAGCTCTACGCTGGTGTTCACAGTGCGGTACCGCGAGATCGTTGCCGGAGCTTCTCAGTGGAAATGTGAGTAATCGATCTCGAACACGTCCGTGCGGCGTGCGACGCTCGGACGTAAACAAGATACGTATTCCCAGTGCTTACGACGTTCTCGATGGCAATCGCGGCGATATGCACCGGCGCGACGAGCGAGAGGAGGACGATTCGCGGAAGCACACGCGCAACGCTCGTACCTATACACGAGCGTTTAATGAATTTAAACGAGCGTTACCGTTGCGTCGTCGCTCAGGTACGCGTACCCACCGCGTGTAAAACGCGCGCGTCCCTGCGATGGTCGACCGCGCGATATACACGATCCGATTTCATCGGGTTTAATCGAATCCGTCGTTAGCGTATCGCGCTCGACGATCGGTGCTTCGACGTGGGTGTATTTCTTTTCGCGTGTGCAGTGCGAATAAATAGCGGCGATCTCTCGATATAGCATCCCCCGCCGAGCTGGCGTATTGATCGGTTCCGAAGTAGACCGGTTTTCGCGCGCTGTGTCGATGCGCGCTACGAATCGATCGCTCTCCGAATTTTCCTCCGAGAAATCGCCGGGGGAATTATCATTCGTGCAGCGTCTCCGTATCAGCAGGTGCTGGTATCGTCAGAAATTGAGCCGTTCCAGTGCCGAGGCCCAGCTGTGATGCGATTTCGCGGTAGAGGAGAAGGGTGGGGGATGGAAGGGGTCCACGCGTTCGCGTGAAAAAGGCGTGAAGAGCGTCACGATCGTAATGAGGCTGCGTAGTGCCGTTGAACGCGCGTGGATTGTGTCAGACGCGGGCAATGCGTGTCGCTCATCGCGAGACGAATATTCGTGCCCCCCGAGGGTGCGCTCGACGCCGGGCGATAAATTCGTAGACGATAGAGACGCACCGACGATCACGATGAGAGAGATACAGGCTGGATTAATTTCTCTCCGGCGCGCCTAACGACAAGGCCTACTAATGACTTTCAATTGGTACACGCGTCCCCGCCACGCGAGTCTTCGTCGTACGTCCATACGTACCTACTTCCGCGTGTCCACGCGCATTTCGATTCGGACGAACGTCAATTTCCGGAGATGACGACGGGTGGGCGGCCGGGGCGACGCTCCGCGAGCCGCGCGCGCGCGTTGCGGGTATTTTCCGTTTACTCTCGCCGCGGCAGCGGAGCGACGGAAGCGCGATGGAAATTCCTGCCGACGCTCTCCCCTTATCGCGTGCGCGTCGTACACGACTCTATCTGACGTCGAAATTTTCGCTCGGTCGCAGCGCACACGCACGCAGCCGTGGCCACGTGTGCGCGATACGGTACTCCGCGCGGCTCGGGACTTTCCTCTCGCGGGAAGTTGCTCGGAGCGCCTCGATTCTCGAAGGCGGAAGGGGCAAAGTGCAGCCGGAGCTACCGGGTGCATCGTATGCGTGCGGGTGCAGGGCAATAATCGTTCGGGTCCGCTATTCTCTCGCGTGTGTTCCGTATACCAACGCGAGGTGATAAGTTTGTCTCGGACATGCGAGCGGGACGGCGCGCGGGGCAATTTAGAAGCGAATGCTTTTATCGCTGCAACTAACCGCTCTCGTGCGGCGGATGAGTACGAATGGTTTATTTACACTTCACTGAGAAAAAAAAGATTAAAAATTATTCTGTTTTAGAAGGATAATCTGAGTGCGAAAGGTAAAGTGGATCGAATAGTATCCTAAAAAGAAGGTTAAATTTTATACCCTGGAAGGATAATTTTTGATCTGTTTTACCTTTCGTGCTCAGATTATCCTTCTAACAGAATAAATTTTAATCTTTTTCTTTTCTCAGTGTTGCATTGGGCTTCTGCCGCGATTCGTCATGTTGACAAAAATTAATAGAATCGACGCGACTATTAATTCCATCCGTCCATTGAAATACGCGTGCCGTAGGGTAGACCGAGGTGTATTTCTTAGATCATGTTGAAAATGAGCATTTCGATCGTTCGTATCACTTTGTTCCTCTCCAGTGAAGTAATACCAATAATCGAAATGCTCATTTTCACCACGATCTGAGAAATATAGATCTACACTGAGAAAGAAAAATGGTATCTAGATTCAATTAAATCGGCGTTTACGGGTGGGGAAATGCAGAATTATTTACTTCGACTAATAAATTAGGGGTTACAGCGATTAACGGCTATTTGAAGGAAACATGGCTGTAGTCCACATTCGAGTCAATTATTAGTCCAACCAACTCGATCTGCATTCCCCCGCTCGTAACCGCCGATTTAGTTGAATCTACTGCATTTTTTTCAGTTAACGAGCCAATTCTCCCTGTGATCCGATTTACCTCAGTCTACCCTAAATCTCGGAGAAATTGCGACCGATAACGCACCGCGTTTTCCTCGTAGAGATCGCTTTACACTCGACGAAACTACAAAACTCTCACGTTCCCGTCGCACGCGCCCACATGTACGCGCACCCATTCGTAAACACCCGCCCACTCGTCACGCGTAGATTCCCCGGTATCTGAGGTTACCGATCTCGAGTGACGGTTACGCGCGCTGCATTGTCACTGGGTCGCGCGCAGTTATGCGTCGTTAAGGCCGAGCGAGCGCCACGAAAGTGAAACTGACAGGTTAGATAAGAGGAAAGCCTCCGCCCGGTGCGCGCGCGCGGTGACACTGCGGAGTTTCTCAATAAAAGACCGGCGCGTATAGCGAACGACCGGACTTTCGTTTCTCGACAGCGGGCAAAACCGCCGTCGCCGTCGCGACGAGACGTTCGAAGAAGCTGGACCGATCGGCGATGCGGAATTCCGCGTGCTCTGTACCAAACGGAACGTCCGGAGAGGCCTTGCACCCGCGTGAGCGACGATAGTGCAGGCGCAAATATTTCTCAATGTTAACGCGACCTTAATAACGACGCAACTCCGTTATAGAGGAGAGGGGAACTGCGACACGTGCGGCTCCCCTCGCGTTGTCCGCATATACCCCCGGAAAGGGCTTCCCCGCGCTATTCGCACGCGGCCTCGGCTCGAGCGAGAGACGTGACGTAAGAGCAAGGCCTATCGATTCGCAGAATCCAATATAGCGAAGTGGAAGGTGGATGTATATACCTGGGCGTTTATAGGTCGTTTTTCTCGGCTATAAAAGTCGCGTACGCGCCTCACATTCTTCCTCCCCTGGCGTAGTAGTTGCCCCCCGCTGTGCTCCTTCGAATGAAAACTCATTGTGAGCGCACGCGCGCGTGAATAAAAATGAGACGGGGTGGATCGGACGAGAAGGGACGAATCGTGTTGTCGTCGGAAACGAGTTTCATCGGGGCTAACTCGACGGAGATGGGAAGAATACCTCGTGAGATCGAGGGAAGATCGGGGGGTGGTCCTTTTTAGGATGAAAAAAGCTCGTTAAGGACGGCTCCCTCGAAATTGCACGCGACGAAGGGCCAGAGGTGTTCGCCATAGTTAAAAATTTCCCTCTCTTCAACCCCCTTCCGCCTCCGAAACATTCGTCGAGGGTTGCGCGCGCGGCGGTACAGCCGCTCGTCGAAAGCCCGCCGACGCTCTTCCGCTGTCTCTCTATCCACGCCCGCCGCGGCCGATCTTTCCTCCACCCTCGCCTTCTCACCCCGCGTCACTGCTTCCTTCACTTCCCTTTCGCGGCGAAGGGTTTTCTCGTCGCGCGTTCCACCGAAGAACGTCATCGCTTCGCCGCGAATCGGGTCGCGAGCTATTGGGATCTGACATGTCTCGATACGCCGTCTGGTGGCGAGAAGTAAAACTGTTCCTATAGTATACCGTTTAGTGGGTTTAGCGAGTGACTGGCATTGGATTAATGTACACAAGCCATTATTATTAATATTAATATTAAGCTCACAAGCGGCTCGAAAGGAAGGGGTACGATTCGGTACAAGAGGGCGGGTTTTTTTTTTGTCCAATTCACGATGCGAGAAGAAAGTTTTGAAAAAGTGGAAGAGTAAAAACGCGAGAAAAACTCAGGGGAGATGCGCAGATACGTCGACGTCACGTGATGCGGTCAAGGGACAGGCGTATGCGCGTCTCGAAGGCTGAATTTATGGGAGGTCAACCATGGAGCGGAGGGCAAAGGGTGCCCATGTCCTCCCGCGAGTCTGGTGAAAGTTGGGAAGGGTTCGCGAAGCCCTGCGCGTGCCGAAACAATAAATAATAATTAAATAATAACTACACTCCCATACACTCTATGTTGGTAGTATACTGATTTCTTGGCCATATTGAACTTTTCGAAGTAAGCTCCTCCCCCATGTCAGATCCCAATACGCACAGTTCGATCGTGCAGTCGAGGGCCGGGGTTTCCCCGGCGTCGGTGTCGTAAAGCGGAGACCTAATTGCCTCCTCGACCGGAGCCTCCGCGGAGAGGGGGACGACCCACTGGCCCGTTTTCCATGCGATTTGCCCGACCCCTCCAAGTTCAAAGGGGTTGGAACCGATAGGCCTGTAAACGCCACACGGACGCGAACGATTCGGCGCGGCGCGAGCTTCCGACTAATGCGCAATCGATTTTCGAACCTCCCGCGAGTCGCCCGCGCGGCCACGCGAAACCGGTTCGAAATTAAAGTGCCCGCGGAATCGTGCCGTGCGCGTTCAAGGTGACGCCTCGATTAACTACCGTTTGCGCAGCTCCGTCGTGCGACCGTGCAAATGCGCGCGTCGCAAATATGTAAACATTGTTTGATACCGACGACGCGCACGGCCGATCGCGTTTTGTTTGAACTGCTCGCGCGACCGGCGCGGTATTCGCGCGCCGAGGCTTTAGTCTGGCTCCGACGCGAATACCGATTCGATTTGAGCCGGGTAAATTTAAATTGGAGTTGCGATCGCGCGTGGGTGAAAAAGTAGACGCTGGGAGGGTGCGGGGAGGAGAGAGACACGGAGCGAGAGACTCGCGCATCTCCAATTCTCCCTGTGCGCCGCCGCGCAACCGGGGGCTGATTCCATTTGTCGCATTCGGCGCGTCTCGATTGCGACACCGTGCTGCAGCGGACGAGGAGGATACGTGTACGCCTCGTACATCCATATACAATGCGTTACATATTGCGAACGGAACTTACAATACGTGCTCATTGAGACACTTTACATACGTGACGTCGGCGTCCGACGGTGCGGGGCAAATCCTCGGTACGTGCTGTGAAAACTCGAGTATCGTAACGTAGAAACTGCAGCTGCCTCTGCATAATATGTGGGTACATGGGTTGAATTTATTTACCTTTTCCGGGGGGGGGGGGGAAAGATCGTCGTTGAATTCTGATGTTTCTCGGGGATATCGGTGAAAGAAACGCGCGACTAACCACGAGGAGAGACGAATATATTTATTGATCACTGTTTTATACCTACCAGGTAATAAATTTGACATTTCGGGGAAAGTATCGCCTTCATTGCTTTGCTATGTGACAACAGTTGGTATACATCCTACATCTAGTGAACTCTCTCTTCACTAAACGTACGTCAATTGTTATCATACGGTAAAACAGTGGAGGCAATACTTTCCCCGAAATGTCAAATCTATTATCCGGTGTAACAGTGTGATTGATATATTATATTTTTCTCTCCGCGCATTTCGCACCGTAATTCATTGCCGTTGGACGGATCGGTAACCTCGGGATCAATCGGTTTACGTAATCGTGACTGCGCGCAAAAACTTTCCACCGATGCGATCGAGTCTAGCGGTTACCGCGCGCGCTCTCGTTGCCGTTATCAGTCCGTTATCGCGACGTCATTGTCGGGCTATAACGCCAGACGCGACTCCGGCGTTTTCACCTGACGGAAAAACCGGTTATCTCGAGCGAGATACCAATTTCGCGATATCTGTGCCGACGCTCAACTTTGTCGCGCCGGCCGAAGACTCGTTCGCCTCTCGCGGCGAACGGCAAAATACGAGCACCCCCCCCTCGTTAGCGAGCGCGCACCGGAAATCGCGTATGCCGTGGTGTGTCCGACTCTAGCTTTCCCGCACTTTAATGGCGAATAAGGAAGACGCGTCAAAAACGGACAAGACGGCTTCGTTACTCGTGCTACATTTATTTTGTCGGGACGTGAGGATATCCCGACTGACCGAGATAGTGTTACCGGGAGCCGGGAGGAAATGAGAAAGAGAGAGAGAGAGAGAGAGTCCACCCGATACTTTCTTCCTTTTAAAGAGGAGAATGAACACGGTATCTAGTGGCGAGGGAATTCTGGGAAACGTGGAATTGTTAGGGGATTTTGCATGTCGTGGACAAATTAAGAAAGTCAGAGAATAGAGAAAGGTTAGAAAGCTCGAAGAATTTTCTGAAATTACTTTGGTACTTCTCAATTGATAAATTGATTTCATCGTACATACATATATCTCACAATATCGATATACATATATCTTTTCCTTTAAGGCGATGCAATAACCCCGATCGATTCTTCACTGCACTCTTCAATTTGGAATATAATCGAGTTTCGTGCGCCACGTGTCGATACGATTCTTATTTCATAATTCTTGACTCGAGATTTTATCGTACGCGATCCCATTTATACGTATAATACGCGTACTTCGAAATACTATATATAGATATACGCGGAAGGCTAGAGTCGGTACTTCACTGTTGACTCACAAACAAACCGAGCGAGTTGAGTGCCCTACCTTTGTCGTTCCCCTCTCCTACCTTCGATCCGCGCAGTGATTGCCACGCGCTAAAGCCTACGGTGCATAGTATGATGTACGTATGGGGTTTTTTCTTAAAATTTCTGTGGTCAATGGAATATAATGAATCAAAACCCCACGAGTATCCTTACGGCTGCTCCATCTCCCGTGAAATCCTATCGCGTCTAGTGCTACACACGTGTACCTACGATATTCAGGAAAACAATTTATTTCTGACTGGGAAACCTGGAAAAGAGAGAGCATTTTATTTCCAAATGTCACACCATAGACAACGTAATAAAGCTGACATATCGGAAGGAAAAAAATACGTATATTGGGTGAATTCCATTTGCGGTATATTGATATCGTTTCGTTCTAATTTCTAAACATTTACCTCTGTGCGCAAAAATGTACGAAGCGTATTTGTAACGCGTGCATCCTCTCGCCGTTGAAACTAAAGAATATTGCACTCTCAAGAAGTGCCCACAGTCACGCGGAGCACTAGCAATGATAATTGGCGGTTTATAGCCAAATCGACCGACGAAACGCGGCCAAGAAATACTCTTGCCAAAGTCGATATAGCTATACCTCCGTAAAACTGTTCCGCGTAACGGTGAAATAAGGGTAAAAAAAAGTCAGGAGGAACTTTTTGAAGTTCGGCCAAAAGATGCTTCCGATCGATATGGCTTCGTTCATCCCCACGCCCATGTAGGTATCTACCAATGTACCTGGCTACTGAATATCCGAAAACGACAGTCTTTCCTTTGAATAAATGAGTGATAGATTGAATTGTGGCGACGGTGTGTGGTCGCCACATTCGACGGAGCGTTTCGTCCCGGAGTCGGCCTGTGGACTCGTCAGTAATTCTAGGCCGACCCCTGCCTTAGACGCTCTGTGGTCCTCCGTGAGAGACGAGCAGTTACGGTCTTATATAGTAACTTGCCCGTCGTTGGACCACTAACGAGAAGCCGAGAGCCGTGGACCGGGAACCGCGGAGTCGAGGGCCGAGAGGGTCGACGCCACCTGGAGTCAGGCCGGTGTAGCAGGTCGCCACAGAATTAAGGATCTGCTCGATTAAAATTATTTATTTCAAAATTATTATTACTCAGGATGGGAAAGAGTGGTGCCGATTGTGATGTGAAAATGACCCCTCCTCGTTGCCATAAAAAGTCGTGAGAACGAGAGGTCAACTTCCCGTTACAACCGACACCGATCTCCCTTGGAGTGGTAGTATTCCGATCAACTTCAACCGCGATTATCTCGTTATTTATGGACTTTTCGACCATTTTGGTGCAACACTTTTTTGAAGATCACATTTCGGTCTACAAAAAAGTATGATATCAATATAGCCGCAAAGTTGATAGGGAATGAGATAATCGCTATTAAAGCTTAAATCGAAATGGAAGGCTCTACCTACCGAAGCGAACACCACGAGTGCAAAAGAGAGCGGTGATCGAATACGTGAAAGGAAGGAAGAGCGCATGAGTGTAAGAGACAGCTGCGATCGGGTATACGAGAAAAGAGAGAACGCGATAGAGGCTGCCTACCTGCTCGCGACCCTCGCTTGTGTTTACGTTTCTTCGACCGCAGACGACCGTAAAAGGGTCCATACATAGAAGCTTGCATATCCGTGATCAAAACATCGGCATTCCTTAGCAGGTGCACAGACAGGTTGATAATCACTTCCGGAATTTGTTTAACCCTTTGGGGTACGGGACATTTTTTTTCTCCCGAACGAAGGATTTGCGGTGGTCCGATCTTCACTAAAATGGTCACTCGGGGGTTTTCGGGGTCGCTAAATCCGAATCTGGGGTCAAAATTTTGAAATTAAAAATGGCGGAGACTACATGGTAGTTCGAAACTCGTAAAAATAGTTCGATTCGTACCAAAGTGCCTACTCGGAGGTTTTCGGGGTCGCTAAATCCGAATCTGGGGTCAAAATTTCCAAATTCAAAATGGCGGACACAATATGGCGAATCGAAATTCAGAAAAATGGTCGAATCGCTACCAAAGTCCTTACTCGGGGGTTTTTGAGGTCACTGAATCTCGAACCCGACGTCACAATTTCAAAAATGAAAATTGCGTATCGCAATTCGAAAAAATAATCCGATTTCTACCATAAAATTGTCACTCGGGGGTTTTCGGAGTCGCTGAATCCGGATCTGTGGGGTCAAAATTTCACAGTTTGAAATAACGAATGCAATATGGCGAGTTAAATTTCGTAAAGCGATCCGATTTTCGGAATTTGAGCTACTAGGCAATAAAATGTTGCCTGCGAGCCTACTTCGGGCGTTTATAACACCGTCCATCTCTACGCCCATCTATTTACCCCACCTACCTACTTAGTATCTGCTTCCATCTCATGAACTATATTTACACCGGCACACGATATAGTTATACTTCATCGTCGAACTATTCTTTAAGCGCCTCTCCACCTCGTTAGCGCGACCTTATCGCGCTGGAACTTCGTCCAGCATTTGCCGAGATGTTTTTCGTTCGTTCCCCACTCCCAAAACTTTCGAGACGATAAAGCGGCGAGTCTCCTCGGGGTCTGGAGCGGCGCTCTCAGAGTATCTCTCCGCGTGCGGACGACGGAGTTTCTCTGGAGGTCTTTAATGTATTTTTGGGGGGTGTTGCGCATTGCCAAGTATTACTAAGCGATCTAATTCGGTGCCTTCTCATATAGACGCGAACGTTCGTTCGCACCTCCTCCCCCCTTTCCGTCTACCCTCGCGCATGTACTCGCCTCCGGGTGGGCGCGCGATTCCACCGTTCGTATAATCAGCAGCGCGGAGTCGCGCCGCGCTGCACGCACCCCGGGAATGTAAACAGCAGCGCGATAGGGCGTTATGATTTTCCAAGGTCGACGCGTGATCCCTCGATAACCGAATCGAGTGCACGGGGATGCATCGTTTCTATCGCCGATCGCGGCTCTTCATTTTTCTTAGTTTCCACGTTGAGTCGAGAAGCTGAGAAATTGTTATAAAAAAAATAAGCTACTCGGGCTGTACCTACGGTCTGGAGTTTCTGTTTCTTTAAAGAACTTCTCATCCGCGGGGTGCAGTAGTGCAGGAGTCCTATCTCTCAGCGGGGCGTGGCCCCCGGAACTCTCGTGTAGCAGCACGGGGCGAAGGGGAAGCTGCTCCTTCTCCGCTCGCTTTCGATAAGCATTATACAATGTATAGAGACGTTCGAGTCGAAGGAAATATTGACTTATGCTTCGAGAAATTTTTATTTGAAACGAAATAAATTCACTTGGAATAACGCAATCTTCGATTTCGTGAAATAAATACACTGAAAAAAGTATTTAGCTAATCCAGCTATATTTCTGGCTGCCTCAGACACAACTAGAAAAATATTGCTAGCGTAGCAAGAACTCTTGCTATTGTGAAGAAAATTATCACTGCAATTACTATAATTTTCTAGTTGTGGCCAAATTTTTTTGAGTGTATAGCGTGAAAATGCTCGTAAGTGTTCATTACCGATTAAATATTGATTTACTCGTCAGCTTCTTCGCCGGTACTTTTTTTTTTACATACACTGATAGAACTGTCGACCGTAAACTACAATCAGCAGAATTGTGAACGTAATTGAAGAGACCATGTGAACATTGTTACCGAAATTATATTTTATAGTTTTGCTGACCGCAACTTGCGCTCGACATTCTGTTTCAATGCGGTTAATTCAACCATATTACTTCTCTCGGTTATGGTTTCGTCTTCCTACGGCACCGCAGTCGCTATGGGGGTCGTAGTCGGATATGATACCAAAGAGTTTGTCGGTAAAGATCGAAGAATGTCGCATGGGTGGGCGTAAGGTCGAATCAAAGAAAATGAACTTTATTCGCGCAGTATCGTCGCGCGTCGAGAATCCGTCGAGTCGGCGTTTCGGAATCAGTTCCCCGAGGAAAGTGCCCCCATAAACCGGGGAGTAAATTCAGCTCGTCGCACACCGCCCGCGCGCACGGTTATAGATCCCTCCTTACACTTTCGTCCCATGTCGCGTTTCACCTCGTTTCGTGAGGGGAAAGTGCAAGGAGACGCGATTTACGCGGGAATCGAAGTCGACTCCGAATCAGTTTCTTCGTGCCGAACGTGCGCGATGCGGAAACTCGTCGAATAGACTTTTCTCCATATCATTACAGTTGAGAAATCCTTTGGAGGAATAATTATAATATATAATATAGAAACTTACACTGAGAAAATAGTTTATTATTAGTCAATAAGTATAATGTTAAATATGGCGAAATAAACGTTTTGTCAGGACAAGAAAATATTATATACCTATGTTAATTATTAAAATATTTATTTAGTCAAACGGTTGTCTCGAAGGATCAAATTGCGCCAAACAAATATCATAAGTAATAGTTAACGAATATTGACTTGATCCAACACAATGTTTATTTCGCCAAATTCAAGGAAACATTTATCAACTGCAAACAAACTGTTTTCCCGGTGAACGATTAAACATTCGCGTAAAGTCGAAGCATCATTTTTATTCGACTCGAACGAATCTTATCGTACGTTGATATCCGAATCCTTTCCCATCATTTCGATCTAGAATTTCTCGAGAGATCCAGGAGATTCGGGGCGCGCGGTTCGCCTCGCTCCACAGGTCCACTTGGCAATGACGCCGAAGTTTTTGCTCCGAATGTAAAATTAGGTCTCTTCGACTGTGCTCTCGCTGCAGCCGGGTCTCACAGAGCATCCGTAAATAGACCACCGCGAGCCGCCGAATACGTACTCCACGTGTGCGTGTCGCGCGCGGTGAGCGCGCCTGTGGAACGCACGCGAGAGGGGGGAGAGAGAGTGAGTCCGCGCCGCGCGCGCGTAAACGCATCCGGGGAAGCGAATTCCGCGCGGCGACTGGGCGACGACGAGACGGCGAACCGATCGCCGCGCGGTTCGACGAACGATTCGCGCCGATCTATTGGCAGTCTCGCTCGTCAAACAGCAATTTTCGTCGAACGGAAACGCCGTTTAAACAGAAAAAGAGGAGCGGTGCGTAGACCGGGATGCGAAGAGGGAACGTTCGCTCGGTGGGGGTTGCGGGGTGAGGTGCTTCGCGCGTTCGAGAGCCCCGGCGAGAAGAAAAATCGCTGCTGGAAATTAAAGCTCCACATACCCGGTGTCCCCTCGCAAACTGAAATTCTCACAATCCACGCGCAACGTGGTGGCGATATAGTACGCTGAAAGAAATAGGTAAATGTGGTTGTGACAACTATTTTCGACTCAACTGCTCAAGTTTGCTAATTAGCATCAGTTTTTATAGTTGTCGTAACTATTTTTAATTGCCGGAACAAAGGAATCGTCGCGACAAATACACAAAACTGGCGCCGATTAGAAAACTGGGGCAGTTGAATCCAAAATAATTGTCACAGCTACTTTTTATTCTCAGTGTATCAACGCGAGTCTCGGAGGCCGAAGCGCGCGTCTCCGCGTTCGCGTCAAAACCGCGGAATTGGGTCGAACGTATATACGGCTCGTTTCGAAACCGCAGTTAAAAACGGATGATCTCGCGCTGCGGGGAAGACCACGCCGAGGCGTGGGACATCTTTGCGCGGTATCACAGGTCAGGGATCTAATCGGCGGGACGGCTCGAGGCAGTGAAATTATGACGAAACGCCGCACAACGCGCGGGGTCACTCGCGCTCTTAATCCCGCGGAGATCCGAGGAAGTCGTAAACGCTTTCGAACGTTCCCGGAACGACGCTCGTTCGGGAGCTCTTCCGGGACCCCCGCACACTCTCCAGTTTGCGCCGCGCGCCGCTCTGGTCGAGCTCAGCTCGAGCGCTGTACGTGCGCCGGGCTACTGGTTAGAGAAGCCCGAAGGCGAGAGAGAGAGAGAGAGAGAGCCCAGCTCCTCTCGCACCTCGAAACTACTCCGCGAGGGAAAAATATCGAGGGGGATAGAGTGAGCGAGAGAGACTCTCCTGCCGCGCGCACGGAAAGTCTGCACGGCAAGGCGCGAACCCTCCGCGAAACTGTTTCCAACCGTCGTCGTCGTCGTCGTAGTCTAGTGGAAACATTCTCGTTCCCGGAAAAAGAGAGCAACTCGAAAACTTAGTTGGCACGACTCCCCGACGGTATCGGGGTGTATAACTGTACCTGTACTCTACGCCGTACGGCTCTCGCCACCACCGCAGCCATTGTTTACCCCGCTTTTCCAGCTTTAGCGGACGTGCTCGCTCTCAATCTCTCTCTCTCTCTCTCTCTCTCTCTCTCTCTCTCTCTCTCTCTCTCTCTCTCTCTCTCTCTCTCTCTCTCTCTCTCTTCCTCTTCCCCGCGCTACCCACCCTTCGAACTACGACCAACTTACGTTACGTTACGGCAGTAAACCCTTTCGAGCGCGCGTAAAACGTTATAGCACGCGCGCACGGAGAGGCCCGTGTCGGCTTTTATCATTCCACGGGTTCGCCGGGTTTCTCGTTTGACTCTCGTCGCGGGAGAAACACGTTGAAAGAGAGAGAGCGAGAGAGGGATGAATAAAAAAGTGGCGAGAGGAAGGCATCACCGCGGGCTGCACCGTTCGTCGCATAAATTATATCCGAATCGAAATCCGTCAGCGGCGTTTCGCGAAGGAACACACCCCGTATGTGGAAGCTCTGTTGTAGCAGTTCCCACGTGTATACCCCCCCCCCTCCCCCCGCATCACCGCCGCTGTACGCACACGTTCGCGTACGTATGCACGTCCACGCTTGCTTTAGCACGTACGCGCATCAATTCAGACTGCATCGCCGATGCAACGGCGTTGAATTCTCGCGTTTACAAAGTACCCGCGCGCCGATCGCTCTACTCCGCGCCTCGCTTCTCCTTTTTGCTATTTTTTTTCCCCCGATACGCCATCAACTCCCGTCGCGGCGTGATTCCAACTTCGAAACCCGTCCTCGTCGTCGTCGCTTCCACACGCGGAGAAGTGATTTCCGCGTGGCATCGGCACGCGCGATCGGCGGAAAATAAATTGGAGCCAGAGAGACGCGAACGCGCGAGAAATGTCTCATCTGTGGCGATTCATTCGAAGGCAGTGGGTGGGAAGGTGGGTGGTGAGGGACGGGGACGGATACAGTTTCTCGTCGGTATAATTGCTGCACCGTCATATTCTCCCGAAGTCGCGTAATGAGAAAGTAGTTTATTTGTAATTATTAAATGTATGGCGAAAGAAATATTTCGTTGGGCCAAATGAATATATATTAATTATTAGAATAGGTCTTTCACACTGTGAAAATTAATCTTGTCAGTTTAACCAAAATCTTGAAGGCCATTTCACCAAACCGTTTGGTGAAATATGAGTCCTCCCCATCTGTCTGATTTGATTGACTATTTCCTAATTAGAATAACTAGATATCTAGTCAGAATGACTGAATATTTTTTTAAACTTACCAATATTTTGGTTGGAATAACTAAATGTAATACGTTTAACCAGATATGTTTTGTCATTTTTACCAAGTTATTTTTCTCGGTGCATTCAAACAGAAATAGAGTACTTAATGACTAATGAATATTTACTTGGCCCGAAGACATATTTCTTTCGTCGTAATCAAATATACGTCATTAACTATTGTATAAATGAACTATTTTCTCAGTGCGGTTAAAAAGTTGGTGAGAGATCAACAAATGAGATCACATTCGACGCGCATACGTCTCTTACACAAGGTGAATTGCCCAAGTGCCCAAGTGGGAAGATCGGTGTATGGCCTAAAGCGACCAATATCGGGCTATTTTATTGTATTCCTGCTGCTTCATCGAGTTTCTCTTCATGTCGAGTACAACAGCGCTCGTCATGGAGAGAAATTTAATCAAGCAGAGAGAAAATAATGAAATAGCCCGATATTAGTTGCTCCGGGCTACACTCAAAAAAATTTGGCCACAACTAGAAAATTATAGTAATTGCAGTGATAATTTTCTTCGCAATAGCAAGAATATATTTGCGCGCGCGCGCTACGCTAGAAATATATTTCTAGTTGTATCTGTGGTAGCCAGAAATATAGCTGGATTAGCTAAATACTTTTTTCAGTGTACTCACCGATCCTACTCTCTTAGGCAACTCACTCTGTATATAGGTATACGACTCGTGAATCTTTATTGTCTACCTAAATTACATTTTATCGACCCGCGTAATTGCAGATTTACATTCATAAAACGCTCATCGATAATCGAGATTTCACGTTTGTCTCTTCCCAGCGTGATTCGGCGTAACGAGTTACGCGAGTTAGATTCTCTCCGGCAAGAAGTCGCGGAGAAAAATAGAGCACCCCGTAACTCTCTCCGCTCTTTCGCCCCAACATCGCGTTTCGCGGAAGCTATACGCAAAGCAAACGTAGAACCGAGGCG
This sequence comes from Xiphydria camelus, assembly GCA_963678675.1. Lineage (NCBI taxonomy): Eukaryota > Metazoa > Arthropoda > Insecta > Hymenoptera > Xiphydriidae > Xiphydria > Xiphydria camelus. The sequence continues at coordinate 24,284,290 of OY783199.1, read as the reverse complement.
AATCGTAGAAGAAGCGGGGGAAAAAAAACGTCGGCAAGGGAAGAAAAGCCAGAGAGATCGCTCGCAATGCATTCCGCGGGTACTTGCCGCCGCTGTAGTTGGACACGCCTCGGTGTTCCATTACAGCGGCTGTAATTAACGAGAGTTTCTTTCGCGGACAATCTCGCGGCACCGGATAAAACGCGGGCGCGGAGTCGCGAGATATCGGTGAAATATCGACTCGGCTGCGAGTTCTCCTCCTAATCTCGCCCTCTCGAACACCCCTCCGCCACCTTCCTCCCGCTTCCCACCACCTCGTCCGTCTCCGCACACTCGCCTCGCGCTCTCCTTCCGATCGATCAACCAATCCCTCCTTGGCTTTTCTTTCCGAACTCACCCCGGCTCTCGTGAGACTCGAAACTTCTTATCGGACACCCACTGAACGCCCACGCGTTCCACGCGCGCGGAAGACGGTGAAACCGCATCGGCACGCACGCGAGTCACGCCTGTCTTGCCCTTTACGGCGGGGGAGCAGCGCGTTCCGGTTTCTTGCCGATTCGGTTTAGCTCGATGTCGAAGCTTCGCGGTGTTCTTATCCGCTATTCGCTTGCCGTTTGTGTAGGAGGGAAGGGGAGAAATTTTGGTGGAGCAAAAAAAATGTATTATAATACTGCATATAGGGGAGGGGCACCGAATTTGGACAGTCGCCTAGGTGGGACCACGATGGTGTCTAGAACTGTAGAGATATTTCGTTCGTTGTTTAGTTACTCGGGTACATCGTATATAAAGCTTTTGTCCAATACGTGATGTGATTATAAAAATGAATATACTCCATTATGCAATTGATAGGATACATTTCATAAAGAAATATATTAATTTTCATAATTATCGTGTAGAGGATATTCATTTTTATAATCGCATATTTGGAAACAGCTTTACATGAAAGTATATTAAAAATATACATTTTTGTGTTTACAGTATATCTATACTTGGGCTTGAAGTTGGCTGACACACCTTCTGATAGGGCAATAACAGTTCTAGATTCAGCGGTAGTCAAAACCTAGGCGACGGTCGATCCAAATTCAGCGACTATCAAAAGAAATCATTTAAAAATGAAACGTTTTCCTATAAATTACTCCAGCGCCGAGACATCCGATGTAGCTTTGTCTCTGATTTCTGGACGCGAGAGAAAATCTCGTTAGACGCGCAAATTGGGGAAATATCTGACGCGACGTCCGCGACAGGACACGTCCTCTCCGAGACTCCCGCGATACGAATAGATCCGGATTAGTTCGAGTCGGGCACCTCGAGAGAACGAAAGAAATTTCCGAGGGTGCGAGAGGACGAGGGCCATATTTCTGCGGATAACGGGTAAAAGTTTCGCGCCCCTTCCCTCCCTCCTTTCCACCTTCGCTCCGCGGCCACTTTTCTCTTGCTCCTCCCTTTCGACTTTCTGGAGGCGAATAAATTCCAATTCTCTCTCCGAGCGACTCCTCGCGCGCGAAGAATCCGTGAGACGAAGAGTATTTGCCGTTGAAAGGATCGTTATCGGTATCGCGCTAAGAGAGAAAGAGAGAGAGAGAGAGAGGACGCTACGGCGGGGGCGGCTGAATTGCGGAGGCGTCGAGGCGTCGCGACGCCCTGAATTACGGGCGAAGCACGTTGCGTAACCGACGAGTCGCGCGCGTTACGGTGGTCCTAAAAAATCATTATAGGCCGCCGCGTGCTCCGAATTTCGCCTCCCTTTCTGCGGCGTGGAAAAGCGCCGCCGCCGCACAGGGTCGACAGGCGGAAACGCGAGAGAACCTCGACTGCCGCGCGCGGTCGCTCGCGTGACCCCGCGCCTCGACAAACCGCGCGGAAACGTCGAAGCCAGCCAGCGCCGTTCCGCGAACTCGTAAACGGCTGCGCTCTCGGCGTTTCGAATCGCCGCGCGACGAATCGATACGCACCGGCCGAGATACGCGGCGATTTATACGCGCGACTTGGTCCCGACCGCGCTTCTTTGCTCGGAAAAGCAAAACGGGGTGAATGGAGGGAGAGAGGGAGAAGATAGAAAAGAAAGGGGGAGAAAAGAAATCGAGAGAAAATACTTTATCGTCAAATTTAATCGGTACGCTCGAATCAATTCACTTTATTCCTCGCAGTGGAAGGTAAAGAGAAGCGAAGAACGATCGGGAGAAGTCTGTTTCAAAGGGGCGTTACGCGTGTCGTCGAGCGACATCTCTCGCAGGAAGACTGATACCAGTAAATTTGGCTGTATTTACAATAAAATAGATTCACGTGGAGGTATCTTTCAGATATTTTTACAGTGCGATACAGTAATTCTTCTTTTGAAAACATTCAATCGTGATAGTTTACGTTACAATTTATACTGTAATAGTTTCTAAGGAACATTTTTTTCCAGCACAACGGGAACATTCAAAAACCCTTATATTTACCTGTTTTATTTTAAATACAGTAACATTTACTTGTATCAGTCTTTCAGTGCTCTTCCGAGATGCTCCGCGGATACGCGTTATCTCCTCGAATCGGTCTTTCGATCATCTCGCTCGTGATAACGTCCGTCTTATTCCATCGTGCTACGCGTACCTATATCTCATTCCTTTCGCGACCGATTAAAATATTCCGTAAATTCTCGCGATATCATCAACTTTTACATCACTCAGTCGTCGAACCGATACTCGTCACTGTCGAACGAGGTCACAGAAAGTGTCTTCGACGTTATCAATTTCCTTCGTAAGAATCGACGTCACCCAATTAGAGTCTGCAGCTTACGAAACGTCAATTATTCCCAGGCGAACGACAGACTCCATCGATCCCCTCGTTCTTCAGTCTGCACATAACACCCACTTACGACAATATCCACCGCACGGAACATCGCCGCGTGTCGACCTTGACATTAAACCGCGACAGAAAGAGGTCGAAGGAGTCGTCCTGAATTTTTAAACGCGCCGCCGGACGTAAAAGCACAAATGGAGGCATATAGGGCATAGGTTCTCGTCCTCCTTCCCCAGTGTCCTCTCCCTCTCTCTCTCTCTCTCTCTCTCTCTCTCTTTCTCTTTCTCTTTCTCTCTCTCCCCTTCTCCCTCCCTCTCTCGCCTTGTTATCTGGAGCAGCAGCGCCTGTGTCTGCTCGCGCGCTGTGTCGTATTGATCTGTCGGGGGTCCGCGCCTGGTACCGCGTTCGTCGGAGAGGGACGGAATACCCAAAGGGAGGGAGAGAGGAGGACGGAGAGGGATTCGCGAAGCGTCATCCACTCCTCCGAGGTGCGACCGACGCGGAGGACGAAATGGCCCGCGGTCGAAAAGGTCGAAAGTGTCGTGTCGCGCGCCGCCTCTGCGTTAATTACATTAAAAGGATTTTTATGGCACGCGATGAGGTTCATTGAAGAGCGGGAGAAAGGGTCGTACGCGATTTCTCGCGAAACGCGCGATCCTCCAACGGCGAGGGAGAAGCGGAGGAAGACGGGAAGAGGGCGGAAGAGTGGCGCGGTGCTCTGGGAATTTTGCCTCTCGAAAGTTCGCGAAAATATAGATATACGGGACCGCGTGGTTGCGTTATACAGGTACCTATGTATACGTAGGAACGGGAACGAGGGGACAATCGTGATTGTAAAAACTGTTACGACAGAGAGAGAGAAAGAAAGAGAGAGACCTGCGCGGTAAAATAATCGTTCGTGTATAATTGCGACGATGACAATTAGGCGAATAACTTATTGCCAGACGAACACTCGCCGCCTGTGCTGCGTGGCACGCTAACGAATATCCACACATAAACGCGTTTCCACATACGCCGCGAGTCGCGGTATATACGAATTACCGACGTACGAACGGTGTACCAGAGGATTGCTCGAGGCTGTTACCGATAGATTATCGTATCTCCCTAACAGCGACCACAAAACGGGCGTATACGCGCCTGTGTCGTATCTACGAGAGATAAAGCGTTCCCCGTGTGCGCGGCTACGTGGTTTGTCGTTGTTTATCGCTCCTCGTGGTGCGCGAAGATCGATGCGAATTCTGGAAAGAGCGCGAGCGACAAAGGAGAGGTTCGAATTTTGGCTCGGGTTGGTGGACTATTCTTTGAGGGAAGAATACAGCCTCGCGAAGGAATTCCATAACGATCGTGGGTCAAAAGTTCACGTGTAACGAGATATACGTTCTTCTAATTGAAGTGAATGCAGCTTCAATTAGCTCTGCCTCGCGTCGAATGAATCGAATTCGCCTTTACGGAGAGAGTTACTCGCCAGGAAAGAAACTTCAATCACTATTATCTCATTATCTATGAGCTTTTGGCTCATGTTTGTATGATACTTTTTTGAATATTATATTTTTATCTACAACAAAGTCTTATATCGATGTAGGCCAATAGTTCATAAGTAATGAGATAATACTGATTGAAGTTTCTTTCCTAGCGAGTAAGTTTAGACTCGTATGATTTAATTGTTATTATTAAAATTATTATTTAATAAAAATCAATAATTATTAGTAAATGAACGACCATTTAGTGAGACTAATTATTATTTAATATGAATCAATAATTATTAGTAAAATAAAAAATAAAGTAAAAGATACGATATTTACAATGTACAACAGTACTCTGTGATGCTATGAAGACAACTTCTTCTGTGCGAAATATCACTAATTGCTCCATTTATTGAGTACTTTATACAAAATTCTTTTTTTCCGTGGACATACCGAGAATCTCGGAATACTTCTAAGCGCCGCATTCCACGAAGCAGGAAGATTGCAAAATTTCTAATCGACCGGCCGATACCGAGAGAGAGAAAGAGAATCGTTTGGCGTTCTTCGCGAGGCCCCCTCTACTCCCGCTTAAAGATTGTCCTCGCCTCGCGCGCACGTGCTCCTGCCCCTCCCTCCCTCCCTCTCTTCTTCAGACCGTTTCACGCCTTTCGAATTTATACACCCACCTTTCTTCTCCCGCGGCAGATCGATATAACTCCACCTCGCGCACTTTCGAGACGACGATATAAAACGATTCGGGAGTATCAATTACGGGGCTGTCAGACGCAATCGGTTCTCAATGGCATCGATCACCGCGCGCGCTCGCTCTCCCAGTCCGCCCGAGAATCGATCCTTACCGCCGCGTCTCTCTACCCACCGACGCGACGTCTCGAGCCACCTTCGACGGGCCGACGATTCCTTTCGGATACTCGTCGCGTCGGCCTCTTGCCGCTCCGCCTCCTCTTCTATCCTCCGAGGTTTTTCCTGCGCGATTCCGACGCGAGAAAACGGTCCACGCGGAGAAGGCCACGAGGCGAACGTCACTGCTCCATTGACTTCTCGCTCGTCACCGAAGGACGTTGCCATCGTGCTCCACATTCCGAGCCCCTTCCGCGGCGCTCTCTCTCGTCCTCGCGCAGCCTCGGTTCGATGCGAACGCGCGACACTGAGGATCGCTCGTTGATTTTTCACGGCTTCCTTTTCCGATCGATTTCATTCGATTTTGGGTAGTCTCGTTTTTTTGGGAGCGTACGTAGGCCGTTAATCCTGGCGTCAGGGATTTTGTCGTTGGTGACTTTTTGCAATACCATTTTTAAACATACCGGCCACTGGATAATTAATTTTCATATCCTCATTAGCCACGACGGCGTTTTCCCTATAGTTAACGAAAACATGAGAATTGATCGATCATTGGTTATATATTATAGTACCTACGTTAAAAAATGACATTTTTTTAAATTACCACCAACAGAATCCGCGACGCCGTGGCACCTGCAATCGTTTCCATTGAGAAAATCCTTCGCTCCCTTCGCCCGATATAAATTAGGCCGTAGGTATACCGACGAAACTTCCCCAGTATTTTTCATCTCCTCCCGCGGCGTATATTTTTAACTTCGGAAGCCTCCAGCCGCAAACTGTGCCGAGATCAATACCCACCGCGCTACGTGTGCCACGTACACGACCCGCTCGTTCGCCCCGCGCTGCTTTAACCTATATACCAGCACCAAGATTTACGTGTACATGCACATACGCGAGAGAACCGAACGTGGAAACGCGATGGCAAGAGGGAGTCTGCGACAGACCTGCCGTTGGCATTTCCTTCCGTACAGTTATACGGAATGGACGAGAGCCCGGGTGTGGGGGACGCGGGACGGGGATAAAATCGAAAGGGTGAGGGAAAAAGTTCAACCCTGACCACCGCCCTGAATTCGCTCGATACGAAACCGGCTCGGAGATGAACGAGAAATTCCGCATCGAGACGATAGCGGGCGACGAGCTTCTTCCACCTCCCTCCTCCCGTTCGCAACCCTCGCCCGGAAGAACTCGGTCGGACCGAGAGGGCGCGAGAAACGTCGCGAAATGCCGGATAGACGCGGAATCGAGTCTCGAACGGTTCTCCGCTCTCTTGGGATCCGCCCAAGAATCTCGAGGGCCTCTCTCTACCTCTCGCGACGCGCTGCAGTCATTCTCGAAGCGACTTCCGCAATTGCGGCGATGCTTGCGAAAGAGATATATATGAGTAGAGAGGCGCCTCTCGGCCAGGCATGGCTTCCCTTCTCGAGGGAGGTGAAGAGGAGGAGGAGGAGGAGGAGGAGATCGGAGGGCAATCCCTTTTATTGCCCCGCCGTGCCGGCGACGCGTCTATGGTATAGAAAGTTTACATTACGAATTGAGTGAATCAAGAATTTCACCGCCGTTCGCACGGAACGAGAGACGGCTTTTGTGCGCACTGCGGCTCGTGCGGGAATTCCGGGAGGAGCCGAAGGGGGAGGCGGAGGCGGCCTATCGGCTCCTTCGCCTCCTTCTTCGTCCGCGATGCTTCTTCGCTTTGCGGCCGCGGGAGAGGGTGGGTGAGAGGTGGTTGGCCTTTCGTCGGCTTCGGATCGCGAGCTTTTCGACTTATTCTCACCGCTGCAGGTCCACTCGTCTCGTTCCAGCACGGCGCATACGAGAGACGGGCGCGGTCGAACCACACTCAAAAAAATGTGGCCACAACTAGAAAAAATTATAGTAATTGCAGTGATAATTTTCTTCGCAATAGCAAGAATTCTTGCTACGCTAGCAATATTTTTCTAGTTGTGTCTGAGGCAGCCAGAAATATAGCTGGATTAGCTAAATACTTTTTTCAGTGCACGTGCCTCTACTTCGTCTCCGCGGACTCTGCCTTCCTCCTGATATTCTTTGCGCATCGCGACGCGCTTCTCCATCGTCCGAGAGAGAAGTAAAGGTGATCGACCTTTCCTCGTTCTCCCGTGACGAGCTTTCAGACTTTTTCTCCCGCCCGAAATTCGGCGGCCACGTCCTTGCCGCGGAACGGGCGGGCGCTGTCCGATGTATCGCGCCTTTCGATCTCTCGCGCAGTCTCTTCGTTGCAAAATTCTCCAGTCGCGCCAGTTCGGCGATCGCCCGCCGCGAAACACCGTTGCGCGAGCCCCCGAATTGGGGCGCGCGCGCGCGCGCGCTTCGGCCTCGAACGCGCGCACCTTTGCTATCGCTCGCGCATATGCGAGGTCATCCGTGATAAGATCGAGTGGATCGACCACCCGCGGGTGACGGTAGAGTCGCGGGAACGACGTATCGTCGAATTGGACCGCGTCGGACATCGACTCGACCGTGGCGCTCCTGGCGGACCGACGCGGGAAGCGCGGCTCGAACGACGCCTCGGCTCATCGATGACGCAAATGACGGCAATCATCTCCCGCGGCGCCTCAACGAGGCGTAACGGTCGAATTAGTCGAATCGATGGAGCCGCTACCTAATTACGGAGTCTCTCTCTCTCTCTATCTGTATCTCTCTGCCCCCCTTCTTCCCCCGGCTTAAATAGTCGAGGTTCGTTTGCCGGTGGGTACGCAAACTACCCAGTGATAGGAGAGGGCGAGGCGAAATACGGACAGTCCCCTCGGTGCGAGAACCGAGCGCGCCACCCCTCGCGCGCCGGGTTTATTTCCCATTGGGGCGGCGCAGAAAGCACCCCTCGCGTTCGACCGATCGGTTTCCTCTTATTAGCGGGCAATCCGCTGGAAAAGTGGTGGATACACGGGGGTCGCTTGTTTTTTTTACCCTCCATTTTACGCGGCAACCTCGATCCACGATGCATCTGTTCCTCCTGCGCAAGGATGACTGTTTACGTCGATGAAATATAGCTGTCGTTACGAGGAAAGGTCGCACCGGTGAATCGACCATGTTCTGTACTTCACCCCGGCGCGGACGATGAGCGTGTTTGTCCAGCGAGTCGTCCCGTGTCGTCGGGCTTGAATAAATACGCGAAAACTGTGCGCGAAGACATTGGCCATTTAGCGATTTCACCCACGTTTTCGTCGATCTTTATTTCGCAAGTCGTCATCGGAGGGAATATCGCGCGCGGCTACATTCCGAACCCCATCCCTGCGTCCGCGAAGCACTCGACCTCCTTGCAACCCGTGATAACGTCCGGCCGTCCGTTCTCTGTTGCAGCAGCAGTCGCGGAGGAGCTCGCCAGGACCGCGGAAAGTCTCAACGGGGGACGCGATCGTCGAGCCGTCGAAAGCTCGAATCACGTCCGTCTCCACGGGGCAGCGTCGCGTCGCCATCGCCGAATCGACGAGCCCGGAAGACGGCCCAGCGTGCCGCCCCGCCCCCTTCGCGAACCCGATTCCCGCACAGCCCGAAAATTCTCCTCTCGAAGCCCAAGATGCACATAGAGGTGCAGGTGGCGTTGAACTTCGTGATATCGTACCTGTACAACAAGCTGCCACGGCGGCGCGTCAACATCTTCGGCGAGGAGCTCGAGAAAGCGTTAAAAGACAAGTTCAAGGGTCACTGGTACCCCGAGAAGCCGTTCAAGGGCTCGGCCTTCAGATGCCTGAAGACAGGCGACCCGGTCGACCCCGTGCTGGAGCGCGCGGCCAAGGAGAGCGGCGTGCCGATCCAGGACATCCTGGAGAACCTGCCCGCCGAGCTCGCCGTCTGGGTCGATCCCGGTGAAGTGAGCTACCGCATCGGCGAGAAGAGCGCCGTGAAGATCCTCTACTCCGAAACGGCGGATCCGCACGACGAGACCTCCGCGGACCGCGAGGTCACCAAGACCTTCAATCCGGAGGCTCAGTGCTTCAGGCCGATCGAGGCCGTCGGCACGTCCCTGGGCGGCCTCAGTCTCAGCCCGAAGTCCACGTCGCCCTTCCCATCCTCCATCGGCAGCAACGCCAGCAACGGCTCCTCGAACAACCAGCTGAACGGCCACGGCTCGGGATCGTCCTCGGCCCCGTCCCCGACGCCGCTCACCAGTTCCTTCAAGGGATCACCGAGTCCGGTTCCTCCCTTCATTCCCCGCAGCACCGCGCCCCTCACCTTCACCACCGCCACCTTCGCTCAGACCAAGTTCGGCAGCACGAAGCTCAAGACCAGCAGCAAGAGGGCTAACAGGTATCACTCGCGTCCGAGACCCTGTATACCCATCGGAGCGTGAAGAATTGCGAGATTTCTCTCTCGCGGCGTCTTTCGCGGGCGTCTCTGGGACGCGGGAGTGGGGCGAATCGCTTCGCGCCTCGCGAAGGGATCGGCGCAGTCCGTCTCGTAGACGCATATTTCCCTCACGCCTCTAATCCTCGCGAGAGAAAAGCTCGTCGGGTGGTGAATTCTTTGACGCGCTCGAAATTTCCCTGAGGGTGCGCTTCTCGTTATTTCGGAAGGTCGCGCGGTTCTCGCGTCGCCGCCGTTGTCTCGGCGCGCCAACGAGACGAATGCGGTTTTCGTCTTCACATCCGAACGAACGGAAGCGCACCGCCTCACGGGCGAACGCTCGTGATTCCGAATCTTCGAGCCGTCACGCGCACCACTCGCGTTACGCTTCACGCTTCGATCGGTATACGCACACCGTGGCCTGCACCAGTCCGCTCCACGGCGACGGGTCCGTCATCCCCGGCGCCTCGCGTTCCCGGCGAACCCCGAAACCGCGGAGTGGCACCTCCACCGCGACGCGCGTTGCATCAATGACCCAGGCCCGACGGTTTCAGAATGTCGCCCACCGAGTTCTCGAACTACATAAAGCAGCGCGCGTTGCAACAGCAGATACACCACCACCATCACCACCACCACCACCATCACCAGCAACAGCAGCAGCAGCAGCAACAGCAGCAGCAGGGCGGACTCCCGGTCTCGCAGAGCTCGCCGAGCAGCCGCTCGCTCTCGCCGGGAATCGTGGGAGCGGGTCAGCAGCAGCAGCAGCAGCAGCAGCAGCACACGGACCCTAGCGCTTACTTCTTTCAACACGGTCCGTACCACCCGCAATTCCCCACGCATCGCAATATCTTCGACTCCTCGAATCACGGCTACCTGCCGGACCTCTACGGCGCCAAGTTTCCCTCGTCCTATCTGGACCCGTCCTCGATCGGTCACCAATTTTACGGGGGTGTGAGCGGCTCCCCGGCCTCCTCGGGAAACCTCGGCCAACCGGTCGGCTCCAACAACTCCACGACCGCCGCCCAGCAGGACAAGGCCCTCGTCGAGGGCCTGAACAACTTCGGCCTCGGCTCCGTGACCCCGTATCCCGCGAGCCAGTATCAGCATCTGCTCGTGGCCAACTAATACCCCGCTCACCTGGCCCCGCGCGCTCGCGCGCCACGCCCATCCACGGTGGTGTAACCGCGCACGACCTTCGAAAGCTTCGAGAGAACCTCGTCCGACGTGACGCCTAACCTAGCCTAACCCTCTTTCCCTCCCTACACCACACGTCGCCTCCCTTCCGACAAACGAAGCGACCTCAACCTCGCTCTCCGGTGCGGACAACCCCTCTCCCCCGACCCTTCCGTCCCTTAAACCCCCGCCACCACGCCCAGCGGCAGCACCGGTTAACTCCCTTCGCGCGCACGCTACGCTCCCGATCTCCCGTCGTCACTCGGCACCCGAGCACCGGCCCGAGCGGATGCGCTACTTGGCGCGCGAGAGCGCGGTCACCCGTATCCCCGGTACCTTCACGCGATCCCTCCAAGGAAGTTGAGAGAAGACGGCGAGGAAGCGGCGGGCGAACTACGGAGATACGCGATTATTGTGCTATAAAGCGAAAGAGAGGAAGAGAAAGGGAGATTGGAAGTGGGCGCGAGAGCGATCGACAAAACATGCTAGCTGTACACCCCCCCAACCCGGTAAGGACCCGAATGAGCGCGTAGCGTTTGTTTGTACGGCACGTACTGGACGGAGAACGGGAAGGCAATGCGAGAATCCAGGAGGGATATACGGGGGAAACGCACGCGGGGTTCCACCCGCCCACATTTAATATGGGACTATAAACGCTACGCCAATCTGGGACAGTAAAAATATTACCAACGTGTAATAATTTATTTTTTCACTGGAATAGTCGGAGAGTAATATATCTGTAGAGCCTATGTATTATATTCAGATGCACTCGCGGGTTCTCACGAAACGGTAGGGACTTGACACTCACGACGATTCGGACGGGGCAACGCACTCGTGGTGCGAGCGAACGAACGATGAAACACCGAACCACGAATCGAGTTAGAGTAGGTGGGAGAAGGAAGAGAGAAGGAGCGAAGGCGCGGGCGAGCGAAGAGAAGGCGGAAAGGATAGTTGAGATTGTCGAAGAGGGAAGGAGAAATAGAGAGATAACTATGCAAAACACGACACGCTGTACGAGCGGCTCGCAGTTTCATACCGTTTGGAAAACTCGTCTTCGGTACGATCTTACATTTTATTTTTGTAATAAATGCAGTAGACGTAGAGGTGTGCGTAGAGAGCGACGTAAATGGCGGTGTTGCATTTTGCGCGCGTGGCACCTGCGCGCGATCAATTCCTCCCGTTTCCTCGGCACTCGCGCGATGCGCTCGAGCCCTTCCCGTCGTCTCGCCGCGAACGGGGAGGCACAAGGGGGAGAAAATTAGAGTCATCCGCGCGCGCGAGCGCCGAGCGAATCGAGCCGGGAAATGCAGTAGGCGTAGAAAGGAAGAGAGAGAGAGAGAGAGAGAGAGAGAGAGAGAGAGAGAGAGAGAGAGAGAGAGAGAGAGAGAGAGAGAGAGAGAGAGAGATGACTCAGATTCGCACCACCCTTCGTAAACTTCCGCGAGAGATCTCTTTCTCCCTCTCTCTTTCTCTCTCTCTCTCTCCCTCTCTCGACGCGCGCGAAATGAAATCAAGTACAAAATCGAAATCAATTAAGTTCCATTCGATTACTGCCCGCTCGATTTCAAAAGGCCAGCAACAAGCCACGTTACGTCTACGAGTTAATTAGGTGATTACATAATTAAGGCCGCGCTCGTCGTTCCCGTTAAGGAGCGCGACCTCGCGCTCTTCGGGGCCCCGGCGCCCCGCAGGGCGGTAGGCCGCGCTCGTGCGAGTTTCTTTAACGGGAGCGACGATCGAGGCGGAAGTGTCGCGAGCCGCGGGCCGCGGACACTAGGTGCTAAAAGTATTAAAAGTTATCCTGGCATCGTGAGACAAAAATTCGGATGCGCGCCTCCGGACACCGCGACGGGCTCGCCCCTCCAGGAACGTCCAGATCGAACCTGGAACTGCGACCCGAAGTGACCGGATACGGTTCGTGCGAACGCGAACGGCGTCCGGCTACCGGGAAACAGCGCGACCTCCCCGCAGATACCGGGAAGATCCTGGAGGACGATCCCGCCGTCGGTCCCGCCACCGGGGGCGTGGGAGTGCAAAAACCGTTGAAATTCCGATACTAGAGGAACAGAGAGAACCGAAAGCAAGTACCCTTTAATAATATCTAAACTTAATTATACTATTAAAGATACGTACGACTGTGGTAGCTATGCTAGTACCTGCTATTGTTAAAAAAAATGGGAGAACGAGGATAAAGGGGACTATGAGAACGAAACACAAATTCATCGTATTATGTCAGTCTCACGCGGACTATCGGTTGTGCGACGCGGTTCAGAGTCGTACACTCCGTAAGCTAGGGGAAAATGGGCGAGGAAACGTTCGCGATGAAACGCACGGAATTTTAATCGCGATTTCGCACGCGTCGCGACTTTGCCGAGGCCGTGACGCGGAGCGTCGCCCCGACGCCGCGAAGCATGTGCGCTTCGGTTTGCCGCCGGTTCGCCGACTTTGGCCAACCGGACCGGAAATGCTTCGTCAGTCGAATGCACGCGTCACGAGAGAACGCGATACGTCGCGGTCTCCGGCGAAGAAAGCGACGCGACGGTGGCGAACAGTAGGGAGAGAACGAAGACGGGCGAATGTAAAAAAAAAAGGAAAGAAACCGAATAACCAAGTCGCAACCAATTGCAATAAGTCGCGAATCAAATGGATCTCGGCTCGAGACGAGAGGCTCGGCTGCTCAGCATTGAATCAAACACGATGTATACTCTTAGGAAGAATGAAAGGTTTAACGAGACGAGACGATAGAACAGAGCGCTATAATAACAAAATAATATTGAACATAGAGTTACCATTAAAAGCAAAAACAAAACATATAGTATTATACGTTTACAATATACGATTATAAACACTTTATAAGAAATTACGCATAGTTTTCCATATTACTACTGAATGTATTCGTTAAAGGGATTTAAATGGCAAAAAAAAATGAGCGTACACACAAAATAACACACAGACATCACGCATACAGCCACGAAACACGTAACGGTAATCAGTCTTTAAAAAATATCAAGTGTCTATGATAGTGATCGATATTGTCTACGTTAAAGAAAAAAATGGTACATCGTATAATAATAGTAGTAACGATAACTGCATACATACTATATTCTTATACTTAGAAAGAGAGGGAGTGAGAAACAGGCGGGGAGAGTGAGTCGAAGTCGAGACTAGCGACAGAGGAAGGCAGAGTCGGGGGTGGCATTGAAAGGGAAAGAGAGAGTGAATGGAAAAATAAGGAATTACGAGGAGAGAAAGAGAGAGCTCTCGTAAGAAGGGCGCATGAAGACGAGAGACCGGTCAGAGACGGAAATTCTTACTTGACGAGCGTCCCACCACCCCTCCCAAACACACTTTTGTTTCCGTGTAATTCGTACGCGCGAAACGCTCTTTCACGAGTACCTTGCAACTCGAGGATGACTTTAGAGACGAAACGAAAGACATCGAAGTGACGTATCCGACGGACGCAGAAACGGAAAAAGCTTGAAGAATAGGAGGGGCAGGACAACGCGTTCTCCGATAAAGTCGATGCAAATCTCGGGCGCGAGCGCGGCCGACTGTCGAAACGATTCGAATACCAAAAGGAAAAAATCGAACGACCGCGATGGGCCAGGTTATACTCGCATGTAAATAGTTCAAGTACTTGATAGTCATGTTTTTTGTACACACGACAGATATACATACGACACTCGTGTACACGCAGGGAAAGATATGCACGAATGCGCTTGACGCGTGTGCCCGCACGCGTGCGGACGCGTGTAGCACCAACCCTAACCCAGACAGACACACACGTACAGACATACACGGCAGACACAACACACCACTATCGATTATTACCGAGTAACTAATTAACGAGAGGATGATAATTAGATTTGTAATTAATTATATATATTTTTCAATACTTTAACTACTTGCTGTATGTAAAACTATATATTATTACTTACCGCATAGCGCCGTACTTTCGATAAACGATCAGGTAGGAGGAGAATGTTTGTTGTATTCGAACATTGTTCGGGGCAAACGTCGTACAGCGATGGCTGACCGAAAGAGCGTGAGGCCACCGACTCATTACGGGACGCCATAGATATATGATAACGTCTCGACCCACGAACCCCGCATGAACTTTTTTTGTACCCCACCCGATCAACCTCGCTGTCGAAATGTCATTAATCATGCCTAAACACACCCTAATTGTTAATGCTCGCACATCCCTTTGCACCCCGAAACCTCCCATCCCCATCCCCGATCCTCCTTTTTATTACTGTACCGCGAGTGATCGAGTAAGAAAGAGAGACGGTGCGAAAGTGCGAGAGACTGAGAAGAGAGCACCCTTTTCCCTAGGTACGACACAAATATACTTTTCTTACTATCGCCACGTACGTGCACATACTATCCGTCGTAGGTGAAGCGAAAAACTACGCGCCTATAGTTTCCCTGTCTTTTCCTCCGCACCTTTTTTTCTTTTTGTAATCATTAATGTATTTTGTTGGCTTTAGATTTTTTGTTCCTTTATTTTTGTATGATGATGAAGATATATATATATTATTACTATTACCACTATTATTATTATTATTATTATTACCATCATGAACGAATATCTGTAATCTTAAGGATTTTTTTCATAGTTTGTTATTGTTGTTTTGTATGATACTTGAGCGAGCGCGTAGCGCAATCGCGCGAACGCGCGCGCACGCGAACGCAGCCGCGTTTACATAATATTATATTTTGGTTAATAATACAGTGATTTGATAACTACATCGTAGTCTTAATTGATTTTCTTTCTTACTTCACGTATATGTACACATATACACACATAAATGTCGTTTATGCATGCACCTACGCGTGCGCGCGCGTTCCGTTATGTTTTTGTTAATGCTGTCATATGATTTCGATCTATACATATTAAAGAAAAAACTACAGAGCGACGTTGTACGTGTGTCCGAGTGTGAAACGTTTCTTGAAATTTATCGAATTATTCTAACCATTTCGACTCGCGTGTAATATATAATTTTGTAAATTATTTTTTGTATTTTTATATTAAAATGAAAACGAAGATCGTGTCGTAGGTGTTGCATGTATAAAAGGATTAACGGGAAGAAAGGAAGAGAGAGAGAGAGAGAGAGAGAGAGAGAGAGAGAGAGAGAGAGAATTTCGTACCTATTTGCTGTTATTGTGATCTTGAGAGGGATGACGAGATGGCAACAAAAAAAACTTTATTTGTGATACTAATAATGATACTTAATCAGTCGCTGTTAGTTCTTTCATTAATTAAGAATTGAGCGCGTAGCTAAAACTGTTTAAAACGTGATACACACACCACAGACACCACCACCCCTTTTGTAATAACTGAGTCGGCTTAGGGTGGCTATATATGCGAGAATTTCCGAGAAGTTTCAAGAAATCCCGTTTCATGAGGGAGAAAGAAAGAGTTCTCTTTTGATTTCTCAAGCGCAAGTATGGTGGACGAGGGTGACGCCGCCGGCAATCTGGATCGCGTTAGCGTCGAACCCCGAGAGAGACGGCTCAAGTCGGCCTCCGAAGGAGCGGGGGACGAGACAGTAGCGAGATCCAGGTGAAGCCTGTGGCGAGGTCAAGGGCAGGGCGCCTGCGTTAGTACACATTAGTTTCTATTAGGCGGGGCGCCCGATTAGTTGTTGGAATTTTGTAGTCTAGATGATATTCGATAGTTCAATGTTGACAGTTTTAATTAGTTATGCCACGGATTCTCGCTCACGGCGAATACGGGAGGACGCGAACAACGGTCGACGCTTCAAAATGTCGATTCCTCTCGAACGGCGGATTCGCGCGCACGCGAGCATCCTTTCTCGATTTGGAGACGCGCGTTGATCGTTGCAAGAATTTGCGGGCAAAGTTGCAATGAACGGCAGAGCCGAGTTCGTATCGCGCGCGAACAAAAGCGCGACGAGCTAGCGGCACGAGAGATCGAGCCAGACGCGCTCGCTGACCGTACAGTGAAGCGGTCGATGCTCTGCGCGCGTGAATCCATGTTCGAAATCGATCGTTATGGTTAGTCGCGATAATGCGCGGATCATTGAGAGACGCGTCTGGATCGTTGGTGGCGAAAGAGAGAGAGAGAGAGAGAGAGAAAGCTGAAAGATGGAAAAAAAAGAGAAAATGGAATAGCTAAAGAATACGCCTCGTCAACTTGTGTCGAAAACGAAAAACCGTACGTCGTCTCTTTTACGCGCGATGATTCGACGCACGGGCATGTGCGTCAGTATTTTCGATAACACGCGTGACTCCGGAAGGGGGAAAGCGAACACAGTACGACGAAATATCACGCGTAAGGGGGGCGGCGCGCGGATGTACTACCTGCTCGAAGATATAAACACAGAAAAACAATAGTGTTAATAAAAGATATAAACACAAGCGCGTTAACTAGACGATCACACGATCCAACTGCGAGAACGTGTGGATGGTAGAAGAACTTTATCTATATATTTGCCACAATATTTAATATATATATAGTACGATAATATCATGAAATTATTATTCTTTGTTACTTCTTTATAATTAAAACAATAAAAAAAAAGCTATTGAATAAAAAGGAATAAAATATCATTATTTAAGAAATGAAAAAAATGTGCCGTCTCCGGACGATACCGTCGCATCGACCGGGCGTAATCTCCGATCAGAAGAGAAACACACTCACGCGCGCGTCGTAAGCGCATATATTAGACCCGATACAACCGCAGACGTAAACGCTCGATGATAGACACGCAAACACGTTATACCCGATATATTATAGTTACCGCAACTCGTAACACATAATATAAGTCGAACCACCCGAAAATCCACGCCTCTCCCACCCACCAAAGTACCAAATTATAATCTAGTCGTACGCGTGAAGTATACCTTAGCGGTAATGTTAAAAGTAAAAATTAACGCGTAGTCGATAAGTCGTTAAAACCTATACCTATCTAAAGGCCAAGTGACTGTATAGTCTTGTCTTCAGACGTATAGTAGTCCAGAACGTCGGGAAAGAGAGAGTATTTTGTAACGTCGATCGACATGACATATTTTCGCAAAATCGTTCGATATTCCTTTCGTCCGGATCCGACACTCCCGATAACCTAAGCTTCGATGAAAGGCGCGATGTAACTTCTTTGAACGTCGTCGATCGCTGCCATACGTGTGATCGAGCCGTTCGTTCGAATGACAAGCTGTAAATTGTTTTCCGGTTGGCTCCTTATTGGTACAACAAATTAGTCGAGTCGAATCGACTTTTACGCGTTTCCCGATGTAGTTTAATCGTCCTACCAATCAAGGACCAACTCAAAATCGACTTCGGTTATTCGAACGACCGTCCCAACCCCCGATCGAGTGTCGGAGACTCACGGCGAAAGGCGTGACTATAATATTTTTTTTGTAAAGACGAGAGATTCTTTCGTTTCGATCGAGCTTTTCACACTACTATACTCCATAGTGAAGAATTTGTCAAAGAAAGTGATTTAACGAAAGAGAGGGAGGGAAAGAGCGAGCGAGCGAGAGAGAGAGAGAGAGAGAAATGAAGCTGTAAAGTCCGTCAATGAGAAAAAAAAGTCAGAGGAAGAGATGTAGTCGGGCTGAGAGTGTGCGAATGAAGGAGTGAAGTTGATTCCGCATGGACGCTTCGAAAATCTCCTCGCCGCTCGAACGGCGGTGCGATTCGGCGTCCGCTGCATTTCGTTCGATTCGACCCGCGGACTCGACGTGGCGCGAAGGGGTTGGGGAGGGGGGAAGGCTCTCACCATTATAGAATCCGTCTGTCCGCGTACTCGCCCGGGTAATAATAGTCGCGTTCCAGCACGACGACAATAACACAACAATGCCGCTCGCCGCGCATCTATTTTCCGCTCTGCTCCTTTTCCAATGGATGGGCCTATTATCGGCGCTCTCGTTCGGACACCGTCATCGCGTACCTGCCCACGCGTACGCGCGTAATACGCCGCGGTCACGTCACTCCGCGCGGAGACGCCGCGTGAAAGGTTGCGTGGGTGCATCGCGTAACCCCGCTGTGTAGCTCCGATAGCGGAGAGCCGTGTTGCTCGCGCCTCGCTGACAGATGCACGAACTCGTTCTCCGATTTGATACGCGCGTCAGCCGAACACATCCGCGCTAGTCTACGTATCCTATCGGTCGCGAAGATAATCCCGTTGATCGGTGCGGCTGTTATATCGAGAACGTTACCTTCAGCGATTCTTATCGGTATCTTCTCAAGCTCCATCGCTACCCGATCGCGCTCCTTGATTCCAAACACGATCTAGCGTCCCATTTCTTTCGAGTTATTATGCATCTTGATCCATTTTCTTCTACGGCGAAAGCTTCTTTCGAGAATGCGAAGAGTTAATTCCCATTAACTGCTCCAAATTACGCATGTACCCCGTTCGATGACTCTTAACGCGGTGTCCCACCTATACGGGTAACCGGTATAGCACCTATATCTGTAATTTGGAATCGATATGTACGTACGCTTCGTAGAAAGAGCTCGATGGAGTTCGGAGACCTCTATGGCATTTTCCATCCGGGTTCCCCGTGAAGTCCTAGCGTACACATACACGCGCGGGCTCGCGCGCGTTGCACGCACACACAACGGCACGGAGCTCGGCTCAAGGATTCAAAATCGTTGACCCGCTCTCTTTCCTCCTCTCTCTCTCTCTCTCTCTCTCTCTCTCTTTCTCTCTGTTCTATCTCCGTCCCCCCTTACCTAATCTTTGGTTTATTTATTCACCCGAACCGCGGGGCCCGGATGACCGCGGTGACGAAGAAGCAGACGAGAGGGGGTTGAGGGGTGTGAGACCAGGAGAACTCGCCCCTCCCCCTTCCCGACGCGCGAGCGCGTCGAACTAAATTCAGTTTTTCCCGTCACCGCGCGCCGTCGACGGCGAGCATCGCGAGATCGCGTAACCTTGGTCGGTTTAAAGACCTCGACGCGGACCAGAGGCGCCCGTCGTCCGCGCGCCTGTCCGAGCGATTCTCCGTTCCGGGCGGATGGCCGTCTCGGGGCGAGCCAAAGAAAAGGAGCGAGCCCGCGCGCGGTGATCCGGGTGTGTGCGAAATGCCGTCTAGTATACGGAGCGGCTTTTTTTTCTCGCGCCGCGCGCGCGCGCGACCCTCCCCTCCTTTATTTCTTGCGCGGTTTTTCTGCCCCTGGTTTTGCCCCCTCGCAATTACCGATGCAGTTCTACGTAGCACTTCCTCCGACGGCTCCTTTCTCCGCGCGAGCCGCTTGTTACGTGGAACCGGGAAGCCAATTCCGAGCGTTTTCGCCGCAACACGTGACGGCGGAGCGTCACCGCGTAGGTACCTTTTTAGTCCGAAGCCGATTATTCACTATTCGAGAGACAGAGAGAGAGAGAGAGAGAGAGAGAAGAGAAATATTCCGAAAGGCAATTACGACACCATTACCGCGTTGCAGAACGAAGTGATCCCAAGTTTTGGGAGAAACGGAGGTGCACGTGCTCACCGCGATCAAAGCGTGACTTACATCGTTAGCCGCCGGTCGGCTCGATCCTCGCGACATAAGTACGTGGCGCGAAGTTTCGACGGGAAGGAAAAAGAATGTTAAACTCGCGAAAGCGCTGGCCGCAAGACACTCGTGCCGCAGACGTCGTCGCGCTTATTCGATGACTCGATGAAACCCGAGGCGCTAAAGTCGCGCCGCGCCGTACGCGGGTACGGCATTCGTCGTGCGATCTCGAACGCGTGATTCGTGAGAATGAAAGGAACACTGACTCCCGGGAAATCGCGTCATCTCGAATCGCACCTTGGTCTTTATCCACCCGGTGTCGCGACTGTAGGTGTAGAAAAGAAGAATCTAAAGAACGCGTAGGAGTAGGACGACAGAGTCGAGCGAATCGAAACATTCGAATTGGCCTCTGCTTTCCACCGCGAACCACGGTAACCCAGGGGCCACATCGAGTACCTCGCCGTTCCCGACTCTCCTATCCCCCCGCGAGCAAAATTGAACAGTGACTCATCATCGAAGAATAATATCAATCTAGTTACACTCGCATCGGCGCGTCTCGCGTTCCTCGTTCTCTAAATAACGCTATTATACGTCACTCGCGTCGATATGAAAAGAAATCTCGCGTTATATTTTTTACGGAAAAATTGGAAAACAAGAAGCGTAGACGAAAATAGAACCGTACCTCGCACCGCGCGTGTCGGGAACATCGCGGTGGGTGTGGACGAACTTGTATAGCGATTGCGCGAGGCGACGGAGACGCGCGTTCGGTTAGGTAGGTACGATAAGGAGTGAGATGACACCCTCTAGATAAGTACACGGTATATTATATAGAGGATAGGAATGAATTGTATACATACATATATTTTACGTCGTTAAAAGCCTCTCAAATGCATCTCCACCCCTCCTTGTACTACTACTACGATGTACTCCTCTACACGTGTATATTCGATTTTATATTCTAAAGTAACGTTAAACGATGTTATACCTACCTTCGATAGTGTACTATATCTGTAATCTATACGCACGAACTGCGGAAACGACGCGTCCATCTCCGGGGGAGGGGGAGGTGGATTTAAACAAGATCGCGCTGCGTTTCGTCGCTCCCCAACCGCCCTCGTTGCGTACCCCTACGAGCCACGCTCTTTCGCGTATCCGATATCAGTGGCGTGCGCGCGACACACGCGTCGCGGAGGCCGCGTAATCGAAAGCAGCGAGACGCGATTCGCTTCAACGAGATTTTCAACGCACGCGATCCTCGAAGTCGAGGGAAACAAAAGTTCGATTCTCTCCAACGCGACAGATGCTCCGTACCGCGTTTCGTCGTTTCTCGCGTTTTCACCGCGCACTATTCGCCCGTTGGACGTTGTCTCGTGTCGTTTAGGATCCGCGCGTATTATCGAGAGAAAAAATAAACTCCCGGGACGTTCTGTCCATTAATCAAGCGGTTAATTAATGAACCACTCCTTCTGGCGCCGTTCTTCTGCTCGTTACGGGCATCGTAGCTCTTCCCCGTGATATATAAAATAATAGACGGTGTATAGGTGCGCGCGCGATATCCCGCAGTCGAAGGGAAACGATGAGTAACGTCGAGTCGAGACGAACCACCGATGGGGCATTTTCGAAAGAATTCGGGGAAGGGCAAAGAGAAGAGAGAGAGACAACGGTATGCAAATAAATAGTTTTTTAGGTAACGACCCTTCTCCCATCCTCGCTCTCAAACCACGTTATATACCTATACCCACCTATACATATGTCTCTGTAGCGAGAGCGTTAAAAGAATTAAAATAGGGAGAGAAAGAGCGCAAGGGAGAGAGAAAGAGAGAGAGAGATGGATAAACGTGGTCGACCACGAATTCTAATAGGTACTTTTTCACGAATTTTAATACCGAAGGAAATATATTCGTTCGTAGATTTTTAAGAGCTACACGCATTATACATATATGTATATATACACACGAGTATATATATGTATATAAATTATATATATATATATATATATATTATGAAGATATGAAAAAATATATATTATATTATTATTACTATTTACTACTATTACATACTACTATTAACGTGACGTTATCGAAACATAGTCGTTTAGAGTAATTTTCTACGAGAACTTTTGCGCGTTACGTGTGATCCCCCTGCCCCTCACCTCACCCCCGCCCTTGTTGCGTAAGAGAGAAAAGAGAGGGAGGGAAGGAAACTTTATAGCCGATATCGCTGGTAATAGTGTCGTAACGTCCCTCCATATGCGCGTACGCGCTGTAATCGTTAACGTTCAGGGGATGTTCGCTCGGTCCGTCGATCGATGCCTGTCGCGCACAGGCGAGGATCTCGTTCTCCGCCTTCGAACATCCCTTGAGCTCCCCGCGCTCAGGATGGAAAAGTCATCCGCGTCGGACGGGAAAATGCCTGTATGGACACGGTGTGCATCATTCATTTTGCATAATCATCGATAGGAGTCTCGAAGTACTCGCTTTTGGTTCTTCGGTATGCTGTAGAAAAGTGGTGCACAATTTGTGCACGTATAGAATAACTTTCTGTGGGATCGATGCCCGTTCGAAAAATGGGCGGAGCTTTCCTTGATACTGAAAGAAATCGATCCCTTCCCTGCGATTTTAGTAGTGCTTTTTACAGCGTAGAGAGTACCTAATCGGCGAGTACCGAGAGAAAGGCTTAATAATTCGCGTCGGAATTGTTGCGCTCCGCGAAACATTCGGGAGGCCAATTGTGCCCAAAAGCAAAGCGAGTCACGCGAGAAGCGAGATGAAAATAGTGGAAGAGTTGCGAGCAAAGTGGTAATTTCGGAGCGAGGTACATATGAAAGAAAAAATGGGCTTCGCTGAAAGACTTTTCCAGTCGACTGTACCTCACATACACGCTACTGCCGCGAGGTACACATATCGAGTACCTCACGCTCGATGCTCCGAAACATCGACACAGGACATGATTGAGGTGTGGCTTGTCGTACGGTAGAGAAAATATCGATCTAAGAGAGTGCACATTAAACATCAATTGTATATCATCCGGTAGAAATCATCCTCTCATTACGTCATCCGTCGTTCCATCGCGTTAGACATGCCGAAACTTTTCAAGTCACGAGAAAACAATAAAACGCGCTATAATCGTCGGTCACTGTCATTGATCGACGATCGAAAAATGAACCGCACGCGTTATCATCAACGCGCGTTGGTCGATCGAACCGCGACGTACCTGGTAACACACACACACACACACACACACACACACACACACCTGGTAGGTACGATACGGTAGAATTGAAAAAAAAAGGGCCAAAGATCTCGGATCGATCATACGACGTTGTTACCCACGTAGCATACCTAATAGCTTGCGTCGCGAGATTTGTTTACGTAGTCTACGGTTGGTACCCTATTAATTATTCAATTCCACTACAGCGGGTTGAATTAAAATTGTATAACGATGTTGCAAAACGAGGGCAATAGATTGAATATTTTTCATACATCCCACCTTATTTTGTCAGGGATAAAAAATACAGCGCCAACCAGCGTAGGCTCCACCCCCGATAAAACGTCCACCCTATTGCCGGTCGGATTGCACGTACCCGAGGGAACTTCCTGATGGAAATAACACCGCGGAGAAAGCCCCTGGCTATCCGATAACAACGTCGCGATTCGATCCTACTAGGTACTTGTAATACACTCGACGCGGTAACAATAAGCTGCGGGAATTTTCGGCCAGTCTTCTGGAGACGCACGCAGATGTAAAGACACCCACTGTACTACCTTAAAACATTACTCTGTTGATTGGATATCGATGTCGTGCTAAACTAACTACGGTCTCTCTTTACATTAGTGTGTGACGTAAACGTAACGTTTGATAGCATTGTTTAACGTAGTGCTTCGATTAAAAATTAAGGCTGTGTCAGGCGTCTCCGCCCCCTCGTGTACCCGAGGCCGTGCGCGCGTGCACTTTTCGATAATCTCACCGATGCGCGCGCGAAGCTAAACGTCCGCTGATTATCGCTCGCAAGGGCGCACGCGGCACGAGAGGTGGCGGGGCCGTAAAATTAATCGAATGTTTCGAACAGCGCAGCTACACCTCGTACATGATCTTAAACGATAATTTACATTGTAGGTAACGATTTAAGAGTAAAAGGGGGTGATCCCTTCTCAACCCCATCCCTAAGGATAAGTGTTTTGCTACTCTCCAACTAATCCTTCTCTAAAATTGAACGCGCAGTCGATCGATCGATCGTCTCGAAAAGGGAATAGATACTTCCGGGGGTCTACGCGAGGTTTAATCATCCCCACGGCGCCTGGAATCGCGTAGAAATGGATTTAACGAGGAGCGATATTCGCGAAGAAGCAGGACTTCTCTCGATTTCAAGTGCCTTCTCCGTGTAATCACTCGAAGGGGTAACGTTTTCGGGGCGAGGCGAAATCGGCCGAAGAGAATTCCGCTGCTCGAGTGCCGAAGGAATTTCAATTTTCCTACGGCTTTCGCGAAAGAGTCCCATTTGCGACGGGATGTATAATTTGACGAAATCTTCGTCGCGAAAGTATACGCTTTACGCTCATTCGATTGGCTGACGGTCGCGGATAAACTCGCTCAATCCACCCCTATCCTACTTCCGTAAAAATAATAATCAACAACTGTGTGTTGATTGGAGAATAACTCCTCGAAACTCAGAATTATAGTCCGGTCGTTAGATTCGGGGAGAGGTACCTAGGTCTAGATAAACGACAGTTCCACGGTTCATTTTTGACTCACTTCGCGTGTCCGAGATGTCTCCTTTGCGTATATCTTTACCCTCGCTTCGCACGTCGTCACCCTAACCACGACGACCTTGCCACGGCGGATCGAAGAAGCACTTTAAGTTACGACCCCGCCACTTTAAGGGTCGCTGTGTAACGGGGTCACGGGCGAAGGAAAGAGGGAATGTGCGGATATTCCACGCGTTCGTCCCCGATACGCGCGTGCAGGGAGGAGACGGTTTTTCGAATTGTTTCCCTCGCGTGATTTACGCGGAGGAGAAAATCGAGTCGAGTTATCGATAACGAAGAAGAGGACGGAGACGCGCGTAGACCCACTGGGAAAAAAATCAACGTCAATCTCTCTCGCCGTTCGTCGATTCTGTCGAATCGCGAAAGTGGCTATGCAACGTTGAGAATAATATGCAACAGCGTGATTTGGCCTAAACTTATGTGTCATCGGTGTGTTACGTACTTACCCTTATACCATTGCCAATACGCATACCCATGTACACGCGTATGATGTCCGGCAAACTATTTATATAAGAGTTATATCGTATACACAAAAGGGGTACCCATAACACAATACCTTAACAGTACACGAGCATGGCTCGAGCGATTTCGCGCAAACGCTATGACGTAATGACATATGCATACAACTTACTGAATTTATTATCGGTACGCGCGCACGCGGGCTCGAGCGAGTGTACGTGCGGCGTACACGGAGAGACGCGTACGTGTAAACCCCTCCCCCTTCCCCTGCAACACGTACATTACGATATTATTATTGAAATATTAACATCTTGATTGTAAGACGTAGATGCGGGACCGTGCAACGGTTCACTTTATATTTATATACTTAGTGAGAGGCGGAAATTTTCCATCCCGTTAAAGAAAAAAAAAGAATATTGAATAAACCTTGAAAATGAAAAATAAAAAGTATGACATATATATAATATATATATATATGTGTGTGTATAATAGTCTATAATTTTTCATATTGTTGTACGAATTTTTAAGTTTATATTAAAATGTTTTGGGCATTCATAAAAAAAAAAAGAAAGAATCGATCATACTGCGTTTCTGCTTACCTCCGTAATTCATATTCCGCACCTCCTCCTTGTCGCGAGCGCGATCGAAGAATCATCGTTCGAAATTTCCATCGCTCCTATAATCGCGTGATCGAATTTCAGAAAAAAAAACACTCTTCTCGTGCTGTACTAATACAGTCTCGTTTATTTTACTACGGTAAAAGGTGTTACACTCTGTTGTACACGTATACCATTGACGAACAAAAGATAAGGTAATGATGTAATTAAAAATATTTAGGAAAAGGTGACGTACGGACGAAGAGCGGCTTTCGATGGTTATTTGGAAATACGTCTTCTCATTGTCTCGTGCTCAATCTTCGCACGACGAACAAGAGCTCGACCAAGGCACTGCTTCGTCGTCACGTTACACCTGTGACATCACTTATGTATATATGTATATATCTAATCGCTGATCCAATAATGTATCTTAAAGTAAAAAATCAAGGTCTCCCGGTATGCAGTACACACACTCTTCCAAAGCTACCAAGAGTGTCGCTCGCGAGCGTCCTGATATACCTAGTCGAATGCATTAAAATTGATAATTTCTACGCCATGGTACCCCGCGTCGTTACAGCAGTCAGTGAAGAGCAGTCAAATAATAGGGACACTTCGAGTACTGTTGCGACGGCACCGCTCGGTACTTGGAAAAAGAAGGTGGTAAAAACAGACTTTCGCGATCACCTGACCTGTGTTTCGAGAGAGGAACATGTCGAGTTACAATTACAAAAGGCAAGTGCAGATGCTTATTTGGCCGAGACATGACGACATCGTTCATAGGCAAACTGCTAGTCCTCGCTATATATACATCCCCTGATATTTCGTCATGCTTAACAATAATTATTATCGACGTCGCGTCTTACAATTGATGATCTAGTCCCGGTAAATCATCCCAGACTAGTTCACGGTAAAGAACAAAATTGATTGAAGAAAAAGGGAATTCATTCTCGCGATGAATTGTCTGTCATCAAAAATATATTCTCGTCGTACTTTGAAGAGAATCTCAGTTCTTCGATTCGTGGAATTTAAAATAGTGAATCTTCATTGCCCTGATGTTGGGATATTTGATTTTGCATAAAGGGCAAATACAACCAGTTGCTCCGTCCACCGTATAGTCGTTCAAGTCGGTTCTCACATATAAACTCGCTTGGTCGCCGCTGGAATTGAATGCGCTCTTGTGCGAGCTAACCAAGTGCTTCATCATATCCCCTTTTACGCAGGAATGACGGTCGCACAGATTGCAAGTGTAGAGCACATTCGTATGGCTTGAAGCGTGTCTGTTCAGGGTGTCTTCGCTTTCGAATGTGGAACCGCAAACGTCGCAAGTGAACGGAGCAGCTAATCGCTATGCCCGCTTAATGTGCATTATCGTAAAGTGCTGCTTGAGATGCGCCATACGGGAGAACTTTTTACCGCACACGTTGCAACAAAACATGCCGGTTTCCAATACTATCGGGGAGTATTTCTCACTGTTCATCGTCGCTTTGGCGTGAGCCGTCTGTTTGTGTTTCATCAAAGATCGCATTCCGATGCAAACCTTTCCACAATCCCGACACTTGAAAGGTTTCTGAATAACTTTAGCGGAATGTTCTTGCTTCACGTCGACCTTGGTGCGTTCGGCTCTCGGCTCCTGTCGAATTTCCTCGCGATACTTGCATGTTCCATTCCAATGGTGGAGGCGGTACGATAACATGGTGCCAAAAACTCTGTCGCACCATTCGCACTTCACGTTGTTACCGGTCAAAACTTGAGGCGCCTTTAGGTTTACTTTCTGATTGGAGTGTGAAGGGCGATGCGTTTTCTTGTGATTTACCAAGGCAGCTTTGGTACCGAACATTCGGCGGCAGAAGTTGCACTGAAATTGGATGGTTACAGGCTTCCTCATCAACGATTGGAATTTCATCGAAACCATCGCGTTTGTCTTGTGAAGCTTCTCGTGTCTCCAGAGACTCTTCTTCGCCGTGTAAGTTTTACCGCAGATCTTGCACGAAAATGGTTTCGCGCTGTCGTTTTTCCGGATATTACTGAGAATTGGATTTTGCCTGTGCCATTCCATGTGATCTTTCAAAGTTTCGCCGTCGTTGAAAATATTCCTGCAGAGCTCGCACTGGAATTCTTCGGTTGCGTAATTCTTCTCCGATTTGTTACGAGCGCAATGTACATCCCATAAATGCGTTCTAAGTTCAACAACATCGCTGAACTTGTCATCGCATACTTGACACTGTAAATTACCAATCGATTTCACAGGAGAAGGAGGAGCATTGGGGAATGACTTTCTGGCTCTAGCAGGTCTCGTTGGCGACGTCAAATCGGGAGTCGCTTTCATGCTTTCGGTCATTCGCCGTTTTTGCTCCGGTTTAAGTCGATCTATACTCAGGCGGCAGCTCGTGCGGAAATGCCAACCTCGGTGATTTCGCAAGGAAAACTCTTCCACGAACGTTTTGCCACAAATATCGCATTCCAAGTGGTTCTTCGACTCGTTGCTGTGCATGTTCTTCATGTGCAAGTTCAGATTTGCTTGGAAGATGAAGGCTTTTGGACATTCGGGGCATTTTAGCGCAACTTTCGGATGTTCGTGTGCCGTCTTCAAATGGTACTCGTACGACATTTTATTCGTGAACGTGTCGTTGCAATTGCCGCAAGTGAAGACATCTTCCGACATGTGAATACTCTTGATGTGTTTATTGAGACCGGCGAGAGTGTAGAATGTCTTGTTACACGTGTTGCACCGGCAACTCGAAGGTCCGGGATCCGACATCGTGGAAGTATTGTTGATTTCGGCGGTTTGATCGTCGTCGTTTTTCGCGTACTCGATACAGGAACTGTTTGCATTCTGTTCGCTCGGATCTTCAATCCCGTGATCTTTCATGTGAATCTCCAACGCTCCGGGGCTGCTAAACATGCTCCTGCATATGACGCAAGAATATATCTTCACTTTGAGATGCAAATTCTTGTGCTCCGCCAATTCGGCACGCGTGGGAAACTCTTGCCCGCACAGGGCGCAAGAATACTTTTTGTTGCCGATTCTTGTTTTATCGGTATGGACTTCATCCCCGAATGTTTCCCAATTCTTTAGCGGACTGCGAATTCCGCCAGGTTTATCGCAATCTTCGTCGTTCTCTGTAATCTGACGATGTGCCTCGTGATGTGCGAGGAAGTCGCTCGGTGATTTAAACTTTGCCCGACATTTCGAGCAAGACATCTCTTTCTTTTTATGCTCCATGGTGACATGATTATGGAATTTTTTAAAGACGAGGAAAGTCATTCCGCAATGGATACACTTGTACGATGTTCTAGCTTCTGGCGGCAATGTGTTACAAAGTTCTTTGTGCTTTAACATGTTAGGCTTGTATCTATAAATCATTCCGCATAAATCGCAGACGTGGTTATACGCGGGGTCACCTTTCTCGTAAGGACCCGGTATTATCTGAAAGTCCGACGAAGTAGAACTCATCTGATTTCGAATAGGAGGTAAAGGAAGAATTGGTTTCAATTTTGGCGGAGCTCTCAACGGGGTCGTCAATTGCGCGTACTGCTTGTCGGAATGCTTGAAGAGGTGGCTGAGTAAATCCTTCCTATTCAACATCGGTCTCAAGCACATGTTGCAGGTGAAATACTTCTCGTATCCAAACTTTGGTTCTACCATGGCAATCTTCATCGCGCACTCGAAAGACAATCCGCAGTGAGATTTGTACGTAGATCGGTCGGGGAACTCCGTGAGGCAGGCTATGCACGTGTAAGCTCGTAGGTCCGGCATATGCTGACGAATGTGGTTGAGGGTACTTCGACGATCGCTGAACACCTCTTGACAAGAGTAGCAAGAGAAAGTTTTCAACTGACCAATTATATTCTGTTGAACTTGAGACAAAGGCGCGTCCTTCTCCATGCGAATTATTTCGTCCTCGACGTCTTCGACCATTTCCTCTTCAAAATCTTCATTCTCCGCTCCCTTGCCGGCATCTTTTGCATTTAATACTTTGACATTCTGGATTTGTTGTTCGAGTAAGTTAGGATTCGGCTTTCCGTTCTTAAACGCAGCACTACCGGGAAGGTGAAATCTCTCCATGTGCTTTGTGTAAGAGTACTTGGAATGCAAATTAATCTGGCATACGGAGCACTTTTTTATGAAGATGCGCGCACCGCGAAAATGCGTGTGAGGCCCTCGCTTCAGCTTTTTCTTCAAGCGGGCTGTCGCGGGATTAGCTTTCTGAGTAGAATCAGCCTCCATGATCCTATCTTCCTTGTTGTTGCTCAAAGCCATTGGATTTGGCAGTAGTTGGCTGCCAGTGACAGACTCGATTTCTATGTCACAATCATTTTCGTGGTCGCTCAATGGTTCTGATTTTATGCGCACCATGCAAAGCTGTTTATCGACCGACGAATTTCTCTCAGGCTTCTTCAAGAGAGACGACGTGGTTGTAGCAACTTTAGAATTATTTCTTCCCTGTCTAGCAGGCGTGTCGCTCTGAATAGGCTCATCCGGATGCTCTTCATTGTTGAGCAGATGGGCGTCCTCCGGAGTATCCTCCATATGTAAATCAGGTTCCACATCTACTTCACCCTAGAAATAAACAAAAATGTATATTACAAAAAGCATTACAATACAGAAGAAGAAGGATAACATCGAAACTCAAAATGCAGTTCAATTTATTCGACAACTTACTCGCTCGCCGCCATTACGCTCCGACGGTATCTCATCGTCGACTGCGTGAAAATCCAGATCTACTGGTTCTTGCTTTACGTTTGCCACCTATCGGAGCAATTATACTTTAATATTCAGTTTACTTGCGACGTAAGTTGCTAAATACAATGACTTACCAATGCAGATGACGATCCAGCAGCTGATCCTTGGTGAAGCTTCTCTTGAGATTGAAGGCAAGACTCCTTGTAGACGTGCCATTGACTCAAGTTTTTTACACACAATGTACATATTTCCGTAGATAGTTTATCATCAACGGAAATCTGAGGACAAAAGCATGAATGTGCACCAAAACTCGCAAGCGTGACCGTGACGAAAATAGTACAACATAATCAAATCCTTATGTAACGTTGTCGCGTTTCCTCAATTCAGACAATAACCTCAAAAATACGTAACATTTCTTTTCTCTGTAATTAGGAAAAAGCTCGACGGATTAGCGCTCTGAAAAGATCCGCAAACTGACCTCGATGGACAAGCAGGCTTGTATTTTAAAGGTAAACGGTACTGAAGATTCATCGACGCTGAAGACCGATGTCATCGGCCCGTCCGTGGACAAGCACAACCTGCATACGGTTTCCGAATTCTCCAACTCCACGACTTCATCCATTCTTCACGGCAATCTTGCTGCAGCGACGCGCACAATATATCACTGGTTCTCTACATCGATACAAATTGTAACGGTAGGTCAGGAATGTAACGTATTACTTAGGGGGCGACATTCAAACCGACACTACCTCTGATCGAACGGTCCGATTTAGCATTCCGCGCGTACACTGCTTCCTCCTCAGCCGGAGGACGCTACAAAACTTACTCGAATGCGCATGCGCGTACCGGTGATCCTCATAATATAACGGAGTAAAATGTTACCGAAATGCTTTTTTCGATATAATGATGGTATGTACAAATAACTAGGTATAGGTATAAAGTCCTTCGCATATAGATTTGAGGATGTCTAAATAATCTTCGAATCGAAAAGACTTAATTAGACTTGCATGTCTTAAATAAAATGATGTACTTTATTTAGATAAATAAAAATTTTATTTTATATAGAGAAACAATGCTTTACTTTGTTATTATATCTACGTATACCTACAAGCCGTTACATTATGTATCAATGTATCAATACGTAACTTTTACAATAGTAAAGCTTTATTATCTAAAGCGGCCAATAGACGTGCAATATTATTGCGCGATATTGGGGTTTGTGCAATATTATTGCGCGTGTGTATTTAATATTGAAGGGTTGTACAATATATTGTACGAAATCAAACAAGTTTGAAATATACCTATTGTGCAATTCGGAAAATACTGTACCGTGTGTAGGTAATATTGTGCAATATCCCGTTGTTCCGACAAACGTGTGCTGTTGACGCGATTGCAGTCCCGTATCTTTCTCGGAACCATCCATTAAGCCCGCTACATACACGCATGCAAGTCGCTAAGGCTAGTCGCAAGGCTATATTGGGCATGTTTGTATCCACCCTTTACGAAATGTAATAAAAATCATAGTAGATTATTCGATTTGTTTTATTTCATATTTCAATACATAAGTGACACGTACTCGTATATGCATAACAAATAGGTACATTTTATATGCGAACTATTCTCGACCAAGCAGCTTCTCTCAAAACATGAAGCTTCGTGGATTTTCGTTTGTGATATAAGTATTTTCGATTGGGAAATGAGGAAATGAAACATCTAACGATCGTCAAAATGTACGGCCTTTGAAAGTCTTTAATTCATTCTGTGCGTGCATTCTTGTAATTTTATTTATCATCGGTCTTTCATTGAAAATGATCCCTCGCTGTGATTTCAAGTTGAGAAAGATATTTTAAAAACATGTGCCTTCTCATTACCGAAAGATTTTCGTTAATCGTTAACGAATGAATATGCTTTCTGCAAGTTCCAAAGCTTGAGCTTACCGCGCCATATCACACGTATGTCCGCGTTTAAACCGCACTGCTCCATATGTTAGTCAAACAGAGACTCAAAAGAACGCCGCGATGGCTTTAGACTCGAACCTACGGTCTCACTGAAAAAGAACTATGACGATCTCTCTTAAACTCTTGGTATCTTGACACTGACGTCGTTATTATTAGCGTTACCGTTATTACGGCACATCTACACATATCAGATACCTTTACAGTTAATCTACTCCAATAGACGCTTATATGACTTTCCCACACACAAACGCGGTATTTAATTTTTTATTTACAACACACTCGCGGACCTACTAAATTAAACACTTATACAAGGCAATACACTTTATACTTCGCGGTAAATTGGTCTCGTGGTTGCCTTGCATCGAGCGCAGCTGGAGTCGATAGCGCTACGCCTATGGGAGGCAATCACGAAACCGAATTACCGCGATGCATAAAACGTATCACTCCGTGCATGATTCTGTTATCGATGTGAATTGCAAACAAAGTGGGCTTTTAGACGACTCCAGTGCATCGCGACCACCATCCCATCTCCTGCTGAAGTCGGCGCATAATTTGAGTATTTTGAAATTATCAAACACTGTTCTAAATACGAGGAATACGAAATAATTGACACTTTTGATAGCCAAACTAGATAGTTACGACCGAAGAGACTCGACGACTTCACCATATGGTCTTACGCGCAAACTAACGCGTGATCGTTCTAAATTATTTCGATTGCACATTATTTACAGCCGTTCGTGTAGTACCTACAAGCGTGGCGTATCCGACGACGTATAGCAGCCGTTAGTACGACCTGTATGGAAACGACGTGAAAACCACGCGATCGTGTACGAGTGCATCGTGCGGATGGGAAAAAAAAGGAAAAAAAAAACATTACCGATACAATGGAAGCACCCCGTCGTGTGACTCGCATTATCACCGCAATCCGCAACTCCGAACGCGACGGCTCTATTCCTTTATCGATCTCCAATAAGCGTAGCCTTCCCTGGCGGACCACTGCGTAGGTATATAGCTCACGTCGTCAGGCAACTATTGCCGAAGCAGGAATTGCGCTGGGATTCCTGCCGCACGTAGTCCCGCACGTTGAATTTCGAGTCGTCCGAATTGCCGCTCTTCCTGGCTCTCAACTCTCTGAAATGGGAAGCGAACGGGCGAGCGAGCGCGTATAAGTCCTGCCGCGGTTCAACATCCACAACGAGCAAGTCGAGTATCGGCGCGGGTTCGACGAGCGTCTCCTTTCTCGCCCCGGCGCGTTATCGAGGCGAACTCTCGATCGCGCCTCGAAGCGGACAGACGCGTTTTCCGTATGCAAATGCAATCGAAAGGATTAGGTACGTCGCGCCGCCCAATCTTCACGAGTGGACCGAATTACCTCGCAACCGCGATGAAAGCCAACTCGACGTTGGTACCGGTCTTGGCGGATGTCTCCATGAAGGGGACCTTGTATTCGCGGGCCAGCCGTTCTCCGTCTTCCTTCTTCACCGCTCTTTCCGCCCCACAGTCGGCCTTGTTTCCTGCAGATCACCGGAGAATATAAACGACACCCAACGAGGTTGCGCTCGCGCCTCGCTCTATCGCGATAAACTGCAGCCAGTTCGCTCGCCCCGGAGGCGAACGACTCTATCCGCGAGATGGAGACGGCTGTGCGCCGGCGGCCAGTGATCCGGCCGTCTCCGGGGGGAGCCGCTGCTGCCCTCGCGATTATACTTCCGCGCGCCGAAGGATTACCAAACCCAGGACTCACCCAGCAGCATGATGACGACGTCCTCGTGAGCGTATTCCCGGATCTCGCCCAGCCAGGCTCTGATGTTATCGTAGCTCGTCTTGTTCGTCACATCGTAGAGCAGCAGCAGCGCTGAAACCAGTTGCAAAATGTAGGTACCTATATTCTCCCATGCATTATGCAATCCTTTCGCGGGAGACACGCACACATGCCCCGCGGAACGATCGAGACTCATTAGCTGCTTCTGGCCATGCCGGAAGCCTCTGCCGCGCGCGATTTACGCGAGTATAAACCTTCTGGGTTTCGTGCATATGATGCGAGTCTGGTGCAGATTGGAGCACGTTGCACAGTGGCAATCACCGCGATCGATAGTGAACAAATTCGTATGTCCTAACTCTGTCGGATGGAGACTTGTAGCGCATTCTAATTAGCGAATTTTGTTTGTGTAGATATACCAAGAAGAATATAGTAATTAGGTTAAAATGACAAAACAAATCTAATTAAACGTGTTTAGTTCTTCCAGCTAAAATACTGGTCTGCAGTTTAACCGAATAGCAAGTTATTCTAACCAAAAATCGGTCAGTCTGACCAAACGGATGGAAATAATTAGATTAAAATGACAAAACGCGTCCAGTTAAACGTGTTTAGTTATTTTAACCAAAATAATGGCCGATTTCGCCAAATAAGTATCTAGCTATTCTAATGAAAAATTGGTCAGTCTGACCCAACAGATGGAGGATCCTATTTCACAAAACGGTTTGGTCATCATCTCCAGAATTTCGGTTCGATTGACCAAATTATGTTTCTCAATGCATGGACACGAATGTTGACGCTCTCGAATAAAATCCTTAAAATAAAACAAGTGCCTATAGCGTCGGACCGTTAACTTGCGCGTTACATCGTAACGGGGAGATTGTTTAGAAGCGTCGAGACTTGTCGTAATAAACTTTGGATACAAATAAAGCGTTCCGCGGATGGGGTTGCTCCCTCGGGTGCGCTCGCGAGAAACACCCGCGATTCACCCTCCGACGAACTTCGTCAAACGCGAAATTATACTTCGAAATTATTCATTCCCGTCTGTCTTATTGACTTAGGTACTCGATTCGCGCGTCTACCGTTTCCCCAACGAATAACTCTACAATGCAGCCACCGCGCAAGAAGTTACTCTCACGACGAGGGGAGATCCCGTTAACAGGCTATAGAGAGGCAGAGGATCATTCCAAAATGCCGTTCCAACGACATTCCGTATGGAAGATAAAGGGTGGTCGAAGTCCAACCCATTTTACCAGAATTCTACAGATAATACGGGGCGAGTGACGGACGAAAAGAAGAATTTTGTATAAAGTACTCGATAAATGGAGTAATCAGTGATATTTCACGTGGCGGAAATTGTCCTCAGGAGTGACACAGCACGGAATACCGTTGTACACTGTAAATACCGTATTTTTCATGGCAACAACTACTATTCATATATTTATGTGTGATACATCTATCGGGTGCGTCACGCAATACACGCCAGCGTAGCGGGTTGCATGTCGGTTGACGCATCCGATCCGCTGCAGGGGCAGGCGCCTGTGTACGGCGCCAGGCGGATAACCGATATGCAACCCGCTACGCTGCCGTGTATTGCGTGACGCACCCTGTATACTATTTCGTAGGTCGTGGAACGTCTCGAATATCGCTATGAAAGTGAAATTAACTTTTATTTGACACAGTAGCAATTATAACGTACAGCGGTACTCTGTACCATATCACTCCCGAGAACAACTTCCGCTATCCGAAATATCACTTTGCGCTGCATTCCCTTTTCTGCGTAGGACGCGTGACTTTATTGGGACCCTTTCGGTATATATCAAAAAATTCCGTGTTTCGTTGAATGTTGAAAAGAAAAAATCATTCGTATGGCGCAACGCCACTAAATTCCAAAAAAGTTAATTCGTCGACGAGGGAAAAACGCTCGCCGCCTCAGCCGCACGCGATTTCGCGGGACAAGAAATAGGAGGCGTTCATTCGCATGCGGCGATAAATTGTCGGCTGATAAACAACCCGCGCGTCGCTACCCCCGAGCAGCCGATCGTCTAATCGGCATATTTGCGCTATCACCTTGTACCCATACGCGTGATCGCCGATTGCGCGGGACGCTGACCGCGCGTGGAAACCGCGGGATAGGAATTAACCGTACCTACTCTCCGCACGGAGGATTTGCGTGAGGAAAAATTAATGCGGAGGGGATACGCAAAGCGCAACTGCGCGAGTCTTTCGCGGACGACGAAATTGATTCAGCGTTTGACCTCTCAGCAGAACGATTAGTTGCGACGAATCTGTCGCCAAACACCTGGGTGCGCGACCTACCGGAGGATCCCGAAGAACGCGATATACAGGAATAGAAGGACGCGGAAGAAAACGCGAGGAACGTGATCGCCTGGTTTGGAAAGCCCGATGGCAGGGATGGGCTTCGTTGAAATCTATCTCGAGACGCGATACGATAGGTACCTATAATTTGAACGTCCAGCCAAGCAGCACCACATAATACGTCGGCCTGATATTTAAACGGATGAAAAAGGAATGGCATTTGAAATCAATCGATCGAGCGCGAATGGAATTATCGAATCCGTTCATTGAAATTCTACGTACGCGTCGCGACGTTCGTTCGGATGTGAAATCGCGTTACATACCATGTGCGTCCCTATAGTAGGCGTGCGTCACGCTCCGAAATCTCTCCTGGCCGGCCGTGTCCCAGATCTGAAGCTTGACACGGGAATCGTCGACGGTGACCACTTTGTTCTGGAAGGAGAGAAAATTGCTCCCTTTAATTCCGCGCGAATCCGTATCGCGATCCCGATTGATCTCCACCTCAAATTGTACAGCTCGCTGACAGTGAGAGCGTTGCATTTTTCGCGTAAATTTTTTCTCTACCAGTTCGACGAGGAATAAGTATACCCTACGTGTGCGCCGCGTAAATGTTTCCGGAAGTAATACTACCCCGAGAGCGCACATATGTATCCAGGATTCTAATATGTCAGTCCCTCGTTCTCTAATGGAGCCGAAGTTCTTTGTTCCGGAAGAGTATATCGTATTATAACTTCGGGATTGAACGCCGCGTCGCGTCCCCCTCGATCCGCAGCCAGTCACCCTGGCGTGCATCCTGTACTCCCCGCGGGACCCCCCGCGGGACACCCCGCTAATAGAGCGGGAGGCAGAGAGGACAAAGGTGCGGCAGATTGTGTCGGATTATGCCGGGGAGGGGGGGAAAGCAAGATGGCACGCAGGCAAGAGAAAGGGAACCACGTATCGCGGGTAAGAGTTTGCGATAAAATTCGTTCGAGAAAATGGCATACGTCGCGAATACGATATAAAAAATCTGGGGGGTAATCTCACCCTGAAGTCAACGCCGACAGTGGATATGAAGTTTCCGGAGAGAAAGTGTCCCTCGCGAAAGCGTACCATAAGGCACGTCTTTCCCACACCGCTGTCACCCAACAGCATCACCTGCAGTGTCGTGTTAAAGAGCCAATAAGTGTACGAACTATATTTTATGCCTAATTAGACATTAATAGGTTATTAATACGATCTGTCGATTATTATGCAAAATGTCTTCTTGATGAACACATCTTGATCTTCACCGAGGCGTTATATTCTTGTACGAAGAAATTTTAATATTATAGAGAAAGCGCGGAAGCTTCATACAGTTACAAAAGCCACCGAGAAAAGATGATTTTAGTTTCAATTTAACTCGAGACGGAGCTAGTCCACCTCGCGTCATCCCGCGGGATAATGGAAAGGCTCGCCTCACCGTCGCGCAGGGAGGCGGAAAGAAATGCAAATGAGACGACGAGTAGCCAACTCAATTGAAGTCAATTTATACCGAAGAAGGAGATGGAGAAGACAGGTGCATCGGGATTATTGCCTTCCCCATCCGTCCGCGTCTGCGTTTCAGAATCTCGTCATTGCGAACGCACGCTCTATACCTATGCCGTCGATCCTTTATGCTACAAATTAGAAAGTATACGTTGGAAAAGAGGTAGGGCGACCCATTCGTTTCGAAGAAAGGCAACGCCGCGCCGCGGCGCCACTTCCTTCGGCTCGAACATAAATCGCCCGAAGTATCAGGAGCGAGTAGAACCTTGCACTGGAGGTCGCAAGACTCGGGTGGAGCCTGCGAGTTGCCCGGGCTGCGTGGCGCGCAGTTCTGCGCCGTCCGCCGCTGCTCCTGGGACCCGGCGGCTGACGGACCCGCGACAGTGGAGGGGGAAACGGGGCCTCTCGAGGTGGTGGGGAGCGAGGGGCTCCAATCGGCGCCGCGGGGCCTGGACCCCGTAATCCGTCGCACGTTCCGCACCCCCTCCTCCATCCACTTTATGCGCTCCTGCTACCAGGAGCACCAATTTGCTCTTCTTCTTCTCGGCCACTCCTCGTCGTGTGCCGCCTGCCTCGGCGGTACCTCCTCGGTTCCTCGGCCGCGGGGTCAGTCAACTCTGGGGGGCCCGCTGTTGCTGGCGCTCTTGCTGCTGGTTGAAGCGGAACAAAGCGCTGCCCCCCACCGACTCGCGTGGAAGCGCGCGTTCGATCCTGAAGAGCGAAGCGAGAGAGGTGGTTGGAACGAGGAGAAGACGCGAAGGAGAGGAATTATATGGTATCGCGCGCGGTTCTTTGCGGGGCTTACAATGGGAATATCGTTAACGAGCGTTCTCTCGCTTCGGGGTTTTCTTTCGTTTCGACGAGTCTCTTGCGCTCGCGGTAGACGACGACGACGAAGAAGAGGAGAAGCGCCGGTATATCGGTATACTCGTCGCTGTTTCGGTTCCACGAAGGGAATTTAACGAGGAGGTCGACGTTGACGACAGAGGGACTTCGATAGGAAAACTTACGACTTGTAATGATGTTCGCTGCATTCGAGCTCACTTATCCGACGCTGTTTCACTCCGCGTGGAATCGACAGCTGTGTGTATACGCGACACGGTATCGTATAAGGGTGTTTAATTTGTTGATTAACGCCGCGACTTATAACACTACTCGCTCTCTCGATCCTTTCTTTACGTCCTTCGCGAGATCCCGTTCTTTCTCTAAAAATAACCGCGTAATTATTGCGAATTTCTGATATGGATGTATGCACTCGAGAAAATAAACGAACCGTGAAGGGGTAAAATAATGAGAGCGGACGGAATCCCTTTTGTATGTGTTACGTCCGTTCGCGCGGAATGACATCAAATTCTTTTTTGGTAGAATAAACTTTTTCAGGTAAAATGAGAGAATCGGTATGGGATGTCGGACTTTCGAGAGTGTTATCGCGTTATTTCCCTTGGAATAATAATGAAGCGTTCAATGAAGCATTCAGCAGTGGAAACGGGAGTATGGAATTTTCGTATCGATGGAAACGACCGACGTATATGCGCATAAGTAATAACTGGCGCGCGACAGCGTTGACGCAGCCTCTAATTGCGCATACGCGTGTCGCTAAGTCAAAACACGTGGCTAAAACTAGGTGTCCTTCGCTGCAGCGTGTGATATCCTATGCACATTAGATAGGTAACTTTTACCTAGGTATATGCTCTCTAAACTGCTTGGAGTGAGTGACTGAGTGAGTGAGATAAGAATAAAAAAACCATGTACGATATGATGTATTGGTCAGAATGCTTTACACTGAGAGGAAAATAATAGTAAAGTGTACTATTTTTCGACTATTTCGATGGGCTGTCAGGGGTCATAATCCAAAAATGAACAGTAAACTGTAATAGTAAAATTTACTATTTTGAGTTTACTGATTTCATACAGTAATATTTATCACTTATTTATGGTATTATGTATCTACTACATGTCTACAATTACTACATGTTTATAGGTAATTTATTATTAAATAGGTTCTTATTACTATAATTATTGCACTATTCTCAATAGTACAGCCAAATACTGAACAGTAGTTTTAGCTACTAAATAAGTAATAGGTAATACTTATGTAGTAGGGGTATTAAAAAATGGTTCCCATAACTATGACCATTTTTACCCAGCAACATAGGTGAATTTTACCCTCACCTTTTCTCTCTGTATAGTGAAAAAAAACCTAATCATCCTACTTTTTTTCCCAATATATGGGAATGTGTATCAAATTACATCGTCATCATTTCCTATATAATGCCCGAATAATTCCTCAGGGAGGTGCTGCAGCATCCAACACCGGGAGCCAATAACGTTCCCGACGAGGAGGGATCTTGTCCTCATCTACATAATCGTAGGGATAAGCGCGAAACGAGTGAGGATCGGTGGTATACGTACAGTACCGACCCCGCGGAGGGACTCCTGCGGAAAGCGTAGGTACTACCCGGGTCCGAAAGTTTCGGCCTTTTGCCTCGAGCTTGAGGCCAAATTTCCGGCTCGATGGGCCCGAGTTATCCAACGAAAGGTTTTCCTATAAATACTCATTTCCCAAGTTCACGTATAATGAGACAATAGTGATTAAAGTTTCTTTCCTGGCGAATAAGTATGGCCCCGTGTAATAGGTATATCTATATATGCGAGAGAAAATAATGTTCGAACGATTACGCACGTGGAAAAAAAACGAGCAATTTTTACTCCTTCTGCAGTAGCGCTGAGACTCGAGCTCATTTTCAAAAGCTTACAGCAGTAAATAAAAATATCTCCTCTCTGTAGAAATTCCTGAGAAGGAAACCAGGGAAAGGGTCTCTAGTTGAACACGAACCTAATAGACAAATTTATTTCAGATGAACAGAAATTCATTCACATCGAATAGAAGTTTGTTTTGTATTAGACTGATGTTCCACTAGATTCGTACTCGATTAAAAAGATATACAAAACACTTATCAGATTCAAATAGACTTCTATTCGATGCAAAGAAATTCCCATTTATCTCGAATAAAATTTGCTACCACACAGGTTCCTATTCAACTAGACGTCTTCTCTAAGTGCGAGCTCGAGTCTCAGCGCTACTGCATGAAGCGGTAATAATTACTGGATGTTTTCCGTGCACGCGCCGCGTGCCTTGGTTGTCGGTAAACAACGAGAAGGAAGAAATTGAACCGAATATACATCGTCCCGACGGAAATTGAACCACGCTCCGTTTCAATCGAACCGCGTCGCTCGGCAAATCGCGCGCGCCTTCCCGCGTGCCACCCCTCCGCGTTCACCGCTCCGCGCGCGTCGATCCTTTCGCGCGATCTATCCGGTTCGCGTGCTTTGGAGGTTAACGATCCATTCCACTTATAGAGCTAACCGGGCGAGAGACGGGAAAGCGATTTCTTACTCGCGGGAGTCCACATTGAGCGCCTTCCCGGTAGAGAGCGCGCACAACTTAACTCCGTCGGGATCGCGTCTATCGGGGATCCAAACGGCGGGGAATCGGTCGATTCGAGGTTGGCAGGCCTTGCCTCTACACCGCTTTGGGCGGGCCCACCCACGCCAGCGAGACAAGATGAAAAGAGCTCTCGGCCGCTCCCCGGGGCCGGGTGGGTCTCTCTGCTCCCGACCGTGAGACTCGGCGGCTCACCCGACTGGTGGCGCCCTGGCCTGACCTGCGTCCGAGACGTGTGGGCTCACACCGCTCGCCGCCGCAGCTCTCCGGCACTGGCTCGGCTTTGTGCTCGGGCACTGACACCACTCCTCACTCACGTGACCCGAGCCTTTACGTCACTTCGACCGATGCCGCGCTCGTTGCCCATTGCCCGGACGCGTGCGACTCCGCGTTCCTCTGTATCGTATATGTGGTGGACATTAAACAGCGCTCGGCGTGCGTACGTGCACGCGCTCCTTTGAGCGTGGAGGTGGACGGAGCTAGAAATACATCGGTGTGTACGAGTAGATACGCTCGCGCGCGAGAGAGTGCCAAGTAAGCGGTATAAAAGCCCCGGCGCGGCGTCTGGCTCCAAAGTTGGATTTTCTACTGCCTGATATCGCAGATATATGCGAGCTGTGCTTCTTTCATCTGGAATGCATTGAGCAATCGACGATGTCAACGCAGACGTATCTATACGCTTTAATCGTTGTCTCGTTTTTCGGGAATTTCTGATTTCGATGGAATGTAGGTAGATATACGCGAAAAGAGATAGAATCAGTTGGATCTCCGTTAAAAATTACTAGCGGGGTCGTAAGTAATCATTTATTTACGTCAAAAATTTCATCGATACGAGTAAAAATGATGACTTGTGCGATCCCGCAAGTAATTTTCAGTAGATCCAACTGATTCTTCCTCTCTGTATAGAGACCTTTATAGATGGAAATTCAATTTTGATTAAGATATCAAGTACCAAGTCAGATATCGAAAAGGTACGAACGTAAGTCGCGAGGTAATTATTGCTGTTAAAAAATCTGCGTGATAATTCTATTACGTTGGTACTTCTACGGAACAAAAATGATTTCCAAGTATATCGCTGACGGAAGGCTACTTCTGCGAGTGAAAGAGGTCCTCTCCGCTTCGATTTTGAGAGACGTTTGAACTTTACGTCGGCTGGACCCGAACCTCGCGATTCGACGCCAGTCCATCTCGGCCGGTTTCTGGCGCGCGAGCGTCGAGCGCGAGTGCGCTCCACTATTAGTGGACGCCCCGGAACCGCAAAGTAACTCCAACGATATCAATAACGCATTTCTGGGAAAAAAAAAAGCAGCGGTGATGATAGCCCGATATGCCTCTCGACCGCGACGACGACACCGCGGTATCGATATCGTGCTCGGAATAGATTCCGCCACCTATCCCACATATTTTCGAGCGTAAGAACCGGATATCTTTATGTAAGCAGGACAAAAACCTCCTGCGCAGGTGAGAGCAGGACGTTCAACTCTGCCTATTTGGCTGTGTGAAACTGAGAGCACCGGTAGCGCGACTGCTGCCCACATGACCGATGTTCCGACCCGGACGGTGTTAGCAGCGCAAAAAGTCGCTTCAAAAATTGCATCCGACTTTTCTAACGGCTCGGATGTTCTCTTTGCTGGAATTCCCACGGAATTTCACTGTACCTTGTCTTTTTGTGGAGCTCAACGTGAATTCATCAAGACGACTCGCACGTACATATAAACTAGAACTGTGGTTTGTTTCGAATTAACTGGAAAACCAGAAGAATCGAATAGCCGATATTTTGGAATAACCGAAAATGCGACAAAGACTGCCAGAATTAAGAAAATATCATATCGAAGAGTTGTTTATCGCGAAGATATCTCCAGAATTAGTCATCGATACGCGACGCGAGACTCAATCGAAAATATCAAGCCGTCGATGTATTTCTATCTGAAATTGGAAAGTCCCTCGCTAATATTATCTAGACGTATCGCAGTTTGGAAAGTCTCTCGCCCGGTGGCTACATCGCGCTAACTCTCGTTCGATATTCCATCGGCGATGAACTTTTCTCTCGTAATGCGTACGTCTGTATACCTTGATCACCCGGATCGTTATTTAAATTGATCGACTCCGCTATCGGTCGATTCGCTTTTTTTTTTCTTTAGAATATTATTTCCGTCGAGTGGTGTGTCTGGTAATTTACGACAGGTCCTCCCAAATGGACGCAATATTGCCGACGAAACGTCTATATCTTTTTTTTCAACGCCTTCGTCCCCCAGTCACGGTCGCGCCTCTCTACCAGTTTACGATGATATATCCGCGTCGCGAGTGTGCCTATACCCGGAACGCGCCGAACGAGGCTGAGAAGGATAAATGCGCGAGCACACGTTTGCCGCGTGCAACGCGACGCTTTAATTCGTTTTCCGCGCGAGGGTTGGGCGAAAACGGCGGGCATGCAATTCACGTATGGGTATTTACATGCGCGTACGCGCGGGTACCCGCGAAAAGGTACGTTCCGCGCGGGTCACGTCGGCTGAAATAAATATTTGGTAGCGGGAAATGTGTGTGTGCACTCAGCGCGGCTCGCTGTAAAGCTCCATTTGACGTAGGGTATATCCCCGAAAAAAATAAATTTTAGTTTCCATATTTCGGGACTACTGCGTAGTGCCGCCAATAGTAAAACATGCAGCTTTATGATACCGAAATAATAATTCATGAAT
Source organism: Xiphydria camelus (assembly GCA_963678675.1). Classification (NCBI taxonomy): domain Eukaryota; kingdom Metazoa; phylum Arthropoda; class Insecta; order Hymenoptera; family Xiphydriidae; genus Xiphydria; species Xiphydria camelus. Next base: position 24,240,089 of record OY783199.1, on the reverse strand, counting down.
CTCCTCGTACACCGAGCGAAATAATTGCTGCTGCCAAGAAAAATGTTTCCTTCGATGAAAAATATGATAAGTATAATTTCAGAATCGAGCCACGATTGTCGTCACGTAAGAAAATATCTGATGGACTCGAGTAATTGTTTTTTTTTCGTGCGCAGTAACCCGAATTTCTCGTCCCGGCTTCTTAAGCATTTTTATCATACGTTCTAGGTTCGAGAAATTTTTGTTTACACTAGCAATTACCTATTTCTCTCGTTATACGGAGAAAAGTTTGTATGTAGTAATCATTCTCACAATCCAACGGGTAAGATTGAATTACTGCGGTATATTACATTCAATACTATAAGTATATGTCGATATTTACCATAAGTATAGCAAGCGTAACAATACTTATGGTAAATGTCGACATATTCGTGGTACCGAACGTCACATGCCGCAATAATTCAACTTTTCCACGTGGATTATGAGAGTGGTCACCGCAAACTTTTTCTCAGTTGTTTATCTACCCCACGATATTTTCACGAGACGGATTTGCTTGCTCGTATCATCATATAACGCTTATATGAACGGAGTTAAAAGTTCTTATAATGGAGCCACAAGTCGAGAAGTCACGCTACGCGAAAAAGTGAGCGTGAAACCCTTTGACGATAGCGCGGAACCAGCGGCAACCCTCTTTTCTCCGTATACGCCCTGATATCCTCACTCGAAGGCTTCACTTGCCTCCCCCTTCCCCTTCGCTATCCCATATGACCGTTACCCGTGGCCACTCCGCAACAGCGGACCCTCCGGCACGCGGGGGCGAGCTTCCCTGAATGCCCCGCGCAGATTAATGTTTGATGAGGGGTGCGCTCTCTCGCGGCGCACCCTCTCCCGTTATTACGAAGTGTTTCGTCCTTAGTTTCGCTTTGATTATGCATCCGTTGTGTTGCGGAGCCCGTGAAAGCGACGGCATTGGACGCCTATTATTCGCTTTCGCTGAGTGACCAATTCTCTCTCCTCCGCGGCCACCGCAACTTGGCCAGGCTCTGTTCTCGAAAGCGGATGCCTTCAACGACCTGCGAGGAAAATGACAGCGACGGGAAGTAAATCCAGTCAATTTTTGAAATTATTCATTAATCTCTCCATTTACCGCGAGCTGTGATTTTTTATTTTCCGTTTTGACCGTCACGTTCTTCGTGAAATCGTAAATATCGAGAGAAAAATTATACGTATAATTACCGGCGCACCGGTATAAAGCCTCGAAAAATGCAGGGCAAAACAGCGGTTATTAACGAAGTTAACGTTACAGCGAAGCGGTCGCCGATACGAAAATTGATTACGCTCTGCTCGAAGAGGGGAAAAGCTAGGGGAAAACAGGGGGAAACAGAGACGCGCAACGGCCATTAAATGCAACTCTAATGGAGTATAGCCATCGTCGGACCTAATGTGCTTTTCTGGTTGCCAGGAAATCATATATGCGTATGCATATAATACGTCACGAGGTCAGTTTGCAAAGCGCACTGTGCTTGTAGCCGTCCGTATGGCGGCTACTAATTAGCGTTTCGATTGGCTCCGGAGTAGTGGGTCTTCTCTGCGCGACCTATATAACCGGGCGCTGAGAGATTTAGTTAATTGTCACGTGATTCGCGAGCGATATAACGCGCGTGTTTATTTCCGCGCACACGATTATTATACGTCACCGATACGCGAATCGTTTATCCTGTATAAAGGAATGTACAGACTTCGTTGATCGACGCGAAACTTGGGAAAAATGTTCATCACACTCAGAGTAACTATGACAAGCATACTTTCATTGATCGCCAGAGTCACGATCAGTACGATCGTGAGACTCGTCAACGACGATCTCCGCAAGTTTTATCATCATCGTGTGACAGAACGTGATATTTGGTCGTGAAAAATTTTCTTACACGTCCCGCGTCGGATTCGAACCCACGCCCGCAGGGACGAGACACCGCTCGCGAAGCCGACGCGCTAACCGCTAGACCAACGTTGTCGGTGAGAAGTACGCGGTATCTTCTAACTGTCAACCATTTTATAATTGAATTCCAGTACACTGTAAACAAATATATATTTTTAATATATTTCTGTATAAAGCTTCTTCCCAATATATGATTATGAAAATTAATATGTACCTATATGTATATATTTCCTTATAGACATTCTTTTTACAGTGTACCACGTACACTTTTATTGGTATATTTGTCATAATCGTAATAAAATAGGAAGGAATAAAATTTTAATCACGCTGAAAGATAAAGAATGTAAAAAATAATGTATACTCCATTTTATAAGATAAATAATTTGTCGATTTTTCACTTGGTAATGATTCGTTAATTTCACTATAATGGCAATAGCGCTTTTAAGATGTTCAGACCGTTTCTGCAAACGAAGACGTTACCCTCGTTTCTACATCGACCCGCGTTAAGTACCTCTAGCTACGCGTCCACTCGAGAGTAGGTACCTCGTAATTTTCTCATCCAGCCCCATCGATTTTCGCGTAAAACTCGAAGCGTACGTAACGATTATTCCAAGAGGCAATAAAACCTTCGAATATCGTCCTTAGTTAAATTTCAACCCGCGAACGCTTCATTCCACTTTTCAGACAGCATTGTCGGATCCCTAAATTCGATCGAAATGAACCTATGTACATATACGAGTACCTATATTCGTCCCGAAAGATAAAGACACATTCTTTCGAACTTCCCACGCGAAGTAAATAAACCCGTTGCACACACAAACGACTCGAGAAACGACGAGAGAATTCTGTTCTCTCGTTAATTTCTTTCATTGTAGATTTCAAGAATTCGGACAAAATTATTCATCTCGAATTTTAATTTTTCATTTTCGGCCTCATTCAAGCTGGAAAATGATATTTAAAAATGCAGAATACCATATGAAGCTAAACTTACTCGCCAGAAAAGAAACTCGAATGACTATTATCTCACTACATCCACAAGCTTTTGGCTCATATACTTGAATGATACTTTTTTTGAAGATTACATTTTTATCTATTATGCTTCTCTAAAGTCTCATATCTTCGTGGGCCGAAGGTTCATAAATAATTAGATAGTAGTGATTCGAATTTCTTTCCTGGCGAGTAAGCAGTGCCTCATATGGTGTGTGTGTACGTTGTAATATCGCAAGTCCGTCTCTCTCGCACCCATTGCTTGACACATAAGTGCGTCTCTCGTGGCTTTTCGATGACGTCATAGTACAGTAAAGAGAAATACACTTAAAACATTGCGAATAATTCTCTTTCTGATCATTTGCTCCTTCGTGTGACGTCGAACGCACGCACAGATTGAGATTACTGATTAAATTAGAAGATATCAACATTTTTTTTTGACGCGATAACCGAATTTCGACGATGAAATATCCGTATGCGCCTTACGAAGAGGTGCTCCACACGCGAAACGCGCTACCAGGTTATCATCGAATCGAGGTTCGCCGTGGGCCAGGCGCAACACATGGCAAAGGCTCAACTCGAATCTCAATCGCCGCCTCGCAACGCGCCCTGATTACCGCCACACGCGCAGCGAACGGAGGAGCGATACCGCGTCCGGCCGCGTGTGAGTGCTCGCCCGCGTGACTTTCGTGAGACGATATAGGATCACGAGAGAGAGAGAGAGAGAGGCCGCGGCAGCTGCGGAGGGAGCGAGCACGACACGGGAGACGCCGAGATAACATATATGCACACGCTTTACGGGCGGCGCGGCGAGCGGGAGAGAAAAACTCTCTTCACAATTATATGCGCTGCTCCTGGCTACGCGCGCCGGCAAATATCGCAGGAATGCGCGTAAACCCGTGTATATACCTCCCCGGAACGTCTGGCAGGGAGCGCGCCGACAAAACGCTTCGTATCCCGCTGTCCGATTCTCGGAAGGGGAGCGCGCGCAGGCTTTCTCTCTTTCTCTCACGGGGTCGTGCATACCCCTCGTCGCGTTCGCAGCACCGCGCGAAAGAGAGGACGAAATTAATTTCCCGGAGAATTAACGAACTTTGGATTTCGTTTCGTCGGCGCCGACGAGGGATCCTCCTCCGCCCGGCGGATTTCTAATATCGCTCGACATTCTCGTTGCGAAATTCTGAAAGTTCGCGCGGCGCTCGATCGGTCTCGGGATTTCGAGAGGAGCTCGACTCCGCGCTCTTTGGGCGTTTTAATTGACGAAAAAGAAGAATTAATTGGATCTGAGGTGTGGGCCTATATGTATAGACCACTTTTGACGTCAGATAACAATGGCATAAGACCGAATGACACCAGAGATCCCAGATTTCAACCGGTGAAATGGTGTTGAAAATTAACACCACTTTTTTACCGCGCGACGCTGAATTTACTCGAATCAAAATCCTCCCCATTTATCGAAGTTTGATTGGATTTAATCGCACTTCGATGTAATTGAACTTGAATAATTGACTACAGAAAAGAAGACCGGGGGGAGAAGTCAACATGATCTACGTACGAACGATTTCGTCGGTGCGTTACGATAAACCGGTGCTTTTTACGACAACGTGAAAATGCGTGATGACGAATCGAGGAGAAAAAAAAGTTTAAGGAGCCTCCGCACCGAGCAACCTCGAAGGTGCCTCGAAATTGGTCCGCGCACGACCTTTCGCGGCAACGCGCGCGGCGAGACCGCGCCTCCCTTCACTTGTGCGAGGTCTCGCGCATAATTGCCGCCGCGGCCCTATAAATCACCCGTAATGCACCGCCATGGCGGAGCCCTTGTGTCCCGCGCGCTCGCTGCGTCGAGATACGAATAAATCTCGCTGCTAAGTGGCTATACGATTTTACGCCCCTGCGATTGTCCTCCGACCCACGGAGCATGGCAACGCGCGCGATTGTCACTCGCGGGCCCGCAAAAACTTTCTTTTCATCATCTTTCATCGCGTAGCGCTCATCGTCGCGACGCGGAGCTGCCTCGCGCGTCGTATTATCGCATTTTATGGATATTAAAGCGTGTTCGCGTTCGTCGCAGCTCCTCGACGCTGCGAATCGAACAAACCTTTTCGACGTGTCACGCGCTAACTCTGCGTTCGACGTAAACAAATTGTTTCGTCAAACGAAACAAACTCTCCGTAAGCCTCTTAAGAAGCGAAGGAGAAATTTTCTGATAACACACTAAATCTGCTTCAAACGCTCCTTTCATATTTTTTCCCATACAAATAAACCTTTGCAGAAAAGACGAATTTACTCCAACCAAGATTCTCCTCATTTAACAACGACGTTTAATTAGATTTGTCTTGAATAATTTGCTACAGGAAGAAGTTCCAAGGAAAAAAAGTCAACGCGATGAGAAGTCATTTTTAAAGCAACTGATACGTATCTACCGATCCAGGCTCCTTTCACTTTTTGTTTTCAAATTAAACAAACTTTTACAGAATACAGTAATTCACTCGAATACAAATTCTTCCCGTTTAATCGACGTTTATTTAGATAAAACTTGAATAATTAATAAGACTGGAAGAAGACTGAGGAGAAAAAAAGAAGTCGACACGGTGAGAGGTCATTCTCGAGCCACCGATATACGAGTATACCTACTTCTATTCAGAACGATTGAATCGATTAAACGCGCGCCTATATACAACCATCGCCGGACGAAAATAAAGTCCTTCGAATAAAGCCGAGACACTCTGCCGCGTCCGCCGAAGCGCCCGCGGTAATTAAACGTTAATTATCCACGCCGCGCGTCCAGCAGTTAGAGGGCGGTAGATCTCACTGAATTCGCTGCGAGAAACGCACGCGGCGGCACATCGCCCGGAGGCTTAATTCGCGCGGCGAGGCACACGGACGGGCGCTGAGCCATTTTGCAATCAAGAAACGTTAACCCGCATTCGCACGGGTCGCACCCACCTGATCCAGGTTCGCGCGATTACAGTCTCCCGACGCGAAAGGCCGCGCGCGCACGCGCGCGAGATCCGAGAGATCGGGCGATGAATAGCACGGGAGTCGCGCGAACTCGGCACATTTTTGGGGCTAGGTGCAGCGGCGGCGCGGAGCGAGCAGCGCCAAAGTAGAAAGGATCGGAACGCGGGTCGTTGAACGTTCTGCTTCGCGGAGGATTCACTAGACGGTCGGAAGGATTCCGCGAGAGATGACGGGAGAGGGAAAAGCGTACACTCTATGAGAAAAGAATGTATTTATCGTTGATAAATGCTGGCTCGAATGTGGCGAAATAAACATTTTGTTGGATCGAGTAAATATTCTTTAACTATTGCGATATTTATTTGGCACGATCAGATCCTTCGCGGCAACTATTTTAATGAAATAAACATTTTAATAATAACCGTAATATATTCTCTAACAAAATCCTGACAAAATATTGATTTCGCTATATTTCAAATTACATTTATCAACCATTACTTAATAAACTGTTTAATAAACTCGGTGTAGAGAAAGGGAATAATTTTTGGACAAGTTGCAGCTTACGGAGGGGAATTTTGTCATTTTTAATATCGCATACTCTGATAGATTCGTACATTTTTTAGAAAAATTCTTCGTCTGACGGAAACGTAGATTTTATGTCGCGCGGGTTAATGAAAAATTCTTCGCGAAGACCGCAGATAACTGTTTATACAACCTTCTCCACATCGAAAAGCGCACACGGGACATTTTTATTTGTACGGTGCGTAACCTAAGCATCGTGACGGATTGCTCGGAAATTGGAGTGAACGCAAACAACGTTTCACCGACTAACGGCGCTGAATATCGTGGAAAACGCGTTTATTCGGGACCGAGTGGACGTGGCGAAAAAGTAATAACACGTTCGTCGCGCTCGCGACACTCGTCATTTCTGACGGCGTAATCCAGCGATTACGGCATATTGATAAATGCCCGTTGAATAATTAAAAGCTTCGATTTGCGAATGGCACGTCGGGCGAGCTCCTTATAATAATAACCAACTGCAAATACGTTGAGAAAAAAAAAAAGATTAAAATTTATTCCGTTAGAAGGATAATCTGAGTACGAAAAGGTAAAGCAGATAAAAAATTATCCTTCCAGGGTATAAAATTTAACCTTCCTTAGGATAATTTTCGATCCACTTTACCTTTCGTACTCAGATTATCCTTCTAACAGAATAATTTTTAATCTTTTTTGTTCTCAGTGTAAGCGAGCGAATAAATATCGCTCGCTGAATTTCTCGATGCGCCTGCAAATTGAATTCCCGCTTCGATCCAATCGGCGGCGTGTGTATATAATACCGAACGAAAATGACAGGCTCCGGTTTGAAAGACGATACAGCCGGCGGTGCGTATGACGTTATGCGATAGCACGCGAGTGAGACACGCTAGGGGGTCTAGAAGAGAGAAAGAAAAAAAGAGAGAGACAGAGAGAGAGAGAGAGAGAGAGAGAGAGAGAAAGAGAGAGGATGACAAAGGGATAATGAAAAAAACATCTGAAACATTCGCGGAGTCCGATATAAAGGAGAGCGCAAAACGAAAATTGAATTTTACGTCTGTCGAGCACGTGCCATTTCCTCTGGTAACCCACAAAGTCGATGTCGCGCGCTTCTACAGACCGCTGTACACCGTCCCGCCAATTTACGTGGGAAACCCTAGTTTTCTCCGGAAAATCGTCGACGCTGTGAAAAATACCCGTCCCCTCGCTCTTATTCGCATTCGTCGTCATCGCATCGCTGCAGAACTTCCGTTTCGTCAAATCCGCGCGGAATATTGACTATCGAATCGATCGTATATAATGTTGTCCTTTTGAATCCTGCATATTTTCTATCGATATCTTCTCTATCGCGTAATCAAGCATTAGAAAGTCCGTCCTGTTAAAAATATTGATCTGAAACTTCGGAAAAATACTGAAACTGTTATCCTACATACATGTATCTTCGATATCACGTAATCTTCTCTTTAAAATTCAAAAATGTATCACGCGGATCATGAATTTCTATAAGGTTATGCTTTAAAATTAAAAAAACAATCGAAATATTGTACAATTATTAGTTGTAATCAGACTAAATATGCGTCCTTAAAAATCAAGAGTACCTAAAATTTCGTAAATTCAAGGTTTATTCATCTGAAATATCATGTCTGAAGATAAAGGAAAGTTTGAACGGTATAATAAAATATACGTCATTTATCCGTCGACCTACTTTATCACGTTTTCGAACTGGAGCCAAGATCGAGAAGAGCTCCTTCTCCCGGACCCGCGCCAATTTCCAATAAACTATCTTTATCACGACGAGATCGTCGCGATTCGAATCGATTTCTCGGAGAACTGCCACCCCGAACTTCCGTTATCTCGGTCCCGATTCAGGAGCGCGTGCGTTTCAGGGGTAGCCGAATACTCGAGGGGCCGAATTAACGACGCGAACACCCCTGCGCCATCTGCATCGGGGTAGATACAGTCCAGATTTCATTTGCGGTTCGTTAATGAACGCGGAAGGCGAAAGGGGGAGGAGTCGCGTGTGGCTTCGCGTGTATAAATTGCTCGGCGCATAATCGGTCGAATTGCGGGAATGCGTGTGGCTTCTTTTGGGGTTAGACGCGTCGGTGGGTGGGGGGCGGTCGCGTGTGCGTGAGGAGGAAAGACGCGGGGGCGTAGAAATTTCTCCTTTCACGCGCCTTATCACGCGGACGCACGAGAATAATGAGAATTATTTTCCGCGCGTTCCGTTCATCCGCGAGTTTCAATTAGCCGGATACATAATCAATCGGAGTAGTCGCGCGCGTGTGTGATATCGTAATGCAACCGCCGGCTAATAATTTACGGGAATGCGACGGTTTCCATTAACGACCGCGAATATATCGGCATGGGCGAAACCGCAGGTTACCCATATACGGATTACTTGATCATCTGCACATCTCTTCGCGGGCGTTGAATTATTAACGCGATCGACCTTCGATCCGTATAATGTTTCTGAGTGTTTTAAAAACACTCGCACGAATTAACTATATCTATAAGCTATAATATAACACGGAGAAAAATGATTAGTAATTATTTAGCCAAACTCTTTGGTTGATATGGGAACAACGAAATATAATATTTTTAGCGGGACAAAAAAACGTTTAACCGCGACAAATAGGTATTGGTCGTAGCAACGTAATGTTTCCAAAATATTTGGTTGTGACGACCAAACTTCTGTTGTCGCGATAGAAATATTCGTTGCTCCCATATCAACGAAAATTTGGTTAATATTATCTATTAATAATTTAGTCTCGGCGAATGCATTTTCATTCGTTCGTGAAAACTGAAGAATCTACCGAGGCATTAATAAATGACAGAAGGTTCATATCGTCAAGTTAACGGCCGAATGAAGCAGAGTTTTAATTAACGTTATCGGCGGATTCGAGCTTTGACGCAGCGACTAATACGAGCCACGTGTGCGTAATACGCGCGTGACACGGTACACGTGGAACGGTGACGCGCTTCGTGACAATCAGAGGGGCCTGCGCGAATCATGTAATAAAAATCTACTTAAGTAATTACGAGGTCTTTTTTCTTCGCGAAGGAAATTAGTTGTGTCCTTTTTCTTTCATCGACATAAAGGCGACGTTCCCCGGTAATGCAATACAGAGGGAAAAAGTGCGAAGGTAATTCCATCGTCTCGGAAAATCTGTCAAATGTACCCACTCCACGTTAATTTACGCTATTTCATTTTCAAGCTGCCGCCGAGACCGTTTCGCGCTGCTGTACTCTACAGTTCGATTAACAGTGACGAGGAAATGAACACAGTCCCTGGTTTCGACGCGCGTTTCTCGCGAACACTACACAGCTGTAGATTCTCACCGTCGTCGTCGTCGTCGTCCTCCTCCTCCTCCTCCCCCGTTTAGAATTGCGTCTCCAAAACGATCGAATAGCAAATGACTCGAGACTTCGCTGGCTAATGAATGAATAAATAGAGCATACCTTGTGCCACTGAGATGCAAATGCACGTGTAATTCAACACTGTCGATAAAAACACTAAAGTAGAACTGCACTACGAAGCACCGTTACTGTAACGCAGTTAAACGTAGGTTTAGATTCACGTTTCCAAAACCAATCGCGTAATTTGGACGATTCAAAATTCTTCCCCGTTATTCAGCACGACTGTTCATTGGAACTCCTCCGAGCAGTCAACGAATCTCGCCGCAAAAAGTATCGGTCCGCGGTTGCTTTCACTGGCAAAAAAAAGCAGCCGACTGTCGCTGCGAAGGCAGATAAGACCGCGGAAGCGGCGTAACGCCGAGCCGGCATCGAGAAACGCGACCGAGCCGCTTCCGCTGATAGGCACGACTGATAGGTAGGTCGCGCTTATTGAAAAAGTCGCGACGCGGCGCACTTGGTCGTGGCGTAAGCGGCAGTACGTGGGGACTCCGATGAAATTAACTCTTATCGGCTTTACCGCCCATTGTCCGGCGAGTGGAACCGATCTCGGAAACAAGGTTTCGCGCGCCGCGAGGATTGCTTTTGCTGTAAGAATTTCATTTATCGGCGATAGGGAGTAGGCGAGTGTGCGCGATCGAAAGAACGCGATGAACTTGAGGATGAAGGGGAGAAGTAGTTCGATAAGCGGTTTGCTGCCTTCAATCTTCCTTCGATTCGATAATTTTTCTGCTAAGTTGATTAAAATTATTTCCAATGGTAAGGGAGAAGAAGAGAGAGGGAGAGAGATTTATTACTCCCTCTAGACTAGACTAGTTCCGTGCGGAAATTCCACAGACGACGGAAGATGGGGAACGTATAGGTAGATGCAAAAAATATGGGGTCATTTACCTTTGCCGAAAGGCAATTTTTACCTTCAATTTTTTAAGAAATAATACAACGCGCAATTGTAAATGAACAATCCATCAAAAGTGGAGAACTGGATCTTCGCATAAAATGATTTTATCGTTTTTGGTTTCACATGAAGCGAGAAAATGGGTTTGTCACGAAAAATCACCTTCTAGAAATAACATACAAGATGACTAAATAGATAAATGGAACGCAGCTATTATGGAATAGCTACACTCATAAAAAAATTTGGCCACAACTAGAAAATTCTAGTAATTGCAGTGATAATTTTCTTCGCAATAGCAAGAATTCTTGCTACGCTAGCAATATTTTTCTAGTTGTGTCTGAGACAGCCAGGAATATAGCTGGATTAGCTAAATACTTTTTTCAGTGTACACCTATATGCGGAATACGACTGAAGCTTTTACATATAACCGATGGGGAGCTTATTTCCTTTTGTGATGCGAAGTACAACGCGCTCTCTCTTCAGAGTGATATTATTGGCCTCAAGATTTCTTTTCCTTTCAAGATACCCGGAACATCGAGGTATCTTGAAAGGAGCTTGGTGTGTATGCATGTGTACACGATATACGGGTACCTATTCCCGATATAAGAGAGGATATCGCATTTCCATAACATTCCTCTAAATAACTCACGACACGATGCGCAAAGAGAGAGCCTTTCACTGAAATTACGCTCATAATCGAAATATCTACGAATTCGAGTCTACACTGCGTAGCCGCATAAATATTCGCGATAAATGTTTCATCGAGCACATAAATCCACGGCTCGCGAGCTGTTAAACGCGAAGTTTTTATCTCGGCACGGCGGCGCGCGTTGCACGGAGACAAATCCGCATAATATCGTACCGCGCGCGCGCGCGGAAGCGGGAAGAACCTCGTCGCGCACTCGGTCCGTTGATCCCAATTTTCTCCAGGATCTCTTGCCTTTTTTCACCGCCGACTATCTCCAGTTAGACAATAGAAGGAAGGAGGCGCGCCCCGTAATCCCGCAAATAGCGGTTCAAGTATGATTGTACCGCCGATCCTTTGTCCGACCGACGTGCCCTCCCGGCGCTGCGCCACGTTTTTAAGTGCGCAACTATGCGGAAAAAAAGTCACGATCTCTATTACGATCTCCTCGATCGATTATGGCCTAGAACCGAGAATCGTAGGTATGTGCACTGCTTGTGCACTGCTTCATGAGTACACGAATGTATTTCTGGTTTTATAGGTGAAGTATCATTTTCTCGTATTCAAATCGCTGATATCTCATATTTCATTTGAGATATCGACGTAATAATCATCATTTTCATAATCAGCATGAAAAAAATACATGGAATGCAGTCGGTCGAGCGACTGATTTCGAGAATTTCGATTTTTCCAAAAATCGAAATCTTTGGAATCAAGCTTTCGATTATCCTATCTTATGTATTTTTTCGTTCTGATTCCGAAAACCGCCGATTTATTAAGGATATCTCAAAAGAACACTGAGAAATCGATGCTCTTTTATGGGAATAATTAATTTAATTGCACCATCAAATCTCATACACACACACACACCGATATCTTATATTTCTCGTGAGATACCGATCCAATATCAAGAGTACTTCATTCACACAATGCAACGCGAGCAAGTTAAAAAATCCTACATTATAACGTCTCCGCAACGGCTTCTCCCTTAGTGGAACAAGGAACTTTATCCAGTATCCACGGCAGACCGAAATAAATAATTCAGATCGGTTTGCACCAGAAAAATGAGCGTCGTCGTTGACAAAAATTTCACGCTAAACGTATACCGTGGAAGGGAGAAAACGGCGGCGAAGGAGACGAGCCCGAAAGAAAGGAGAAAAACTTCCGAAGAGAAGGTGCTTCATGAATACATTCATAGATCGCGAGTGCAGAGACTCGTCTAAAGCGACGTACGATTTCCAAACAAATCGGAAAGATGTGTTCGCAAGCGAATAAACGTATATCTCGGCGACGACGGGATCTCCATGAAATGTGAAGACAATGCCAAACAACGGAGAAGATTGAGTTTAGTTTTATCCGTGGCCGATTTCTTTCCCTCGTAAATTATGACCTCATCAACGTGGATGGATATCTCACCGAACACCACGGGGCGTACGCCAAGACGACGATATCTCGACGAGGACCAAGAAATTCTCGTTTATTTGACAGCGTCGCGCGGACCCCATAAATCTCGCGAAGGATCTCCGTGTGAATGGGAACGCACGAAATTGGCAGGTCGTGCCTTCAATTACGGTGATAAGGGGGGAATACCATGCCGTTATGACGTATCGCTGACACGTCAATTTGCCTTCACGATACTCCTATTCCTTTCCTTTTAAACGTGTGCGGGATACGTTTCGTTATCCCGCAGTAATTATAGCCAAATATTCGATTAGTAAGTATACCGTCATTTTAACGAGAACGAAGCCACGTAATTTATAAAATTATCATTGTATATCCGATACCGCTACGCAACTCTATTACGGCAAATTCCGAGAGGCGGTTCGAGGAGGGCGATAGTAAGAGCCCTCACGAATCCCTCCTTCGATGTTCTTCGAGATTTCAAGAATTTTGGGTTAGGGTCCCGTACTTTCTCTCTTGCGGTGATTCACAAAGCCCGCCCGCTCAAAAGCCCGCCCGCCCGTCGCTCGACTTCGGCTTTCTTCTCTCCTCTCGAGTCACGAGTAGGTATACCTGAAGGTACATAGATACCGTGTAATACTCGGTATATACGGCACCTGTAGCTACGCCGTAACATTAGAGAAAACGATAAGTTAGACGTATTCCTCCACTTAACGAAACAAAAATAAATAAAAATTCCTTATCATTTTCCTTACGTGAGGATTTACTCTCAAATATCGGTTTCTCCAAATTCGACGACTCCTTACGGTTTCTCGAAGAAGAAAAATCGGCGCGAAACCTTATACAAGATTGTCTCGCGAACTTCGAAATAAGACACCGGAGCGAACTGCAAAGTCACTCATCGGCGGAACTTCGGAGATGAGGGAGGAGGGATCGGAAGGTTCAATTTCGAAATTCCGTCGCGCTCATTATTTAGCGCTCGCACCCCTCGTTGCCCGCAGGCGTCACATTTCAAGTATAGGGGCTTTGATACGCGTGGAGTAGGTGCCGCACATTACATCCCCCTGTGAATATACGGTGGCATAATTTTCCACGGAAAACGAGCACTTCATGAGATTTCGTTCCTCGCTAAAAATAAAACAGAGGAATCTCGAATGGGAATCGAAATGCTGCGCGTTCGCTCTCACGGGGCACTTCGAGGCTGCTACAAAAATTCGAGCGCACAACCCCTCGTATCTGATTCGATAGCGAGATTATTCGCGCGCGAAAAGTAAGACTGAAATCTGTTAAAACTTTTGTTCAGACCCAATGGAAACCTCCGCGATAAATTCGCGCCAATACATTTAGCTAGTTCTCATGAATTTTTTATTTTCAGGAAAGCCTCGGGCGTCCTCATCTCCGCCCTTTACTTCCTTCGTCCCCCCTCCGCCTCACGAGCTTAAAATGCTCAGCCTCTCTCCCTCCGCGCACCCCGTCACGAACTACGCGCGAAAAATTGGAATAAGCGATTTTCAATCTCGTTACGATTTCTCGAGGCGTGCTTAGGTATAGTATGTATGTATGTATATATGTACAAAAAGTCTTGCGAGAAGTCGAGAAAGGAAAGAAGAGAGAGAGAGAGAGAGAAAGGCTGCGGTCGCATGAGTCACCCCACGCGCTGCGATTTGCGTCGAGAGGAGCCAACAGACCCCCTCGTACCCTTTTTGCGATATGCTCCCCTCCACGGCAAACAGGACCAGAACCTCCTTTCGTGCTCGTAGAAGCGGAAAGCGAGATATAACGGGTGGCGGCGCGAGTCGTCGTCCTTAGCCTCTGACAAATGACACCGGCTACCCTTAATATCGCTTGTCCACGGCACGCCGTCGTAATAAACCGAAACGTGGTACAGCCCCGACAGAGGCGGGGAGCCACGGGAGGTCAGGATTACGGACGGGTAAACTTTGAGGAGATTTTATGAAATTCCGTACTGACCCCGCGCTTTCTACGATCGATGTTAAGGTGCCGGTAAACACGCGGGGTTCGGCGAGTCCCGAGCAATGCTCGCCGATGTCAACGAGGCTTTAAGATCGAGCCCGAACATTCGGATTTTGGCGAATACCGAGCGACCGCTCGGTGACCACCGAGGGACAGCTCTACCCGGCGAAGACCGAGTAGTCTGAACTCGGAAGGTCGGTTCTTACCTGAGGCTTATAAATAAATGCAAACTTCTTCAATGTTCTTAAAATGCATGTGAGTTATTTGCAAAAGTCGAGAGAGCATCCTGAACGAATACTTCGGATGCAGCGTTTACACAGTGCTTCTTTAGTTATAACTGAACGTTATTCCCATACGCATCGATGTAATATTACAAGTACATTTTTTCAACTTTTATAATAGCAGTGTTCCATCGCACCTTAAGCGGACGTCTATATCGGTTCTTACCGTTCATTATTATCGCGATAATTAAATTTAGAGTTAATCCCGCCATCCGTCGCAATGGCGAGACGAGTGGTATGTTTCGATGAATCTAGGCTGTTATTGAGCTTGCAGCCCCGTCAACCTTTCCTTGAAGAGGATTATAATTATCAAACCGGTTGTCGGCTGAGAATAATCTTCTGGGTACTAAAAGTGAAAGAGTTGAAAAATCAGAGAAAAATTGCATCGATCAAAAAAAAACTTTTTAAAATAATTTTATTTGCAATTGATTTAAACAAATGACGTATTTTCATAGCTGGCCACTTTTTAAAAATCTGAAAAAAAGCAAGCATATACTTTGATATCCTCTCTTTAACGACAAATAAACAAAAATAACGACACTTTAAAATTGACGACACAAAAATTAATTGAAGTTGACGCCGCGTCGGCCTCGCCGCGTCGGCCCCACCGCTAGCGTGTCGCCAAGCCAGTCGAACCCACCGACCGTTGGCTGGTGGCGGGGCCGACGTGCCAATTCCGACGCGGCGTCAACTTCAATTAATTTTTGTGTCGTCAATTTTAAAGTGTCGTTATTTTTGTTTGTTTGTCGTTAAGGAGAGGATATCAAAGTATATGCTTGCTTTTTTTCAGATTTTTAAAAAGTGGCCAGCTATGAAAATACGTCATTTGTTTAAATCAAGTGCAAATAAAATTATTAAAAAATTTTTTTTTTGATCGATGCAATTTTTCTCTGGTTTTTCAACTCTTTCACTTTTAGTACCCAAAAGATTATTCTCAGCCGACAACCGGTTTGATAATTATAATTTAATGAAAAAAAAGCAGCGTTATTTTTCAAGTGGCTGTAAAACCAACAATTTTCAAAATTTTGAAAAATTCTTCGAGATACGGTTAAACATCGACAAAGACTACAATATATCCAAATTTGAGCAAAATCCGAAATGTTACTCCAAAAAGTGTCCGATTTGGTATGGAATGACCCGCACTGCATATGATCGAAAGGAACGAAACTGAAGAAAATTGTTATATCAAGTCCTTCAACCAAAATCCCGGCCGACTGCAAAGATTTTTTTTCTTCTCAAAACAAACTGCAACCTGTTCAATTTCTCTGCACGTATGCTCCAACTTTTTAAAAAATCAATGCTGTATCATCAATAGCAGTATCTATTTGAATGGGTATTGCGAGAAACGGTTCATTACCATTCGTCCGACTCGGGAAAGGTGGGGGACTGCGAACTCATTAGTAGTCTAGATTCGCGGATACAGACCGCCTGCCTTGTTATTGTGACCGACGGTGGGATTAACTCTAGATTGGCGATTATAATGAAGTGGGGTGTGTTTACGACTGCTCGTCTCCTTTGATGTGCCACGAAAGACCGACAAACTACGGGAACGGCGAATACTTGGACGAGCACGACATTCGGCCATCGGCGAGTAGCGAGCAACCCGTGTACACACTCGGGATTCGCCGAGCAGTCGCTCGGTGTTCGCCGAGTACCGAGTGTCTACCCACCCTGTTTGATAACGGGAACCAAGCGAACAATACATTTGGCCATCGGCAAACAGCGAGCAACCCGTGTACACACGCGGCATTCGCCGAGCTTTCGCTTAAAGCCTCGTTGACATCGGCGAGCATTGCTCGGGACTCGCCGAACCCCGCGTGTTTACCGGCACCTTTACGCGTCTTGGGAGCAAACCCGTGTGGTGAGTGCTTAAATGACTGTATGTCGAGGTCGGATTTAAAGGCCTGGAGAGGTAAATTTAATCTTGCTTGAAGTATAGTGTAATCCGAGTCGTAAAATCAAAAGCATTCCTCGAGGAGGAGGAGGAGGGAAGAGAATTCTTAGTAAAACTGTACGCCTTAAATTGATCAAAGGTAGCTCCTCTCCCAGGATCAAAGCGTGGTTCTCTCGATTCGTATACCAAAAGGTGTCCCGTTGTAAGGAACGCCGGGGAAGTACCTACATAGTTGCGAAAACTACGCAACGACGGAATGAATGAGAGAGGACTTTAATCTGAAGATAATTTCTACTCTGTATTCTCTTTCTCGTGCCGGCCAAACTTGCGTAATTTGAAATTGTGCGCCGCAACCCCGCTGAAAGGCTCGAGCCGAGATTACAAGAGACTGTCAAGTGCGCCGCAGTATACCGATTCGGGCGGCGAGTCATCAAAACCGGCGTGCAGTACCGGCCGAGAATTAAATAAAATTAATCTAATAAAGCGCGTAATCGTACCTACTTTGGACTCGTTACACTGAGAGAAATGATTGCTGTGTACAAAAAAAATATTCTCTTCGTTCAAAAAAATGATAGATATAATTTCGGAATCAAGCCATGATTTTCTTCGTGCAAGAAAATGTTTGATAGACTCGTGTAACTGTTTCTTTCTTTCAGCAGAAAGAATTTCTCGCTCACACGACGGTATTCTTGCGTCAAGGATATATATTCTTCGATGAAGAATCTGTATTCTGAAAAATTTGCAAGATCATGTGTTCGAGGAACTTTTTTTCAACGCTAGTAATTAGTTCTCTCAATGCAGAGGACAGGGTACCCACGAAGGAGTTTTCACTTCCAAAACACGCGAATAAATTTGTCCGGCATCGCTGGCGGCCCTCTCCCTTAATTTCATTTAATCCGGCCGAAAAATCCAGACATCACGAGTCGAGCTCAACGGGATGCTGTACGCGCACGAGCCCCGTGCCGGAGCAGGCGAGATCGGATTACCGAGCAAAAACCGTCGAAACGAATTTACGGGGTACCTCGCGCAAAAAACCGGGCCGCGAGCCACGCCTGGATGTCCCCGCTAATCGAGGGACAATTCGAACGGGGCGCGTTTCCCTGCTCGTTAGCTAAATTCGGCGCGCATTGCGTTAAAGGGTGTAACGACGCGAGCGGATAATCCTCTCGGCGGGAGGTCGCAGACGCGCCTAGCTCGGCCATATAACGGTTCCAATAAAGAGTGTCGCCCGAGTTAATTAAGGCAACTATGTAATTGGTTGTTTGAATAATTGCCAATTAAAGGCGAATCTGTCGACGCGCGGCAGACGCTCGCGTCGTACGTCCTAGACGCGCGCCGCTTTGTACCACGTCACGTCGAGCGACGACGTCGAGAATAACGACGCCTGCTCGAGACGCGACGCGGGTAGGTATAGGTATCCGACAACGGCCATTTGTCGCAACGGCAAATCGCGACTCGCGCTGTACGCATATACGCGCCGGATTGCGAAACGAGCGGATTTAAACCACTGCGAGTGATTCATTCGGCGAATTCCTTTATCTCGGAGCGGTTAGTCTATAAAATGTACTGACAATGAGAGAAAGAATTGCTGGTGGAAAAATGTTTTCTTCGGTCAAAAATAATTAGTATAATTCTAGGATCAAAATACGGTTTTCTTCGCGCAAGAAGATATTTAACAGGCTTGAATAATTGTTATTTCTTCGCGCGGAAAGAATTTCTTGTCCCAACGAAGGTGCACGCAACAAAAAAGAGCAATCTTTACAATTTCATCCAGTAGCGCTGAGATTCGAGATATCTACGTGTAAAATCAACACTCACGCGTAAACTAAGCATCACTGATAAGAATTGCACCCAGGCATCCACTATAAACTTTATCGCGCGAATAGCACCAACGAATCAGTTTAAAGGCAATGGATTAATTCGGGGTTGATGAAGTGATAATTACACAAAAGTCGCAGCTGCCCTGTCGATCGTTCGGCGAGGTACGTTAATTAATTAAATTCCATTTAAAATCGAAGCCATGCGAACCACTGCCAATTCGGTTGTCATTTAACGAAACAATAATTAATCGGAGCACGGAACTTCGTTCACATTAACCCTTTAAGTTTTACTGGGAGAATAGTTTCCCACCAGACCTAAGTCTCCTTGCTGATGTTTTAATGAAAAACTAATACTACACAAGATAAATGTAAATTCTAATGCACATGAGAAAATAATATAAATAAGTACTTAACTATAATTTTAAAAAATATGAAAACACTTTTTTCATGGCAAGAAATATTATATACATAGAAAGAGAGTTCATATAATGTGTTTTAAAATGTGTCCCAGTCTTCTGCCACTTAAAGGGTTAATTAATCGATACCGGAAAAATAAACTGTATTCTATACGGCGTATAAACCTTCCACATCGGATGCGCATATATCGCATCCTGAGATCCGCGGCGATCCGCTTCATCCTATCCGCCAAGCCAACGCGACGTCGACGACTGATACGCCGCGCGAGGGTCGACGATCGCGGGCGGTACAACGATAAACGGAGAACGTGACCAAAGTTACGGTGATAAAATCGGATGCTGGATCTGGGAGCGCAAATACGCTCGCGTTAAATGTCTCTTTATACGTTTATTCGGATGAAACAACCCCTTTCCGGGAGGGAACTATTTTATCTCAGCTTTTTGTGGAGTGTCGAGCGGTTTTAGGTCATTTTCCGATATGAAACTTTTTCGCGGGATACACGAGTTGCCGCGTTATTTTACGGGACAACGTTATATTTCGTCGCGCAATCGTGAAAGCTGTTTGGTAATTCTTACCGGGCCAGCTATAAATGAAAACGCGTGCAATTTTAACGAGAACGACTGGAATCGGGCCGGAGGAATTTGACGATCGATTTCCGGGGATGTAATTGCGTCCGCGGGTCGACGTCGATTTTCGTTAAAAAATTCATCGATTCGAATGCACTTTCGGGCGAAATGCGGAGTGCACCGACGATTCCTGATCTCGAGAAAATACATCCGATGGAATATATTTCGAGAAATCGTGCCATCAAGAAACTCGATAGATTCGAGATCAGAAAGAAAAGAACGCTACGAACGTCTGCCGCGGTAACGCGATAAATTCGCACGACGGACGCGCGATCGCCTCGCGTGTGACGCCTCGAATTTTCCGGAACGATTTGAATTTCCTTCGAGAACGCGAGTAGCAGTTGTAAAATACAATCGTAAAAAGCGGAAGCCTCCGGTGGAGCTCCGCAGCTGGATCCCTCGGAGATGTGGAAGATGTAATAAATTCCCTCCTCTCGTGTCGTTTATCGCGATTTCATATACCCACCTATACCACCGCTGACACGCGATATATCAATTCTCCGAAGAACGCGCAACTCGCGCGATGAGAACGCGGAGTCGCGCGAATATCTCGGCGGTGGGGGTGCTACATTTTTTGAATCCCCCGACACTCGTAAGATATTCCCTGTTACCTATACGCGCGCAAACCTCGGAAGAGTGACTGATTTTTAATCACGTTCGAGGATCCTCCTCTTCGCTTCACTGAGAAAAAAAAATTAATTCGCGGCAATTTTCACACCCACGATTTTACAATTCTAAACTCGGCTCGATTCGCGACGAAAAATCGCGAGCCTCTCGCGTAGATCGCGATTCGGGACGCTCGAAAAATCTGTGCGATCTTAAACGCGCCCGCGATCTTTCGAGATCCGCGCGATCGTCCGGATGACCAACTTCGAGGCGCGCGGTTCGGAGAACTGTCAGAACTGTAACGAGAAGGAGAGAGCTACCCCTAACGCGCGCCACCTGAAGCCGCAGGGGGTCCTTCGGGGGAGTCTGTGAGCCAGGAGCCGTTACCATGGAGACGCGCGCGTGCCGCTCGCACTGACGCGCACGCGCCCCTACCCTCCTCGCAACAGGTCTTACCGAGACAGCGGGTAACACGGGATCGAGATCGCGATTCGAGCCTCCCTCGTTTCGAGAGAGAGATATGAGGATATTCCATTGCCGTATTCCGCGCTCTTTGAGGAATACGCGGGGAGTCGTGAGAGAGGGATCGATGTTCCTGGAATTCATTTCATAGCGGTGAACATTAATTTTCATAATCACGTATTGGATCACTCGATATACTTACACTGATAAAAAAATGTACTTGATCGAAATAAACGTGCCTTTGAATAGTCCCAAGAGTGTATTTATTCGATTTCAATGAATATCGGTTGGACGCAAATATTAATATTATTGAATTAATTAGATGTTACTCAAATCAAATCAATATTCATTTAAATCGAATAAATATGCTCTTGGGACTATCCAAAGGCACGTTTATTTCGATCAAGTACATTTTTTTCTCAGTGTACCTACAATTGGACTAAATGTAATACAATTTTGTTTTTTTACAGTGTATAGTATTTAACCGAATTCATAACTGTCCCATCACTACATTTTTTATCCCTCGTACATTCTGTGACTGGTTCACTGAGAGAAAAGAAGATTAAACATTATTCCGTTAGAAGGATAATCTGAGTACGAAAGGTAAAATAGGTCAAAAATTATCCTTCCAGGGTTTAAAATTTAACCTTCCTTAGCATAAGTTTTTTTATCTTTTTTACCTTTCGTACTCAGATTATCCTTCTAACAGAATAATTTGTAATCTTTTTTTTTTCTCAGTGTTGCTAGATTTGGACGCATCACTTTTCTCAGTGCAATCGTTAACAGGACAGTTAACGACGTTTCCTCTCCTATATTTCGCCTGAACTTTTCCCGATTTCTTCGGTACGTCGGGCGCTTAATGTGAAAATGAAGGGTTGCTCAAAGTGGAAGTACGTGGGTAGCTAATTGGATCTCGTCTTGCGTTCAAAAGAAGAAGGAGTGTATCTCGAGTTTCTCGCGAGAACGAGGAGCGCGCGAAGCGTCGTTCGCTCGCGATGGCATCGGGGTCAAGAAGCTTCCTCGAATCGCGCGGCCTTGCGCTTCCGCGTGATACTCGTATTACGTGGTGTGCGCGCGTGTAGGACGCTTCACGAAGAGACACCGTTCGAATTCCGTTTGACCCCGTAAATAATCTATTCGCGAGATCGGTTCGGGAGACTCGCTCTCGAACACGCGTGATGCATACAGGCGCGGAAAGATTGATACCAGTAAATTTTACAGTGTTTACAATAAAAGAGGTACGCATGAGGGTTTTCGGATTTTCTTACAGCGTGCGGTACGGTAATTTTTCTTCTGATAACATTAAATTCAGATGGTATTCACTAGAATTAACTAGTTTCCAAAGAAAAATTATTTTTTAGCACAATAGGAATATTCGAAAATCCTCATACGTGTACCTCTTTATTGTAAATACAGTCAAATTTACTGGTATCAGCCTTTCCATGGGGTAATTATCGGCTCGAGAAACGAAACTTTACTCTGTACGCGCGCGCGCGCAACGAGAAACGAGGTAATATGTAGACAATACCTACACGGAGAAAAAGAATTAGCTGGATCTACTAATAATTACTTTGCAGAATCGCAAGTAATCACTATATCGTCGGCTTCACATGAAAAGTGCATAAGTCCAAAATGACTGTTTTCACAGTAGACTAAAGAAACTGTTTAAAATTAGTGTCTCTTATTCTAAGAAGTTCAGAAGCTATACATGGGATTATCAAACAAAAGTTCAAACTTTTAGATAAACAACTTGACGATAAAATACTTCCAAAAACCAGTTTAATTTGCAAGATGGCTTGTTTCTTACATAATCGACAGTCATTTTGGACTTATGCACTTTTCATGTGAAGCCGACGATATTTACATCAATTTGATCTTTTGCCATATCGGTTTGATATTTCTTCCTTGCAATCATATGTACCTGCTATTCCATATGCTTATGGAAGGGAGAGATATCTAATTAATGTATTAAAAGATGTCATTGATATAAATAAATAATTACTCGCGAGCCCGCAAGTAATTCTCAGTAGATCCAACTAATTCTTTTCCTCTGTGTATAATCTCAGATCGAGGCTAGACGATAATTATTTGATCGATCGATAAAATTCGTTCCATAGTCACGATCGTCTTCACCTGAAATGATTTCCATCGTATGTTCATCTATTAATCGATTGGACAAAGTTTGATCAAGAAATGTCAAAGCGTATCGCTGATATAACCACGGTCATGAATATGAAAAAAACAAAAAACAAAAAGCAAAGCGCCAAGAATAACGCACAGAAAGCGCGACGAACTGGAGAAACGACTCGCGAGGAGATAGAGACAAATTCACATTTAATAGAGCGAGGACGAGCGACGCACTAGTTAAGCGTCAACCGTGCGACTAGCGTCAGGCTCGAGACTAATACGAATCGCGTGTTCCGAAAGCGTCGCGAGCAGCCGCCGCCGTCGCACTCTTAGTCCGTCAGATAGTGACAGATTCTGGTGCCCCATTTTCGCATACAAGCCTCGAAGAGGGTTGAAAAGTACTTCGATTTTTTAAGTAGAATGAAGGGAAATTTACGAATGGTCCCTGGGGATAACATATGGAAAATTCGATTTTTCTTAACAAAAAAATAAAAGGTGACTCTTTCCCATTTCTTCACGCAAGCCTTGTTTACTAAATGATTAATTAATAAAACATGGCTTTGGAAAACCAAAGGCTTCTAATTCCATCTAATTTTCCATATGTTATCCCCAGGGACCATTCGTAAATTTCCCTTCATTCTACTCAAAATCGAAGTACTTTTCAACCCTCTTCGAGGCTTGTACGCGAAAATGGGGCACCAGAATCTGTCACTATCTGACGGTCTATCTTCCTTAACGGAGCGCGCGAACCCCGATACAGTATTTACCTCGATCCTCTATATTTTCTCGACTCTCGAAGAGCCACGCTCTGGCTCTACAACTCGCACGCGCACGATTCACCAGCTCCGACCGCGATCCTCTCCGACCTTCGACACCACCCCTGACACGCATCGATTCACACATGAATAGTAATAACGCGCGCTTCGAGTTCGACTCGACCAACGGGAAAAAACACAATGCCATCAGCTTAATTGCGTTTCTGCGCCGCCGCTGTATCGCCGCAACGGGAGCGGGGCGACACTCGCGAAATCGCGTCATTGCAAAATCGCGCGTTGCACACGTGCGGCGCCCGAGAGAAAGCTAATCGAAGTGGCATCCGAAACGATAAACTGCCGTCGTCCTCGACCTTCCGCGCGTGTGTTGAACCGTGTAAATGTACGATACGCGCGGTGGACGCATGTGCGACGTAATATGTACAGGGTGTTCGTCATTCGCGGATTTATGGATGTATATATGAGAGCGAGGATATTGGGTGTGATATACGGTGACGAGAAAAGAAATCGGCGATAAATTCCTTCAAAAGAGAATAAACGACTCATCGAAAATTCGACGTTACGTCGAAGAGCGATCGATCGAATTGGAGCACACCTTCCGAGGGATCCGTTGCCCAAAATTAAAAACCAAGGCACGCGCCTGGGATCTCCTTGTACACGGATACACGCCTCCTCGCGCTCGCCGTGACTTTCACCGAAATAAATCTCGATGACGCCGGATTTCGCGCGTAGCGATACATCGACTTGCAAATCGCTCGGTATAAAAAGCTCGCTACAACGCGCTCGCGTCGCGTGTGTATATAATACACTGAGAAAAGTAACCTGGTCAATCTGATCAGAATCCTGGAGACCGTAACCAAATCGTTTGGTGAAATATGAATCCTTCATCTGTCTAGTTAGACTGATCAATTTCTGATTAGAATAACTAGACACACGGAAAAAAAAAACAGACGAGCTCATTTTTCAAGAATTTGTACATACCGAGAAAACTGTATTGTGTACTGCCGAAACATCTTTATCTGCTGCTGTCTGCGGTACATACTTAGTACAGTTTCCGCTGTACAAATTTTGGAAAATGAGCTCCAGTCTCAGCGCTACTGGATGAAGTAGTAAAAATTCCTGCTTTGTTTTTTCCTGCATGTAGTTAGAATAACGAAATATTTGGTTCAACTTACTGGTATTTTAGTTAGAATAACTATAGACTCGTTTATCCAGCCGGTTTTATCATTTTGATCAAGTTACTTTTCTCAATGTACGGTCGACCCGCGTCAAACGACTAGAATCAAGGGGCCAACTTCGCAGGGTTTCGCGTACGGAGAAATCCCCTCAATTTTAATCCGATGTATCGCTGATCAATTATAACGGCGCTATTCTCCGAATTCTCTCGTTAGATCGTCAGCTGGCAGACACATAAATCGATCGGGCACTTGGCGAAGATCCTACTGTAGCTCCACGATTCCCGAGGTCTCTCTCTCTCTCTCTCTCTCTCTCTCTGCCGATCTGCGCAGTTTCCTCCGTCGCGAATTTCTCTCCCACCTCTCGCGCGAAACCAGTTCCTACCAAAACCGTCGGTCGTTACCGAACGTTGCGTAACGCAACCTTGGCGGTTGCAAGTTCTATATAGAGGGGCAAGAAAGTTCACGCCCGTCCCTCCCTCTCTCTCTCCCCCTCTCTCTTTCTCTCTCTATTCAGCGGCGCCTCAGCGAATTGCGAGGGACTCCACGCGCGCCACGCGGCAAAGAAAGCAAATTAGCGAAGTTTTCGAAAGGAAGACGCGCGCCGTGCGGTCAGTCCGCTCGCTTCCGGGGACGCTTTGAAATCCGAGCGTGTGTGTGTGCGTACGGAGGCCGAAGCGAGACGGCACGGAGGCGTCCGAGCGCCGGGCAATTATTCTACGCGAGACCACAAATAGCTCTCTCTCTCGCGCAATGACAATGTGTCGCGGGATGGCCTCGCGCCACGGCGGCCTACTGACATCAGGCTCCGATTCGGATACGACAATAGAACGCGGGTTTCAATGTCGGAGAGCCGAAACTACCTTTCGACGATGGCGCAACGCCCGTGGCGTCGCGCGTGCTTTCCTTTCGAGCGACGCTCCTCTGTCCGCGCGCGAAGCGCAGGTGTCCGATGATAACGAGCGAGCGGCCGGGGTTCGAGTTTCGCTACACGCGGGTGAGTCGAGGAGACTCGACTCGACTCGTCGAAACTCACGGCGCAGAGGAGAGCTCCGTTTTTGTAACGCAAGATCTTCTCGTCCGTTCGAGGTCGACGGGTGTATCGGGATTTGCGGAGAGGAATATAAGGATAACGAGGAAATGAGAGAGAACAGCGAGCATCAAAGTACACGATTCGGCGGTGGGGGATGTGAGTCGCGAGAGATCTCGTATTCAACGCCCTACCCCGACCCGCATTACCTGTAAACTAATTCCGCAGTGGAAGATCAAAGTGCAATTCGGTCTTGCCAAAAAAAAAATATTCATATTTTTAAATTCAATTTGCAATCCGTAGGATCTACACTGAGAAAAAAATGTACTTGATCGAAACAAACGTGCCTTTGGATAGTCCCAAGAGTGTATTTAATCGATTTAAATGAATATCGATTTGATTCAAATAACATCTAATTAATTCAATAATCTAATATTTGCGTCCGACCGATATTCGTTTAAATCGAATAAATACGCTCTTGGGACTATCCAAAGGCACATTTATTTCGATCAAGTAAATTTTTGTCTCAGTGTATATATACATATTTGACACACTGAGAAAAAAAAGATTAACAATTATTCCGTTAGAAGGATAATCTGAGTACGAAAGGTAAAATAGATCAAAAATTATCCTTCCAGGGTTTAAAATTTAACCTTCCTCAGCATAATTTTTGATCTATTTTACCTTTCGTACTCAGATTATCCTTCTAACAAAATAATTTTTAATTTTTTTTTCTCAGTGCATACCACGAGAAAGAAAATTTGCGAGAGAACAATTATTCGCTGAGTTATGAACGCGTTGCTCCCTACGACATTGTGACGTCATCGAAACGCAAGAGAGACGCGCTTATGCCAAGCAACGAGTGCGATAGAGATAGGCTTATCGCGTGATGACGTAGCTGCATTTCAAAGTGTTACTCTCCGGCTCAAATGAGGCCTAGAATTAAAAACGAAAAAATATGGGGTGGGATAAATATTTTGCCCATTTTTGAATCCGCAATAAAAAAAATGTGTGGGAAAACAGAGTGTCGAATGCATATCCCATCTTGGGTTAATACGATCTAAACTCTAGTCCGAAGGCCGTCCAGCAAGGATATCTCAAAAGGATATATATCCATCTGACTTTCCCGATACGTCCCTAACGCGCTCCACCTTGAAGAACCGGAGCGAAACTCGGTCGTTAAAGGAATATCCCATACGTATAACAATCCCGATACATCTCTATACCGCGTGTAAACACGCGCGCGATTGAAACGAAACGGATCGACGAGAAAGATCTCGAGGAACGTCAGCCACCGGTGCATCTTCCCCGCGGCGAAGCTTCCCTCTAAATCTCGAAGGAGTCGCGCCAAATTGGTGCATCTCTCCCGACGCGGCGACATCTCTGGCGATTCGAGGAGAACCGCGCGGCGAGGCCGAAGAGTGCTCTCCGGTACGCGCGCACCAATTCTAGCTGCATGCGCGTAGCTCTCTCTCTCTTTCTCTCTCTCTCTCTCTCTCTCTCTGCCTACGCTTGGTATTCGTATCTCGCTCCGTGTCCTCGGGCGCGGAGCGCACGCACACCTACACGCGGCCAGAGATAGAGTGACTAAAGCCCTGCTATCGGGCGTCCCGCAGTGAGCGGGCCCCGGAGGCTGGAGTTTATTAGCTCAACCCCCGAGCAGCGATGGTTGCGAGTGTACCGCGAGCGCAAACAATTTTATCTCTCGCGATTTATAATGATTGCAGGTGGAGGTTTGCCTCGCTGCTCTATTTTATATACGTGGAGTGATACGCTTTGGGCTTCGCAATGGTAACTGGGTTTTGCGGCTGCCTTCCGTTGGTGCTGGTATTATTTTTGAATGCGTTCCATCTTCGTATAAAATGATGGCATCTCCTGTACTTCACAGTTTAAAACTTTCTACCATTTCTTTATCTCCAGTCCCGGTAATTATTGATGTACGTAGTTGATTTGGCTGTGTCGTAATTTCGATAGATTCGCAAGTGAATGTCATTGCATTGTTCTTCGTTAACAAAACGACAAGTCTTCTTTTATTCTTTATATTTATAGTATCATTTTACGTATCAGTTTGATAGGAATAAATGTACTTTGAAACAATCCCGCAGTTATCACCTAGTACTGAACAAATTATTATTTAAATTATATCTCCCTGTGTGCGAATATTTCATTGAAAAATAGTGAAGAGCATTTCTCGAGAACCATTACGTCAACTGCATTTAATCCGTTGATTATTAATACGAATATAGTCGGTTTTAGTGGAGCAAACGGAGGAGAGCGTTATATGGTGCAAATAAAAAAATATTAGATGTAGGTACGTTTTACAGGTTTTTGTGATAATATTTTCAACGCCTACTACAGCTGTGCTGTGTCGGTTGAATTTCTTATGGGAAATACGACTTGCGTCGTTTTACTTCACAGCTACACACACATACATACATATCGGCATGGGACGTCATTGAAATGGCTCGCATTATGCTACGTTGCACGGGTGCTCGTTCAACGATTGATATTAGAGCAATCCACGCGTTTGAAAAGCGATACACTCGTATGACATAAAAATCCCGCGCTGCTAAATTCGAACGAAAAAATAAAAAAAAAACCTCGTTCTCCAACGCTAAACTGCTTCGGCGCCGTCGCTGCCGCCCCTCTCGCACCCTTCGACCGCTCGATATGCGATACAGAAAACATAGGGGTGCCTACAATTCCCGCGGTCATGCCGCCTAACCGTCCCTACAAACGGAATACGGTTCTCGGTCATTATAAAAAAGGGCCACTTGTCTCGCAAACGACCGCATACAGTTGTAAAACAATAGCGCGCGGAACATCATCCCTTGTTCAATTCGTGATGCTCGGAAAAACGCGTAAGCCATAATCGAAGGTCCGAGACGCTTTAAAACGCTCAAACCCCTAGATGCAAGTGTGAAAAATGTCACTCCTGTGCGTAAGTCGGCTCTCGCACAGACCCGAATTCAAATTATAATATTATATAAACTGTATTTTGATTGTAAAGCGTAATGTTCTTTAAGGAAAAGATAATAATTTTAAATATTATACATGCTTTTTCATATTGCACTAAACATATTTATCATCAGAAAATTAAAATAGATTTACATTTATTTTTCATAACTCGAATGTGAGGAACTTGCATGATTTTTTTTTATTGGCTTATAAAATAGAGTAAAAAATTACAATTTCAACGGTATATAAACTTATGGTGTTAACATATCGGATACCTTCACAAATTTGAGTTAAAAATGTAGCGTTTGAAAGAGCCGCGCAAACGGCGAAAAGCAATGTGTGACGTCACGCAACAGTAAAAACGTCTAGGCCAATCATGCTGCGTTCTGGGTCGGGACGTGGTTTTGGCGTTTAAGGCACGATTAATTAATTCTTTTTCTCTAATATAGTTACATCTTATTAAAAAATACAGTGCTCCCTGGTTTTTATAACACGATAGCTTCATTCAGTGAAATTTTCAAGGAAACAAAAATTTCATGCAAGTTCCTCATTGTAGTATTTCATTTTACTGCCGGGTCCCACAGACCCGACCTATACCTACGCCAAAGGGTTAACGCCGTTTTGCGAAACGATTCTCGCAATGCCGCCTCCTCCTCGAACGTATGTAAAAATTTCATCGCGCGAACATAGAAGAAAATATTCCTCGCGGTTCGACGAGGACACACGATCCAGTTTCCGAGTCTTTCCGCGAGAAGGTTTGGCGGAAAACGACGCGATAAGAGGAAACGACGAAGAATAGGAAAAAAGGCGATGGGTGATCCGATCCGGTCAATCGTCCGCATGGGACTTGAAATGGTAGGCTACCTCTACTCCGCGCGCGTGTAAGCGCGCGGGCAAAACGGAAAGCCGTAAAGAGGCTCGACGCATGGGGCGTCCAAGTTCGATGTGAATGCCGGTGAGCGAGATACGGATCGCTGCGTTAAATGCACACAATCGGGCAAGCAGGCGTGTAATTACTTGATGCATGCGACAGATAGAAGACGGTTGAGGCGTGGCTTCTACCACCTTATATACCTATATATATATGCGAACGAGTATTTAATAGGAATTATATACCTACATATATATCATTGTATTATATATACACTGAACAAAATATTCAGCTAATCCGGCAATATTTCTGGCTGCCTCAGATATTATTTGGTGACAACTAGAAAAATATTGCTAGCGTAGCAAGAATTCTTGCTATTGCGAAGAAAATTATCACTGCAATTACTATAATTTTTCTAGTTGTGACCAAATTTTTTTTCAGTGTATGTACTAGCTGACCCGGCGAACTTCGTACCGCCTCAGAATCAATAAATGTTGTGTTAACTTAAAAAGCGAAATGCATTTTAATTACATTTAAATTAATGTAATTCACTTTGCAGCGAGGCATTTGCTTTATTGAAACGAATCGAAATGATTCGCGTAGCATTATGGCACTCGGGTCGATTCCCTTCATTGAAGCACCTTGTGATACGCGATACTGATTCAAATTTTTTGGATTTTCTTACTTTTCAATACCTACGCGAGGAAACTTCTCTAGAAAAATTAATTTCTTAATACATTTTTTTCTCCTAAACTTTTCAAATGTTTTAATACTTATTCTGCTATTCGTGGCGGAGACAAAGTCCAAGAGTCAAATGTCATAGAAATCTGTCCAGCCGTTCTTTAGTTATAAATAGTGTAACTAACCCGATTTTGTTATATATATATATAATATATATAGATAGATATATAATTCCCATATATTATGTCAAAGTATATAAATCCGTGCGATCAAGTAATGAAGAATAAAGGAAAAGTGCACGCGAAGCGCGTGATGTGTGATTACTAATCGCGACATGTGAGCCCGCGCGACTGGCATCGCGGCAAAACCTCCAGCGCGGCGTCGCGTCGCGGTCCTCTCTCCGCGACGGAGAACGCGGGGACCGGCTCGAGGCGAGGAAAGCGAGGAAATCGGAGAGCTACGAGACCGCTGCAGACCCGCCATTTTTACGCCGAGGTCTCGCAAAGCCCGACCACCGATCCCTCGGTCAGTTCTGACCAACCGCGGCTGGAGAGCAGCACGCCGATATCGCGGCATCCGCGCGAAACCGAAGCGTTCCGAGTGAAACTTCACCGAGAGCATGAAGGACCACCGGATGCGATCCTCGCGTCGCTTTGATGCGCTTCAGAGTCGAAGCTCGAATTATTACGGCGACGATCGACGACTCACGCGACAACGGCGTCCGCGCGCAATATGGGTGCAGCAGAGATCTCGAATGACGCGCCAGAGGCGAGAGAAACAGACGCGCGCGCGAGAGAGAGAGAGACAATTCCGTAGTTGCACTCTATCGCGGATGTTACGCGCCGACGACTCGATCCGATTTAACAGCGTGAAACTCTCGAAATGGGACGCGCGTGCATCCTTACGTGCATAACGAGTAGACATAACACAGGTGCCTCGTTAATTTCACGCCTTTCGTATCGGAGCGCGGGTTGTATAGGCTGCTTCCCTCCCCCTCTCTCAGCTCGCGGCCAAGCGATTACTTTTCATCGCTCGCGCGCGCGCGACGCCCCGCTGATACACTCACGCGTATATTTCCCGCGTGAGAAAAAAAGTATGACCAAAGTATGGCGGAAGCTCTGCAGGGAAAAGTTGAACCAAAAAAGTACGGTTCGATCCCAGACTTTCACACTGAGAAAGAAAAAAGATAAAAAATTATCCCGTTTTAGAAGGATAATCTGAGTACGAAAGGTAAAATAGATCAAAAATTATCCTAAAGAAGGTTAAATTTTAAACCCTGGACGGATAATTCTTGATCTATTTTGCCTTTCGTACTCAGATTATCCTTCTAACGGAATAACTTTTTATCTTTTTTTTTCTCAGTGCAGCCAGTAAACGATGCGCTCTTCAATTAGAGTTAGTTGTTTGTACGAGGTTGCAGTGCTGTAATCGATGTCTGTTTTCGTCAGTTGATATTATTTCAATCAATTATGTCATTAAACTCTCAAATTATTATTAGCGGACTATAATCTAGTACTGAACGAGTCACTGTAGTTTTACAATGAAGAGCCCGTAAAACAGAATTGAATCAAAAAGGCACAGGTAAGTCGAGTAAATTTTACTCTTCAGCCGATATGAAAAAATTGTCTGGCTGAAAATCTGGGATACCCACGATTTGCATAGCCGTACTCCTTTGGTTCAACTTTTCCCCGACTTCCGCCATACTTTAGCCATACTTTTTTTACGCAAGTTCGTACGGTATATCGATACCTTACTTTTTGAAAACCTCGTAAGTACAACTTTTGACAAAAATGCCATTTATAGCTTACTGCGTTAAGGTTTAAAATCTGAACACGCGCGGTAAGCTATAAATGGCATTTTTGTCAAAAATTGTACTTACGAGGTTTTCAAAGTAAGGTATCGATATCCACAAGCGAAGTAATGGAGATGAAGAGGGGAGAAGAGGTGGCGGCGTAAGAGGAGAAGGACGACGAGTATACACTGAGAAAAAAATTTACTTGATCGAAATAAACGTTCCTCTGGATAGTCCCAAGAGCCATATTTATTCGATTTAAATGAATATCGGTTGGACGCAAATATTAGATTATTGAATTAATTAGACGTTATTTGAATCGAATCAATATTCATTTAAATCGAATAAATACGCGCTTGGGACTACCCAAAGGCACGTTTATTTCGATCAAGTACATTTTTGTCTCAGTGTAGGCATCCTCTACGTCGTCTCGGCTACTGTCGTTCCAACCGCTCGGACGTATATAGATACGGTATACACACAACCGCTGGCTCGCCAGTGGAGTGTATAAGGTACTGGAGTACGTGCACAAGCGCAGGGGTCTCTACCCGAGTTCGTGACCAGAATAACGCGAACCTCGGTCCGACACGAGCAAAAGATCCGAAACGATCCGAGTAACGCGCGCGCTCCGCTCGAAATCAACCACTCGCGAACGCGGGTAGCACGACCGCGAGACCGACGCCGCCGCCGCCAGAAGTTTTGCGACGGAGAAGTCGCGGAGCGGGTATGGGAGACCATCTATTCCATTGTCTCCGGGAAGCGCGCGCGGTGAATGAAATTAAAATAGATTACGACGCGCGAGATGATCGTGAGGAGGGAAACTTGGGAGACGCGATTTACCGGTGGGATGATCGTTTATCGTACACGTCGTCGAATGTTGCTCGTGTACTGAGAACATTAATATTTCAAAATTAATTGATCGAAGCATTTGATCGCAGAAAGTACGGGGAAAAAACTCGAGGTAAGAAATGTAATGACAGTGCAGTTATGAATTCGATTAACCCCTTCAGACCTGATTTTTTTTCGCGGAGTAAACAAAATTGTTAGTGATGTTTTAGTCTTTGGGGTATTATTATATTTAAACATATTTTTGCAATCTTTATTTTTTTAATTTTCTTATATTTATGTGCAAATAGAGTACAGAGTTGTGTTTTTGCGTAACATTTTTTAATAAAATAGCTCAAATCCGATGTACATTCTCGTGTACGCCAGGTCTGAAGGGGTTAAAATACCATACCGTATAAAATTTAATTTCGCGCGCGTTAGGCGTAAATTTATCTCCTGTACAATTCTATACAGTATATCTAATATTTAACCGAATTCATTGTAGGTATAACTACATTGAGAAAAAAATGGTATATTCAATTAA
Organism: Xiphydria camelus; assembly: GCA_963678675.1. Classification (NCBI taxonomy): domain Eukaryota; kingdom Metazoa; phylum Arthropoda; class Insecta; order Hymenoptera; family Xiphydriidae; genus Xiphydria; species Xiphydria camelus. The sequence goes on along the minus strand of OY783199.1, from coordinate 24,206,441 downwards.
ATCGGTATTGACGGGTAGGAGACTGCAAAATTTGGTTGCTTTGACTGATAAATTTAGTTATAATGATTAACGGCTGTTCGAGGGAAACAGACTGCAGTCCATCCGAGTCAATTATTAGTCCAAGTAATTAAATCTGCATACGATGATCGCCAATTTAGTCAGATCCACATTTTTGTCCCCAATGTATATTCGGGGCGAGAGGAGTCTTCTCGACGGACGTTTGCCCGGTGATTTCAGAGATTAGTTTACGGGAATGGAGAAAAAAGTCCGGCAGGTGATCCGCGCCAGGTGAGCTTCGCCATTGAAACAGTTGGAGTGATCGCTCAATCAGCTGTTCTTCCGCGCGGGACCACCCTTCGTTCTGTCGGGTACAACTGACACTCGACTCGAAGCGGTCGCGAGAAGAAACGCACGGAGCGAAGAAATGACGCGTCTTGGCTGTCTGACGTGTCTTTACCGCATATAGTATAGATCGAGCGGAAGAAGATTAAAGATTTTAATAAGAAGATATGTACACTGATGGATATATTGAGTCGATTCAAAAATAATTGTTCGACTCGATAAAATACTCCAGGTGACGGCTGTTAAATAAATGTTTGGTAGAATGAAGTAATTGGTGTACAGACTTAAAAGACATGAACAATCGATCGGATGGAATGCTTAATTCAACGAAATACCTATAATCAGTTGAGGGTAATCATTATATAATCGATACACATTCCTTGACATTTTTTGCCAAAAATCGAAATCTCGAGAATCGATCGCTCGACGACCCTATCTTGTGTATTTTTTCGTGCTGATTACGAAAAAACATGGATTATGTCCATATCTCAGAGAAAAGTTGAGATAACGACGATTTTATGTGTATAAGAAAACTATTTTTTTCACTGAAAGTCATCGATATTTCAGTGTTCCTTTAAAAGTTCATTTTCAGAGAACTCCATTTTCGCGAAAATGTCAAGAACCATACACTGAGAGAAGAGTTTATTTGCAATATACTTGATTATGGCGAAAGAAATATTTCGTCAGGCCCCAAGTATATTATGTTAATTCATTGAAACAAAAATATAGAGTAATAGCCAACAGATATTTATTTGGGACCCAAAAAAATATTTCTTTCGCCATAATCAAGTATACATATATTAACTATAAATAAACTGTTTTTTTTTTTAGTAGGTATAGAGCAGCCGAATATGGGGCAGTCACCTCATTAAACGAGATTGATATTTATCGTCGTCCACCCACGACGATGTTTCTTCGCTCTCTGCGAGACGAGGAGAGTTCTGGCCTTTACCGATAAAAGCAGAACTTCGCGTCACGACTGCACTTTGTCCGCGCGTCGAAACTCGACGGGGAATCGAGAACGTAGACCGCGGGAGGTATAGAGGGATCTCGGGGTAAATGCGAGAGCTTCGTGGGAAGACCAGAGGGAGCGACGCGGAATCACTTTGAGAAGAGACGCGCGAGAAGAGATCGATGCGAGGAAGTAACTCGAACCTCCGTACGCCTGCTAATTAGGCGCGCAGAACCGAGAGTATTTCATCGAAACTGCAGTACTCGCGATATAGAAGTCGGCATCTGTTTAATTAACAAGCGGGAGAAGACCCGGAGGTCTGCTCTGTCGTGCGATGAGAAAGATCCGTTTCTCCTCTTCTCCCCTATTATTCTCTCTTGGAAAAGTAGATCAAGTCCTGCTCGCCTTCCGTCAACGTGAAGTACCTACCTACTAAATGATTTCGTTTATGCACTGAGAAAAAAATTTACTTGATCGAAATAAACGTGCCTTTCGATAGTCCCAAGAGCATATTTATTCGATTTAAATGAATATTGGTTGGACGCAAATATTAGATTATTGAATTAATTAGATATTATTTGAATCAAATCGATACCTATTCATTTAAATCGAATAAATACGCACTTGTGGGACTATCCAAAGGCACGTTTATTTCGACCGAATACATTTTTATCTCAGTGTGATGTATACACGGAAAAAAATGATTGTGCGGTCTCAGCAAAATTAGGTTTCGCTGGAACCTTTTTCCGATCGTGACAGATACCTACATTATCTATCTATGGCGGCAAAAGATATGTTCAACATTTTTGCAAATATAAATAAAATCACGGTGAAATTTGTTTCGGTGCAAACACATATTTGCTATCCCGGCTGATATTTTTACTATAATCAGACATATCTCTCGCGCCGCCACGGATAATACTTTTCTCACACTAGCAAGAAATTCACGGCAAAACCTAGTTTCGCTAGGACTGCAAAACGATTTTTTTCCAAACACGTCATTCCCTCTCGAACGCGATCCTTAGCCTCTTCCAGCCATCGCTACCGGAGCCGAGAGAGTCACGGGGATGCGGCTCTGGCTCCGACATCGAAGGCGAGTCGCCGCGTCTCGAACCATAAACAAGAACTTGCCTCGTTGTCCGACAAGATGTCGTCGAGTCGCTGATATCTCTCAACTCGGCTCTTTTTGCTCGGACTCCTCCTACGGTACCACGCGCGCTGCACATGCACGTATGTAGGTACAGATACGTAGCCTGTACGCGGTCGAGTCGGTTTATCACTGTACCCCGCTCGTCGTCCGTAACTTTGAAGCCGCGCTGTCGCACCTCCGGGCGCGTCTCTCCGAAACTAACCTGACCCAACTTAACGCTCCTCTCGGAAACGCGTCGTATACGGCGAGCCACCCGTGATAATTCCTCGTGACACTCTGGCCGCCTCGGCGGCGCTTAGTGCACCGCGGACCGCGTCGAGCGGAAACCATAAAATGTCCGGGAACGAGGCACGAAGAGTGGCATCGCGGAGAATCCGCGGCCGCGAGCCAACCGCGCGACGCGTGACGCGCGGTTCCCCCGGATATCGTCGCGGTGGCGAGTAAAAAAGTGCTCGGGGACCATTTCTCGGGCGTGTAGTTACAAATGACGCGCGCGGTGTGAAAGTCGCTCGCTAAATAGCGCGCGTTAACGTCACGGCGACACGTGTTCCGCTCCGTTTCACGCGGCGTCGGCGACGAGAGAGCGCTTGATTTGACGATCCGCTCGGTCGCCCCTCGCGGGGGAGCTTCGAAGTCTTTTCAGAAACCCACGTACCGGCCGAATTTCCGCCGAGTTGATCACTCGCGAGGCCTTTTTTGCTTTTTACTAATTTGACATCCCCTCGATTCGTCGTTGTTTCGATTGAGGGCTCAATTTGGAGCGACTGCTCTTGCACGAGTGTCACACTGAAAAAAGTATTTAGCTAATCCAGCTATATTTCTGGCTGCCTCAGACACAACTAGAAAAATATTGCTAGCGTAGCAAAAATTCTTGCTATTGCGAAGAAAATTATCACTGCAATTACTATAATTTTTTCTAGTTGTGGCCAAATTTGTTTGAGTGCAGAAATGTATGATATACTGTCACTTTCTTAACCCTTAATTTGGCAAATGTTAATAAAACATTTTTTAGTGGGATAATTATGTTCTTTTTATCAATTGGGGCTTACTAAACACATTTATGATAAAAAAATTAAAATTTAAACCGATAGGAATAAATTTATTAATTTTATGTACTTATAGGAATAAATTTATTAGTTGCAAGAAAATAATTTGACAATATATTGTATATTATTGGATAGATTGCTCAGTTTGAAGTAAAACTATAAAGTTCATGAATCAATTGTTTAATTCACGTGTTAAATACCCAAACTTACCTGTGGCGTGCACCACCCGCTGCGACTAGCGTCCATGTTTGTTCACTGACATGTAGTTACCGTGGTTAACACTAAATAGAGCAACACGCTATTTGCGGGTATATCTATTAAGCTATTTAAGTATCCTAGACTAGAAAATATATGAGGTTAAGGATTTTTAGTATGTTTTGAGTTAAGAAAAAACAATGTATCTTATGATTTACACTGCCAAATTAAGGGTTAATTACGAGCGCGTCAAATATTTCCGGGGAAGTAAAAAAGAATGTCAAAAAAGCAATAATTTAAAGAACTGTTGCAGGTTTGACCGTACAAAGACTATACACGCTTTCTTCCGTGCTCTCGGTCGATTAGATCGTCAGCATCGACTTACGGCTAATCGGTTATCAGTTTATCAGTATTATAGGTACAAACAGTCGGTCGGATCAACGATGCGACGACACGCCGAACGACAACCCCGCCTGATGAATAATTTCCCATATAGAAATTGTAAGTCGTGCAGCGTAACATTTTACATAGCATTTCCCACGTCGATACGAATACAATGACACGCGAGACCGCACCGCGATCGATTCAGTCTACGTTTGCGTTCCCGAATCGATTGGTCCATAATATAATTAGCGATCGATTAGCGTCCGATTATGCTCCGTCGCTCGGGAATCTCGCAGAATTCATCCGAGCGCGCGCGATGAGTCTTATCGCCAGGTACACGCGGTCACTCGACTGCAATGCGGATCGTTAAACGGGTCAAATTGATTCGGACGGGCATTCCTATGCAAAATCTCGACGGTTGCGTGTGAATGCGTATTTTTCACTCACGATAAATCGTCATTTCTTCATTAAATTGATCGTATAGTAGCGTCGATGGATTGGATCAATGAAAGACTCATAAAAAAGAAATGAATAACTGTCCAGTTTCGAACAAAAATACACGTCCAACTCGAACAACAACTCCCGAGAAGAACATACATACCTACGTTTATCATGAAAATAAGATCTCCCGAGCTTTTAATTAATCGCTCGTCCCGAATTGAGCCTTACGCTTTCGAATACTCGGCGATATCTGATTTTCGAAATCGCGCAGCCGATCACGCGGCCACCGTACATTCGATCCTCCAGGAATTTTGAGGTTCGCCGCGGCGCACGCTCGACCGCGACGAGGGTCCCTCGAAGACGAAAAAAAACGAAGGAGAAAATACGCCTCGTCATGCAGTCCCCCGGCCCCACTTGCCACTGTCAGGCCGAGTGATTTATTATACTCCCCTCTTCTCTTCCCGCTCAGCCCCGTCCCTTTAATTCTCTCTCGCGGCCTATATAGGTATATGTCTCACTCGTGCGCGCCCTCCCGCACACCGCAGCGCCTCTCGCTCTCGATTCCTCCACCCTCCCCGCCGTGCAGCGCTACCGTGCGCGCGTATACAACCGCGGAGCGCGCGCCACCCACCACCAATTAACCGGGCGACTAATAACCCGCAATTCCGCAGGTGGTACCAAGATTATCGAATAATGCCGCTCGACACTCGCGGACTTTGTAATTTCCGGTAATCTGCCTTCGTTACCAGCCGACGCTCTCGAAGCGTCGTCGTCGTCGTCGTCGTTGTGCGGCTCGTACGCGACGCCGCGCTCCTTCGAGCGCTAGCGACGAACTGGTTCGAAACGCATTTTACCGACTCGCCACGAAAGAAGAAGAGGAAGAAGAAGAACGGACGCTCGCAATTTTAGAATCTCTCGCCGAAGTCCTGCGCGAGCGAGAAAACTGATATCCGAAATCTGGCGTTATTCGGAGGAGTTCTGCGAGAATTGATAATGATGAAAATATCAAATTTTCTTGAAATTTTAAGTTCCGAACAACTGCACTATCGGTTTATCAAAAAAATGTATTTCTCCGAATTCTTACTTTTAATTATCCGAAAAATTTGGCAAACGATCGATCGTAAAATCGATCGCGTTCGCAGCGGAATGCTTGACCGCAGCCGCGAACAGGGAAAGTTGCGTTACGCGGAGAGCAGCTGTGAGCGCCTCTCGCTGGCTTTTTGCTTTGTTATTCGGTGCCGTCCCAAGCGATATGCGAGCGCGCGCGTGTGTGTGCGATGCTGCGGCCCGATACGCGCGGTAAGGTGCTTGCCACACCCGCCGTGCTATCTTTTCAATGATATAATGATACGGTAATTATATAATTATTAGCATTCGAGCTAACATCGTCAAAGAGATTTAGATTGTCCGTAGAATGTAGATAGCGCGAACCCACAATTATGTAATTACGTCCTGACGTGCATACACGCTGGGGACTCCGAATCTATTAACCATGAATCGTGCAGAGCGACAAGTGGCTGCGGCGGTGCGGGCGACTCGCGCGAAGACACTGTGCATCGTGTCGCGAAAAGTTTGTAGCGAACGATTCTTGGAGCAAGAAAGTATTTGCCAATTATTAAAAATATAATTCAATTAACAAAATTGAAGCGGCAATCAGTTCAATTGAACGATGTAATTGCCGGTACGAATTAAATTTGTTGAAAGTTTTGTTCGTTTTAACGAAACATTTGGTTAAGTTACCTAATTAGTGAAATGTAGTATTTTTTTTCATACTGATTACACTGAAAAAAAAAATAAATAAAAATTATTCCGCTAGAAGGATAATCTGAGTACGAAAGGTAAAACAGATAAAAACTTATCCTTCCAGGGTATAAAATTTAACCTTCCTTAGGATAATTTTCGATCTATTTTACCTTTCGTACTGACTATCCTTCTAGCGGAATAATTTTTAATCTTTTTTTTTTCTCAGTGTACGAAAATCGAGGATTTGTTGGGAGTATTTTAATGGAACACAGAGATATTGATAATTTTATGGGGAGAGAATAATTTGCATAGATATATATATATACACCAAATCGGCGATATCTTCCATCTTCTTTAAGGTGTTGTGACCTAATAACTGCGCTTTTCATAATCAGCGCGAAAAAGTACCAAGGATAGTGTTGTCGAGCAATTGATTTCGGGGATATCAATTTTTGCGAAAAATTGCAAAAAAAAAAACGTAGAGATCTACCTACATTTTCGCAAAAATCGAAAACTCATAAATTTCAAAAGAAACAGCAAAGTATCGATAATTTTTCGTGAACAAATAATTTCCTCGTGCGTAAAATCACCGATATAAGATGTTGGCAATTTTATATGCAAGATCTCCGCCGATCCTCCTTTTTCGCGAAGAAAGAAAATCCTTATAAAACCGTTATCGAAAATTATCGACAAGTGAGGGACGCATCGAATGGAAATATTACTCTCAGCTTTCTTCCAATTGGCCGCGCAACCTCGGCCCGGGGTGCAGTTCCCCCTTCGCATACGAATCGGGTGGATGAAGACATAAATCCAATTTCTCCCGCGAAGCGCGCTGCCTCGCCAGTTCGTCGCGAGAAATCTATAAATATTCATCGGGGAATGTGGATTGTAGTCGGCAGGATTACTACCGACGGGTTACCTGCGCCGGGAGTAACTCGTTTTCCTTTATCTTTTCGATATTCAGATAATTCCTCTCTCTCTCTCCTCGTCGCGCCATTCCTGCACGACGAGACTAACACTCTCTATAAAGATTTTGTTCTCATTCGTCGTTCCTACCTCTCCCGGGCACTTATAAGGTTTGCGGATAATTCCTGCTTTCGGTTCGTGGGATCAAAGTCATCCTTGCGACTCTAAACCTATGCGCGCAAGTTTCAAACTCCGAGTGTAAAGTCGACGGATATTAACATACGTGGATACGCCCGTATAAGTGTGTAGGTATATGAAAACGACCTACACCACGGGTATAGTCCTCATGCATTGATGCATCGCTCACATTGTCAGACGCTGATACACAAAGCCGTCACGCGTGGAGTGACGTTACTTGTTGTATTATAATATAGGCGAGACACGCTGCCGGGATTCTTCGATTATCTCCGACAATTGCGTTAGCTGTTATTCGTATATCGATCGCTGTCACGGTGAGCTCGCGGGGAGAAGATCAACGATAAGGAAATGGACGAACGTCGCATATGGTTCGCTCTGCATCTCGTCGCTCCTTTGTTTCGCGGACGAAAGTGGAAAGCGGATACTGGGCTCTGATTTTTATATAAAATGTAAAGCGTCTCGGATAATTTGTCATTTTTTATCGGATTTCTAAAATGACACAATCGGTTTTCCATAGCCACTCCCTCTCTCTTCCCCCGCGAATTCACGATGAACAAGGATATCGACCGGTTCGATATAGAATCTTACGGTCGATATACGAATATAACGTAGAAGCGAGTGGTTGAGCTACTCACCGTGAAGCCAATGCCGACTGTCGCGGCGAAGTTTCCCGTTTGAAACCTGCCGGTATCGAACTGCACCAGCAACGAAGTTTTACCAACGCCGCTGTCGCCGAGGAGAATAGTCTGAAAGAAAAACGAGGATTCATTGATTACCTATTGCACTGAGACAAAAATGTACTTGATCGTAATAAATGTGCCTTTCACTGAAAAAAGTATTTAGCTAATCCAGCTATATTTCTGGCTGCCTCAGACACAACTAGAAAAATATTGCTAGCGTAGCAAGAATTCTTGCTATTGCGAAGAAAATTATCACTGCAATTACTATAATTTTCTAGTTGTGGCCACATTTTTTTGAGTGTTGGATAGTCCCAAGAGCGTATTTATTCGATTTAAACATGAATATCGATTTGATTCAAATAACATCTAATTAATTCAATAATCTAATATTTGCGTCCAACCAATATTCATTTAAATCTAATAAATATGCACTTGGAATTATCCAAAGGCACGTTTATTTCGACCAAGTAAATCTTTTTCTCACTGTGCATTTTTGATCTGACAATTCTAGGAGGACGCGCGTCGTCCTTTATTTTCCACGTAAAATTTAAATTTCGACCGGACACCATCGGTCAAATTTCAATAGATTTTCCTCGCAATATTTCCCATTGTTACACGGCGTACGGGAAATGTCTCGTCCAATCACAGGGCAACTATAATATATAACACCTGGTGGCGATCAGGCGCCCGCCGTGCGCCCGTCACGTTGGCGATGACTAATGAACCGCGTGGTGATTAAGCCGTGCACCGTAATAATTAGCGCAGCGCAAATTAGCTCACCCGCGCTACCACCATTGAAAAACGATAAAACTTCCACCGGGGCTCCCGGGGGCGAGCCGATCCTCGCGCGCAACCCATTCGGATTCGGAGAAGGCGATTTCAAAATGGCAGGCGTTCTTTGAAAGGAGAAAACACCTGTTCTCCAACATTCGAAAGCGCTTTAACAGACTTTGTATAACGATGCCTCTGCGTGGTTCCTCCTTTACAGTCCCTATTATTCGTACAAGTTGAATCTCACTCAAAGTCAGTCAGACCGGAACTGCGACTTTTTATTCTTAAAGTTTAAGATTCCACGCTAACATTCGCCTTCCTTCTTCGGGACAAACTTATTTTTCCCAAGCAAATATTCCCGTCAATCGTTTCTTTCACTCCTCCTCGTCGAATCCCTCCCGCATCCGGCTCCCTCCCTTCCTTCCCTTTTTCTCTCGCCACCTCCTTTATTTAAACGTAGGTATTCATTTATTTGTAAGATAAAAATTAAAACAAGGGAACCAAATAATATAAAAAATTGTTTGATTCAATTATAAAAGAAAAAAACTAAATATGAAATAAATTTTTTATTAATTAGGTACCTATATAAATTTTTAGATCCATAAATTGCATTTCAACTTTTATCTAAAATTGTATTTATAGGGTAAAACTTCAATGTAAAGGATTTTTAATAATAACCAAATTAATGAATAATATAACAATTATATTTTTTTAAAGACTCATTACACGAATCGCATCTCGTCATCATTGAAGAATACGAAAAATAATTAATAAAATTCCAAATATAAATTAATTAAATTTTGTTAAACATAATCATTTATTTAAACTAAGAGTTAAATAAATTGCTCCTCCTCCTCCTCCTCGAATCGCAATTACCAACTATCCCCGCGCAACGCTGTGTACAGCGTCTAGGTACTTTTCTCACGCGAAACTTCCGTCGAACAAAGTGGGGCCCTCGCAAAAACTGCAGGAGGGGTTGGGCCCCTGCCGTCGCCGTGCGCGATCACTACACGTAGCAAATGCAGCGCCCGGGGTGGGTCTCGTAGCGCCTGCGGTTCTATTTCAACCGGCGGCGGGCGTCCGTTTATTTTCCTTTCCGGCCTGGCGGGTGCACTCGAATGCAATAAACCGCGAGTTTATGTCTTCGACTCACGACTGGTATTGCCGATGGCAGACAGGCGGCACAAAGGCGCGAGGTTGCTTCCCTTCCCTCGAACGCGTTGGCAGGTGCATCTATTGTGTGGGTCGCGCGCGGCTGTCGTAAACTGTAAACTAACGGTGGGCGAACAATGACTCCAAATGACCCGTGCTTAACACCATCGATGACACCTATACGAGCTTTACAGTGCCGGTAATGGTCTCGCGCGACAGCCGCGCGAGTCGCGTGTACCGGGACACATAATGCGGGTTCGTATTCCCCGCTTTTGTTCTCTTCACGAATTCCCCGATAAAATGTTTTCCTTTCCAACCGTCGAGGAGTATTTTCAGGCGAGGCGATGCGCATTACAACCCTCTTTTCCTTTTCTCGGGGGTTTATTGGCCACGTCGAACGCGCACGACTGGATTTTAAGGGTTTCGAAAGGTCCCGTGATAAGGGCCTGTGTATCCTCTTATCGCGAAAATACGGAGGAAGATGGACGTGCGAATATACTCGTACGTGCAAGAGGAAGGATGGGGAATACCTCCCTCGCGGAGTATTACTAGTTACGAAGGATACTTTCGAAGGGAAGTGCACGGGGAGAACGTTGATGACTCAGTTCCCGTGCATCTTTACTGAGAAAAATCAAGGTCCCATATACACTGAGAAAAAAAAAGATTAAAATGTATTCTGTTAGATGGATAATCTGAGTAAAAAGGTAAAACAGATACAAAATTATCCTTCCAGGGTATAAAATTTAACCTTCCTTAGAATAATTTTCGATCTACTTTACCTTTCGTACTCAGATGATCCTTCTAACAGAATAATTTTTAATCTTTTTTTTTTCTCAGTGTAGATACAGAGTCGTATTTCAATGGTGGACGCGTCTTTCACGCGCGTCGGAGACGCTGAAGGGTGACAGAGGGAAGAAGTCTTTAGTAAATTTCATCCTAGATGAGGAGAAAGGAAGCCTGAAGAGAGGGGAAGAGGGCGCGAAACGGAGTGCAGCAGTCATCAAGCACAGAGATAAATGCTCTTTGGTCTCCCCTCGCCCCCGCACCGTTTCGCTTCCTCCCGCGTCATATTTTCCGCTCCCCCCCCCGGACAAATTTCTCGAAAAGTAAGAATGTCCAGATTTATGGGCACAATTTCCCTATCGGAACATCTTCCGCAAAAAAAATTATCACACCTTCCGTCATCCCCGCGTCGTCGACTCTCTCGCTTCTTCTCATACCGATGAGAGAGAAATCATCAATTCTCACGAACGATTTATCCAGGACCACCTCTGACGCGTACGAAAAATCCGGGATTGAGAATTTCATCGGACTCCCAGCGAGAGGATGGGTTCGACGAGGGTTATCGAGGTCGATAATTGTATCGTCGCCAAGGGCGGAAAGAAATTGACTTCTCGACGCCTCTTTAGCTCCGTATCGTGTTTCTTCCCTTCCTCGAAATCTACCACTACCACCTGACTTGTACCGCGCACACGAGCGCGCGGACGTCCACACGTACGCGAAGGGGACGCGAGGGAGAGTTCCATCGAAAGCGGTGTCGGGAGATATCGAAGATCGCACCGCGTCGTGACGACTGTATCGAGATCAGGGGCGGAGAAACCGATTCTTTCTCCGCTCGTCATCCCCCCTTTAGTCCCCCACCCTTTCTCGCCCCTTCGGTCCGCGCGCCACCGGCGCACACTCAGGAGGTATACCCAGGACGAAGCCGCGCGTTACAGGCAGCTGCCAATTAGCAGGCGGCACCGAGTCATTAATAACCACGCGGCTTGATACGCGAGGAGAAAGTGACGACTGCTTTCGGCTCGGGGCAATCAATTAAACTGGTTACACATACGGTTAACCGCTTAACGTTTTCCGCGTTATCGCCCGGTACGAGCTGCAGCCCTCAACACGCAAAGAGAGTATCGATAATTGTAATCGCGTCGAATCGAAAGTCTCGAGTCTTGGTAGGTTCATATATGCGGCACCGATATATCGCAATGGCACTGCGTAGCGAAGAGGAGAAACGAATAAATTACAGGCAATCGCGCGATTCCTCGGGATCCTGGCAATCGTGGTAATCGAAACGATAATGGTAATGGCACGCGTTTGCCTCCTCGGTGAAATTTCGAGATACCGCGTGAGGCAATTCGCGGAGTGTAGCGAGAGAAGCTCTCTCTTGTAGGGGGATAAATCTTCTATTTCTCGTTTCGGTCTCTCTCTCTCTCTCTCTCTCTCTCTCTCATCTCTCTATCGTCACTTTAATTAAGTCGTGCGAGAATTTAATTAATGCACGATGCGCCATTTCATCGAGGGTCTCGTTCAGCTGAAGTTTCGTGTTATTCAATTTTTCAGGCAAATAAGTAATGTTGAATTATATTCAACGATCGATTCTCTCCGCGCGAATATCTCGATTTCGATGTCAACTTGGAAACGATAAAGGAATAAAGGAAACACTGTAAACATACACAAAACATCGCTGCTCTTTTTCAATTTGACGCAGGGAAATCTAGTCGAAATCCTATTGCAGATTTATCCAGATCCTCTAAACACTTGTGCAAATTAATGCAATATGAAAATATTCTTATTTCATACCTTCTTAACTTACATGAAATGAAATTTACCACTTATGGTTTGTATGATCATCTACCACCCCGACCAGAAATTTCAATACTTGTCACATCAGGGCCGGGTCAGGCAGCCGGATCTTGGAAGTCAGGCCCTTATCAGGCAACCTTACCCGGCCCTGGTCAGGTATGTAACGCATTGTCACATCAGGGCCGGGTCCGGTTGCCGGATCCGGCCCGGATCCGGTAACCGGATTCGGCCCTGATGTGACAACGCGTTACATACTTGATCAGGGCCGGGTCAGGCTGCCTTACCCGGTCCTGACGTGACAAGTATCGAAATTTCTAATCGGGCCCGGATCCGGCCCGGAGCCGGTTGCCGGACTCGGCCCTGATGTGACAACGCGTTACATGCTTGATCAGGGCCGAGTCAGGCTGCCTTACCCGGTCCTGACGTGACAAGTATCGAAATTTCTGGTCGGGCCCGGATCCGGTTACCGGATTCGGCCCTGATGTGACAACGCGTTACATGCTTGACCAGGGCCGGATAAAGTTGCCTTATTCGGTCCTGACGTGACAAGTATCGACATTTCTGGTCGGGTCGGGTCGGGTCTAAATTTCCCATACGATAATTGTTTATTTTTATATATAAACAAAATCGCTTTCAAAAATCGCTGTGGCAGACGAGTGAGTTCGTCATTTCGACCCGGAGTCGGCCTGTGAACTCGTCAGTAAGGCTAGGCCGACTCCTGCTTTAGACGCTCTGTGGTCCTCTTAGGTATATAGTACTGTACCGCCGTTTTACTACCGAGAGCCGAGAGGGTCGGCGCCATCTGGCGTCAGGCAGCTACGGCAAGCCGGACCCGGCCCTGATGTGACAACGCGTTACATACTTGATCAGGGCCGGGTCAGGCTGCCTTACCCGGTCCTGACGTGACAAGTATCGAAATTTCTAATCGGGCCCGGATCCGGCCCGGAGCCGGTTGCCGGACTCGGCCCTGATGTGACAACGCGTTACATGCTTGATCAGGGCCGGGTCCGGCGCAGCTAAGGCAAACCGGATCCGGCATGCCGGGCGTATGCCTGATCAGGGCCGGGTCCGGCGGAGCTAAGGCAAACCGGATCCGGCATGCCGGGCGTATGCCTGATCAGGGCCGGGTCCGGCGCAGCTAAGGCAAACCGGATCCGGCATGCCGGGCGTATGCCTGATCAGGGCCGGGTCCGGCGCAGCTAAGGCAAACCGGATCCGGCATGCCGGGCGTATGCCTGATCAGGGCCGGGTCCGGCGCAGCTAAGGCAAACCGGATCCGGCATGCCGGGCGTATGCCTGATCAGGGCCGGGTCCGGCGGAGCTAAGGCAAACCGGATCCGGCATGCCGGGCGTATGCCTGATCAGGGCCTGATGTGACAACCGGCATGTCAAGCCAAATTTCTGGTCGGGACCTTAATTAATTTTTCACTTCTTTCTGGCGCAGGGTCCACATGTTTTTTCCTAATTATCTTCCAGTTTTTCATGATAAAATCACACCTGAGAAATATATTTTAATTCTATCAGTTAACGCAATGATGTGTAAATTTCAATGAGAGCTTTTATCGAAATTAACGAATCCTTCTAAATACTTGCACCTATCCTTACAAAAATTAATAGAATGAAAGCACTTCTTTCGTGTGGTTTCATCATGAAAAACTGAAAGATAATTCCAAGAAATTGTTGATTCTAAGCCAGAAAAAATGGAGATATTAATTAAGGTGAAATGTAATTGTATCTACTATGTAATAATAAGTGGTACATGAAATATGTAAATTAGGACTGTGTATAAAACAGAAACGTTTTGATTTCATTAATTTGCACGAGGGAGTAATTACAGCTGCACCGCATTACAAACCAATAAGCGTCTCCCACCCAAACCCCGCGGCAATACAAGACCAATTAACATTCGCAGTCCGACGAACTCCTGTCGATCGGCAGATAAAGTGGTACACGCGCGCCGTGGATGCGCACGACGATAACAGTAATAACAGCAACAATAGCCAGACGTGACTACAGTCGAAGCGCGGATATGCACGGCGATGTAGGTGGCGTAACGCGGTGCAAGGAATACGGTAGGGGTTTATGCGCGTCGTTCCTCGCCGATGTACTGGCACACGTATATGTATACGGGGGTCATTATAATTCATACAACGAACCTACTCTCGTATACGTATAAGTCTCCGCGCGCAGGTAACGAACGGACGCGCATATAACGTACACGCGGATCGCTCCGGTGCCACGGGGACTCGTGTGCTCGGAAATGCACGGGATATCGCGTTACTCGCGTGCGACGGGGCCGAGGCGCAGCTCAAATACTTAAATGAAGGCAACGCGGCGCGGTTGCGAGCTACCACGTTTCCAAGCGGTTCTCAACTCGACGGCTTCCGCGGAGCCTCAAATATTTCATCGCGAAAACTTTCCCGATTTTCGAGGAACGGTGCAGCGTTCAGGCGCGGTCGACGATTCTCGACTTTGTATGCTTTTTGTATGGCACTGCGTAATACTCTCCTCGTGAGAAAAAAGTAGTGTAGGCTTGACTAAGTTATTAGCGATCACGGGTGGGAGAACGTAGGTCAAGTTACTCGAACTAATAACGTGCCAGACTTGTTGACTATACAGCTTGTTTTCGTCTGACAATGTCAAATCACTACAACCGAATTATTCGACTCGGGCAGGTAATTCGATCGGCGCCCGCCGATTTCGTCTGATCTACTAATTCTTGTTCTCTGTGCACGCGCGCGGCAGAATTTTCTCGACCGAAATACCCCCGCTCTCTCCTTCGACTCGCGCGCTATACGAGCGAGTGATCGATGCTCGCGCGTATGTCGCATCGCGCCCTCTCGCCCCGTCGACTGCAGCACGTCGGCGGTTAGGAGCCTCGTCCTCCGGGAGAGGGACGCGCGAGCGGGTGAGAAGTACTTTCACGAGAGTCTCCTGCAAGTTCAGTGTCGCGTGGAAAAAAACCGAACACGTGTTCACGATTAGTCGGTGATAAATACGTCGTGACGCCGGCCGGGGAGCGAAGAGCCCAGCGTGTCTCGCGCTTCAAACCAAACGCACCGTACAAAGAGAAGAGAGGAGAGAGAGAGAGAGAGAGAGCGGCACGCATCGCATTATTATACGTTCCCATCATTCGCGGGCGCCTCTCCGGGCTCCGTTGAAGTTCGCCGGAGGGTGAGAAGAAGGCGTTTTCTAAATTCGCCGGTTTTATCACTCTTGACCGCCGTTACGGCGTAAAGAGGGGGGGATCGTCTCGGGGTTCATCGCATTTCTCTTTCGACCGTCGGAAACCGAAGCGCACGCGACTCGCGCTTCGAGGTCGATTCGCGCGAGAAATCGTGTGCGTTCTCGCGAAGGATCCCTCTTCGACTCTCGTTCTCACTCTCTCACTCTCTCTTTGCGTCTCTTTCTCTTCGCGCCGTGCCGTCGGTCTCGCGCTCGCGCAGGGAAAAAGAGACGCGAAATCGTCGCCCGCGTTCGCGGCAGATATCGGCACGGTCGTATAATTACAGAGGCGCAGATTACTCCGGAGTTAGAAACAATCGCTTCGTTGTGACGATGCAGGAGGCACCACAAAGCCTCGCTTGTCCCCGGCGATTACGCCTCGCTCGCGCGACAGTGTGTCAAGGCGATCGCTGCGCGGAAGAAAAATGCCGCTTTTTTCATCGCGCAACGCGATGACGGTTTTTCTGCGATCGCACGTGCCTATACCATTTATACCTATCGAGGGCATCCCACCGGAAGGACGTGTCGAAGTTTTCCGCTCGTACGAACGCCGTGATTATGTCTCGTCGTGCAGTAAACTTTTTGCCGATGAGTACTTAGCGTGGCGTACACTGAAAAAAGTATTTAGCTAATCCAGCTATATTTCTGGCTGCCTCAGACACAACTAGAAAAATATTGCTAGCGTAGCAAGGATTCTTCCTATTGCGAGAAGAAAATTATCACTGCAATGGGCATGTTCACGATTTTTTTTTTTTGCTTATTCGTTAATACTTTTTGTGCTTATTAATAAGATGTGTTTGTTTTTTTTCTGAGCACTAATTTCTTTTTTTTTAGTGTTTAAAGTTTGACTTCGATTCAAACGAAATCCTTAGTGACGTCACTAAAGCCACTGGCAAGAGCCCGGGTTTGTGAATGGTGGAGAATCTGTTGCGCGACTCTGATTGGTCAGTTAAAATGGCGGTGAAAGTGCGACGCTTTAAAACGAATGCCTTTTTTAACATCTCAAAAATACTGGAAAAACATTATTTTAATGACCCATTTTTTACCTACATTACTTTAATACCCTAATCTTCCGATTCATGTACTTTAAACAGCTGTACAAAAAGTTGTAAACATGCCCATTACTATAATTTTCTAGTTGTGACCAAATTTTTTTGAGTGTACGCCAAAAGACTGCCGATAACGACACAATAGTGATCCAAGTGTAAATTGCGAAAATGTCAAAGGATCGGAAAAATTGAAATCTCCGGGATCGAACTCTCGACGAATCTGTTCGATGTATTTTTTCACGCCGATTACGAAAACAAGAGATTTGTTGAGGGAACCTCGCAGCAACACCGAGATATCGATCATTTTCCGCAGAAGAAATCATCTTTCGTATACATAAAATCATCGATATCTTATATTTCCTTCGAAACATCAACCTAATGACCGTGATTTTCATAATCGGTACGAAAGAAATATACAAGATAGGCTGGTCGAAACTAAAGAAATCGAAATCTCCGAAATTCAATTCTCGGCCACCCTGTCCGATGTATTTTCTCGTGCTGATTCCGAAAAATCGCCGATCTATTGGGCAAATTTCAAAAGAAAACCGAGATGTCATCAATTTTACGCTACGAAAATAATTTTCTTCGGCGTAAAATCCGAGTCATTGCTTCAGGAATGGAATGTCAGTCAAATTTCCGATTTAACGCGGGCCTCAATTTTCTCACTGATAAACCATGCTCGAGACCCATTCCCTTATCGAACCGCCGATTCACGGGCCCCGCTCAGCGCCACCATATCAAATTAATCTCCACCGTCGCGACGCCGCTAGCGCCGGCGCGGTTACAGGCTCTTCGTGCCCGACGCGCAACGCCCAATGACGCGACAAGGTCGGAGACATTCGTATGCTAATCGCGGTCGAGCGAGGGGCTATACCCGCGGTCCAGGGACTGACAGATACGAACGTGTACGTAGGTACCGCCGGCGTGCACACCGCGGCAGCGCGCTTGCACTGTGCAACCACACGTTGAGATGGAACCACCTGCGCGTGGGTACGTAGGTATGCCCGCAACCGGAGCCCTTGAGCGCCGCGGTTGCTGCTGCTCCGGGCAAAACAGTCAACGGACTGCGTTCGTTATCCGCGTTAATTTATTGGAATACCTACCTCTCGCGCTTCGAGTAAAGTTGAAGTACAAGTGGCTGGATGGTTAAGAGCAATATTCGGACAAGAGCATAAAAATATGTGTAGCAGATTTGATTTAGTGGTCTTACTACCGAGGCGGGAGAATTCGATATATCGCTGCTTCTCGAGAATAATGACACTATTCAAAAATCGACATTTTTCAGGAAACGCGTTTGTAATAATTATAAATGTATAACTCGTAATATGTTCAAAGGTACGGTGAAACTACTATTTAAATTTCTGACAGTACCTTTGAGATGTTAAGGGTTATACATTTAGGTATAATTATTACAAATGCGTTTCCTGAAAAATGTCGATTTTTTAATAGTGTCATTATTCTCGAGAAGCAGCGATATGTATTTTGCACATGATCCATATGTGATTTTGGTCATATATGGATCACACATGATTTATATGATTAACCGTATAAGGACTATTATATAGATTGTTGAACGACTGTATAATCCATATACAGTCTGCGTATGATTGATATAAAAATCATGTATACTTAATCCATATACACTGTAAAAAATTCTACGGTGAAATGGTGTTAAGAATTAACACCACTTTTTTACCGCGTGTATGACCAAAACCACATATGGATCGTATAAACTTTTCCGCCTGCGGGTAGATGGAATTTGTCACAGGCGTTCCTATAATTTATTGAAGATTCCTTTCCGGCAATTGATTCTCCTCAATTTATGTCGTACCTTGATGTGTTCGGATGACTGAAAAATTCATCCACGCCATTGCGTAGCGTTCTCGTCGATTCTACCGCGTTTCCATTTGCTTCGCGCGATCCTCCAAATGTCGAGTTTCTCGTACGAGGAACTCGATCTCGGCATCTCTCGAGAGCTCGCGAAAGCCGCAGTAAGCGCGTCTGTAGAAGCAACGACGGATTTGAAACACGAGGAACTCGTGCAAACTCGTCTCTCGAAAATAAAGGGCTGAAGACGCACCTCGAAAAGGATGGTCGCATCAGAATTCGGTTACCAAACCACCGCGCGCGCTTCATTGTCGATGTAGGCACCCACCGTAGGTACGTGGAAGAATTCATCGGCAAAAAGCGTGGAACGGGACATGACTTATTGGCTCGTCGCGAGGCGCGCGGTGAACCTCAATCAATTTACAATTCTCGTTTGGCAATGGCGCGCCGCGCTGAATACCGATCGGTTCTCGCGGGGTATCGCGCGAAAAACGCGACTCGAAGTCGCGATACCCGTGGCGGTTCGGCGTTGCGGCGCGATCGCGCGGGGACGTCTCGCGTCTCTCGCATATAACGTATACGTATCTATAGATGCGACGCCGCGTGGGTGGATGAGAAAATTTTTCAGCGGTTTTTTCGCCAGAGGCGAATCGTTGCGTCGTAACGAATGGCCGTCGCATGCGGTGATGCGTTTCGCTCGAAAAAAGCGCATTTACGATACATGTGACGCAAGGCAGTCGTGCGCGCGCGCGACGAGCTCGATAATTTATATCGCTTCGTAATCGTAACAAACCCTGCAAAAATCTCGAAGGATTTGATCGCATCGCGTTCGTTATAAAAATTCTTCCTGACGCTTCTACGGTGGAAAACATATAGGTAGATTTGTTTTTCATTGTGCAAAAAGAATGTGAAAAAATCTCCAAACCGTTTACATAATTTACCGATCCAAGTAAAACCGTCGAGACGAACAGTACCGAGAACATATTTATTCAAGACAAGCGTATGTTCATTGAATTGATCGAATCAACACTTGATTCGAATAACACATATGAGCCGTTGAAAACCAGAATGGTGTAAGTCACATTTCATGTGAGCTGAGATTATTTCACTGCAAAGTTAAGTACAATTTGAAAAATCCGTCTAGATGATACAAACAGATATTTTAAATCGTACACATATCTGTTTTGTATGATTTAGACAGATTTTTCAAATTGTACTTAACTTTGCAGTCAAATGATCTCAGCTCACGTGAAATGTGACTTACACCATTCTGGTTTTCAACGGCTCATACATTAGTCCCTCGACTTGCAGGAATTCGATTTCGTGGACTGTAATGAAGCGTAACGGTCGAAAGGTACGTTCCGGACCTTCCAAGGTAGACGGTCGAGTCCCGTAATTTACACTTTTCCATAACAGCGCTGTACCTATTCCTTACTGACAAGCAGATGGAAGAAAATTTTAGTCAGTTTTCGTTGAAACTTTGAAGTATGAACACGATGTCGGGAAGAAAAAAAAGTAATCATCTGGCTTACAAATTGAAGAAAGACATTATCGCGAAGAAGAAAAGTGGTGAATATGTAGGTTACTTGGAAAGACTTGGTCACTCAGTTCAGTGATGCAACACTGTTGAGGTACCGATGGTCGGAACCCCTGCTACTTTTCTTCACGCTTTAATGAATTCGATTCTACGGAAATATCCCACGAGCTTTCCTGCAAATCGAGGGACTACAGTATAATACTTGATTCAACGAGAATATGTCGGACTTAAATAAATATGTTCTCGGCACTGTGTTCACTCAAAAAAATTTGGCCGCAACTAGAAAATTATAGCAATTGCAGTGATAAGTTTCTTCGCAATAGCAAGAATTCTTGCTACGCCAGCAATATTTTTCTAGTTGTGTCTGAGGCAGCCAGAAATATAGCTGGATTAGCTAAATACTTTTTTCAGTGTTCGTGTCGACGGTTATTTTGATCGGGAACGCTTTCCCGGCCAAGACTACCAGACATACCGACTCGAGTACGTTCCTCGCGCGCGGTCCGTTCGCCGAGAGAGAGAGTGACTACTACTCTCTCGCAAAGGGCACTGATCCTCCCGCCGCCTCGATCGCGGCTTCTTCTCCTTCTTCTATTACCACGACGACGCGCTAACTCACTTTGTATGCGGAGGCGCAACCGCGGCCAGATGCGCGCTCAAGGTCAGACAGCCTTGCGAGCTCCTCATACGTGGAAGATATCTCCAGCGCTGCGCGCTTAATCGCATTCCTTGTTACGCGCGATCGGCTGTGTCCTTAATCCGGCCTTTCCGGCTGCCTATGGGAGATGGCTTCGCGCGACAATTAACACGTTTTGCCATTACGACAATGCGAACACCGGACGGAGACGATGAAAATAGAGGAATGGTCATCCGCTTACGGTTCGGCGAAAAGAGAGAGAAGGAGAGAGAGAGAGAGAGAGAGAGGCGCGAGACTATTTACCGTATTCTTACAGCGGTCGATATACACGCGCGGTTGATCTTGATAATTACGCCGTTTCGTACGGCGGTTCAACCTGGACGTCTATTGCTTTATGCCACGCCGCGTATGTTAATTTGCATATCGTGCATCCGCAGTGGCACGCGTGCGTTTCTAATGGGCGAATCGTTCGGATGCGTTCTCGGGATTCTTTCTAACTTTCATTCCGTTGACAATTAAGCGTATTTACCTAAGTGGAAGGGATAAATATCTACGGGGACCAGACATTCGGGTAGCATCTAAATACCGCTAAAGACTTGAGAGAAATATGTGCGATGCAACCAATTTACGTTTCAAGCTAAATGTTCCCCGTCAAAACCCACTAGATCACTTTTCCCGAAAAACAAGAACCTCGAAGACACGTGCGATGGTAGAGCCGCCCCGCGAGATCCAGCTTCATCGAACGACGGAGACCCTCGAGACGAACCCCCTCAAGATTCCCTCATCCTTCAATGTCGCCGAGGACTTCCACCGCGCGGGAGAACTGCTCTCCGATAATTATACCTTATAGGATGAACGAGGCTTTGCGCAAAACCCCCGACAGCGAGAAGTAAGCCGAGCGAGCGCGCGCGATCTCGAGAAAATACGTTCACCGGTTTTACCGCGTTCGCGCCAAAGAAGTCGATAGAGACTCTCTTCGATCCGCGGCGCAGGCGATCCGAGGCTCCCGAGACGCGGAACTCGCCGTCGGGTACATCTGTACGCGCGACTCTCGAGATTTCTCGGCGCGGAAATTGCCGAAGGGAAACCGAAGAAGAAACGCGCTGCACGGCCGGGCTCGCCAGGCTGAAATCGTACCTACTATACGGCGCGTTGTCAGACAGCAAGGCGAGGCTGAGTAGGTACCGCGCGCGAGGACGTGTACCTACTTCGGGCGCGAGCGAGTAGGAGGGACCGAGCGGCCGGGGACGAGGAGCGAGGAGGACGGTGCATCGAGAGGGGAACTCGAGAAAAGAAGAAAATGAAGAAGTAAGAAAGAGGAGAATCGTCTTGGGGGCCGTACCGCACTCTACCGCGGAGCACAGGCATTCCCCGATCATTATTCCACTTGCTACGGCTATAGGCGGGGGAGAGGGAGCCCCTGACCTTGGGAGCGAGGTTGACCTTGTTGCCGAAGTTCCTTCTTCCTTCGGTGCGCGAACACCCTACAGTTTCATCGATATACGGGTAATTAATCGCGAACGATGCGCGCGGACGCGTTTGGATGGGGGGTATCGGCCAGGGATTCCTGCAGATAACGAAGAGAAAGAGAAGAAGAAGCTGAGCTTTTATTCGGCACTAGGGCGGGCCCTCTAAGCGCCTGTATAGAAAGATACAGCAGGATAGATTCGGCTGAAAAATTAACATAATAAATGAAGTATGATAATAACAAAACAAAAGTTAATAGGTATTGTGACGAGGGCGAGGGGGTAAGAGAGAAGAATAAGAAGAAGAAGAAGAAGAAGAAGAAGCGTTTATTCTGCTCTAGGACCGCAGAGGCCCTCTAAGAGCACACAAAAGGTCAGAACAAGCAAATATCGAAGAAAGCAACTGAAAGAGTGAACGAGCGAATAAGAGATAAAGTAAATAATAGAACGGGCTAGACTAACAAGAGAGAGAGAGAGAGAGAACATCGCCTACGTATCGATATACGAGTACATTGCGGCCTGATTTACCTTGTGAGCGAATCCTTCGTCCCTCTGCTGGTCCCTCTTCAAGGTGCTCTGGGCGCTGTCGACGACGTTCCTGGACGAGGCGGAGTTGTAGGTGTCGCCGAGCACCTCGGCGGGTGGTTTGTAGTCGCGGTAACCCGTGGGAGAGGGCGCCATTGATTGTCGGTCCCCCTTCGCAGGGGTAAGTCCAACCCCTCCGAGGCCGTGGTCGGCCGTCGACGAATCGTCCTCCAACTCGAAGACGTCGTCGCTCATACTGTCGTCTCCCGTCATGATCTGCAAGAAAGAGGAGACGCGGCGGGTGAGAAATAGCTGCGATGAGGAGAACGACGGATAACTCTTCCGAGGGACGGGACTACGGGGTGCAAGGGGAGGAAAGTGTTGGCGTCTTCGACGCACCGGGATCTCGTCCGGAGATTAACGCTTCGGCGGGAATGACGAGCGAAAGCTCGGCGAATTTGTTCTTGTTCGTATTCTCGTCTTGGAATCCATTTGAGAAAATTGGGAGGAAATCAAATATGTGGGGAAATGTCGCGGATAATTAATTCGTTCAATTGTCGAAAGAATACTGAGTAATTGCACGGTATCTATAGAAATATACTATCTGGAACTAAACTAGCATCGGAATTTATTTGACGATTATTGATAAGGAACGTCGCGATGCCACGATATTGTTCAAAGGTATCGATCGTAATGTCACAATTGATTCGATCAACTCTCCTCGAAGGAGAAACTTCCTTAAAAGGTCGTTTCTGCAATTTCCTTGGCACGCAGGCGTTATTCCGAACGACTCTCGAATGCCAGGACGACGGTGAACTTTGTTCGCAAGGTCATCGAGGGGGGCGTCGAATGTCGAGCTTCTTAAGGAAGTCAAAGGTAATCGCTCCTATATTAGATCGTTCGATCGAATGACGCGATACTCTCGCGCAAACGTACACTGAAAAAAAAGATTGAATATTATTCTCTGTTAGAAGGATAATTATAATCTTATTATAATCTGAGAGTACGAAAGGTAAAATAGACCAAAAATTATCCTACACTGAAAAAAGTATTTAGCTAATCCAGTTATATTTCTGGCTGCCTCAGACACAACTAGAAAAATATTTCTAGCGTAGCAAGAATTCTTGCTATTGCGAAGAAAATTATCACTGCAATTACTATAATTTTCTAGTTGTGGCCAAATTTTTTTGAGTCTAAGGAAGATTAAATTTTATACCCTGGAAGGATAATTTTTTATCTGTTTTACCTTTCGTACTCAGATTATCCTTCTAACAGAATAATTTTTAATCTTTTTTTTTCTCAGTGTATAGGTACGAGTGGACTTAAAACGCATCTCGCACGCCGTGCAGATCGCTGCGCGGAGGTTTACATTCGGTCGTTACACCGGATGCCATTACCATCGACGATTGCTACCGAAGTAACGATCATTCGATTACGATGACTCCATCCAACCGCGTACTGCGCGCCTACTCGTAATGCTATACCTCGGTGCCGCGCGGTAAAAGCCAATCGGTATATCTCCGGGGAACGGGCCTTTTAGTGTAGCCACCGCAGCCAGCGTCCACTGCACTTAGACCGAGCGCGATCAATGTAATTGATGTAATGACCGCGGCCTTCCGCGGTATTCCAAACGCGCCGGAGGAGCGATCTACGCGATCTTAAGTGCGTCTCGCGAGAAGATCACCTGTGCGCCGTTTGCCAGTCGCGATGTTAACCTATTTATCGGGGACGAGAAGATCTAGATACATCGAGGCTCTCGCATTGATGCGAACGCGGCAGTCATTGAGCTGCCACTGAGGGAAAATATTTCTCTCGTCAAAAAAAAATGTTTCTTCAATCCCAGAAATTATATAATATGTTTTTCATTGAAGAAACATTTTTTTGGTACCAGCGATTATTTGCCTCAGTATGCGCGTAGATACGAATATGTGTGAAACGGTTGCAGATATTATACAAGTTGATTAGTGTGAGAACTACTTATTCTCTCTGCACGTCTGGATCAGTTATTCTAATGAAACAAATGATTATATAAATTGTCTTCTATAGTAGTAAGCAAATGAGTGTATTTTTTTTAACAAAGGAATATTTTCTCCGCTCGTCATGCTCGTGAAATGCAGCACATGACGCGATTTCTTATGAAAAACTGGACCCCAATGCGCGAACCAAATTTGTCCGTGACTCGCGTCAGTTTTACGTGGGAGCAGGAAGCAAGTGTGCAATCGCGTTACCAGCGAGTGAAGGGAAAGCGTCTCCGCAGATGATCTGCCGACGCAACGTTGAGAGCGTCCCAAGCGAACGGCTTTTAAACGTTCCGTTGCTCTTACTTATACATACACACGAGACGACTCATATGGAGTAGACTTTCAGTATCCACGCTGAAAAAAATTTGATCACAACTAGAAAATTATAGCAATTGCAGTGATACTTTTCTTCACAATAACAAGAATTCTTGCTACGCTAGCAATATTTTGCTAGTTGTCACCAAATAATATCTGAGGCAGCCAGAAATATTGCCGGATTAGCTAAATATTTTTGTCAGTGTAGTGAGAAATGTCAATTAAAAATCATCCGGTTGATAGAATACTAAATAGCCATAAATCGACATCTACAGAGAAGAAAAATTAGTCAGACTCTGCTGAAAATGACTTGCGGGAGCGCAAGTCATTATTTATTTATAGCAATGAAGTCTTTCGATATATCAAAATTAAATATGTACATATATCTCTCCTTTATAATCATATGAAATAGCATGTGATTGCAAGAAAAAAGTATCGAATTAAAGTGAAACGATCAAATTGATGTAAATAAATGATGATACATCAATTTTGTTCTACCAATTCTTTTTCCCTGCGCACGAGCTCATTCAATTTTTCTACGAAATATCACGCAATTACGATGCACTCCATTCAGACACGCCTCGAACGAATAAGGATCGCATCAAACGAATCGCTTCAAGTCTTTATAAAGATAGCTACCACCGTCCCGTCCTTGGAAGCATCTTCCGATGCCGTACGAATGCGACAAAGTCGCACGCTGCTGAATACTAAAAGGCGAACGCCAACCACAGCGCGCGGTCGTTCTTCGCCAAGCGCCGCGCAACAAAGTCCGCGCGTACTCTCGCATAGAGAACCCCGCGCGCGATGGGGGGATTACATCAGATTTCTTCGGCGTCCGGTATCCGAGAAACCGGCCATAAATCATTTATCCACCGTTCGCGCGTCCCTCGACGGCGCAAACTTATCGATTCTCTCTCGTATTCAATTTCCGGGGAAGTCTGGGACGATTTCGCCATGGGAAATTGGTGGAAAAAATACAGCAAGGACGTTTCGCCCAATAATCAGAGATCAGCAAAGTGCGGTGAGAAACAACACGAGGCCAGCGCGCGTCGACCCTCTCACGATGAGAGCGAGAGTCCGCTAAAACGCGGAGGGAAGACCGGTCGGAAAACGATAAGCCTCTCCTCGACGCGTCTCGCGGTCACCCCTCGGTGCGGCTGCAGTGCCGCCCTCCATTTCATTTCGCCCTTCAGACCGCCCCGTAAGCTCGAAGGGATCCGTCGGGGGTGCCGAAATGGCCCCCCCACCCTTGGCACCCAAGCACGCGCCACGTTCCGCCGATTTCCCGAATCGCTCGCGTCGAAGGGACGGGCCCAATTACATACAAACAGTGTAGGTATGCTGAGACAAAAATGTGGTAGATCAGATTAAATTAGCGGTCACGGGCAGGGGAACGCGGATCGAATTACTTGAGCTAATAATTTGCAAGACTTGACTACAGCTTGTTTTCGTCTGACAGTTTCAAATCACAACATCCAAATTACCTATTCCATTCCAGTAACTAGATTGGTGTTCCTCGCCCGGGTCACCGCTAATTTCTTTTGATTTAGGTACTATTTGTTTTCTCTGTGTATTTACGCGAGACCTTCTCGCGAGAGATATCCAAACACAGAAAAATACACGCGTTTTGCTCGCGCGGGGATTTTCGTTTTCGACATTTTACGTGCGCCGAGAAAAATGTCGATTTCACTAAAAGCCCGGAAAGGATGATCAAACCGCTTGGTCGAATATGGATTCTATATCTGTTTGTCTGGTTAGACTGACCACTTTTTGATTAGAATAACTAACAGTTCGGTTAATATAACTTGATATAGGGTCTTCAGAAATGATTACAGACCACGTGACCTACGCGCATATCCAACCAACATTGCACAATTGGTACTAGTCCGAGCTCTCAACCAATAGCATATGCGCGTAGGTCACGTGGCTTGTCACGTGGTCTGTAATCATTTACGAAGACCCTGCATTTGCTTCGACTGACCAGTATTTTTGTTAGAATACCTATAAGTAAACGTGTTTAACTAACTGCATTTTCACATTTTAACTGAATTATTTCTAATCATTTTTCTCAGTACGATCGTTATACAATCTGAAAACACAATATGTGGCATTTCAACGATAGCTGTGCTTCAATTACGAAACTCTGCATGTGCGTACGGTTAGGTATCTTGACGAATAGCAGAAGACGCCCCGCTGATAAAACAGCTCGCCCGTGCGGACGAGGCGCACGCGAATGGCGCGGAAATCGAATCGCGGAGCGTGACGACACGGATAGGTATAAATCTTTTCTCCGTCACGCGCACCTTTTCTCCTCTCGTAACGGGGAGACTCTTATGTTTAATTCCCGCGCGAGAGACAGATCGAGAAACCCGGGCGCAATGCGCGCCGACGACTCTCGGAATACCTGCTGCACCGGTTCTCCCCCGTTGCTCAATAACGCGTTGCGCGGCGCGTACAGCGATAATGTATCGCGTCACGTAACTGTCCGGCGTTGCGACATCGCGACGAAACACCTCACGCCGCGACGGGCGTTCGTCGACCTGCCGCATTATCGCGTTGCGAAAAAACGCGGAGTAGATGTCTCGCGGACTGCGCGCGCCTTGGGCGTGTGGCTGCGGCGCGTGTAATCGTAGACGTAGGATGGTAGTTTACCCGCGGGGTGTACCCCCCCCCCCCTCTCCCTGTGTGTACGCAGGTAATCCTACATGTATAACCACGTTGATATACATGCAATGTGTCCGGAGGATATATAAGCACGCGTGTGAGCAGCGTATCGATTCCGTTTCAACAAATTGCATCGGATATGTACCGTCGACGTGAGTCACGCGACTTCGTTGAAGAGAACCACGACTCCGAGAGTTTCTGTTCGACGTAATTTACAGGGGAAAAAAATTAGTCGAATCGATTAAATTGATTTGAATTATTTCGAGCAATTAATAGATAATATTTTCTTCATTAACATAACTGGGTTCAATCTAATATCCGTTCATTGACAATGAATATATGTTTAATCGCTATTAATAGATATTTTATTACTACAATGTTACATATTTAATCCATCATGTACGACTATTTTTGTACAGTTGGACCAATTAAGTACTTTTTAATTTAGAATTACTAATATTTACTGACATTGATTATGCTTGTACTGCAAATAAACGAATATATATTGAATTAAACATAATTTCCTTAACTCAAATGAATACCTATACCTACCATATGAAGCTAAACTCACTCCCCAGAAAAGAAACTCGAATCACTATTATCTCATTACCTACCTATGCTCATGCATTTTGGCTCTTATTTGTATATGATACTTTTTTGAAGATCACGTTTCTATCCGCAATAAAGTCTTATATCGATATAGACCGAAAATGCATTGATAATGTGATAATAGTGATTCGAGTTTCTTTCCTAGCGAGTAAATTTAGCCTCACGTGGTATTATTGCTTCGACTAATTTAAACCAATTCAGCCTTTCGACCAAATTTGTTTCTCATAGACAAAAGTTCGGTCCGTGGAGCGAACGTACAGTTCCCTCGTCGTTGTAGGCGACTAGAAGTAACATCCGTATGTGTCGTGTGACGCGTGGGAATAATCTCGCTGCTTTATCAAGGCCACACCGCGGGACGGCTGTAAAAGGATGTCGGGTGTAACGGTAAATTAAAACGGACGCTTACATTGAGAGACGCGGAGGCGGGGACGGTGACCATCGCAGGGCTGCTACCACTACCGCCCCTCATGTTTCCCTCGGGTGGATCGATCTTTCACCCTGTCACATTGGCCCCCTGCGAACAAAAACATTCGTGCTTAATGGCAACCGGCTTTTCGTTCTCCACCCTCCGCCACCTTCTTTCATTCTTTAATCGCATCGCTGCTCTCTCTTTCTCTCTCTCTTTTATTTACAAAATAATACAAGAAATATTGCCTGAACAACTTAGGAGAAAGATTATATTAGTAGAAGAAATAAGTGAAAGACAAACAAGGCAAACAGGAAATGTGGCAATAAGATGTAGGAAAACAAGAAGTGAGCAAAAGAGTCTATTCCATGATGGTATATTAATGTACAATGCTATACCGACAGAACTGAAGCAGTGTGATAGGCTCACTGTATTTAAGAGAACGTTAAAAGAATATAATATTATATCTCTGTGTGTGTGTGTGTGCCATACCTATGTAGTATATAAGAAACTCTATGTAAAGAAATAACTGAGAAAGCTAAATAAAGATCATTTTCTCTCTCTCTCTCTCTCTTTATCGAACCCCTAGGACACACGATTTCACAGTGTGGACGACCGTCGATGCAGAAGCCGATTTGAAAGGTTCAAGGGACTAAACCGCGCGTCGATTGGTTTTTTTATCGACATCGTTCCTCGATATACTGACATATTTCGTATGCGTTGCATCGGAATACTATTCCGTAATGCAAAAATAGATTACGAAATATAGTCAATTTGATTAGGTAAATCTGCAGTTACGGACGGGCGCGGGTGCTAATTTAATTACTTAGACTAATAATTAACTTAACCCGGATATAGCCTGCTTCCTACAAATAGCCGTTAATCGTCTGGTTATACTTATAAGCAAATTTATTAGTCAAAAAAACAAAATTCTGCATCCCCCACCCGAAGTCACTAATTTAGTCGAATACGCCATTTTTTCCTGAGTGTTTTTTATCGATTAAACTATCTACTCCATCTATTTCGAAATGGTATCTACGTATCAGTATACATTATTTTTTTTCAACTTTAAAGTTTACTCGACAGGGTGCGAGATACTTTTTCGCGATGAAAAATAAGCAGATCAGGTTAACTGATACATATTATAGTTATTCAAAATCTTCCTACTCTCTACTATTTCCCTCTTTCACCAAGTTCTTCAGCGCGTCCCACCTCCCTCCGAAGCCGCGTGTCCTACCCCAAAGGAAATATAATATTTTCCAGCCCAACGATCCATCTATACCGGCCAACTCCCACGACGCAGATAAAGAGACATCAAACGTGTTATCTTATTTGAGCAGCACGCCCACGCGCCCATTGTAATGTGTCGAAGCGTCTTCCTTCGTGTGCATCTACCTTTAATCTTTCCTTCTTCGTCACGCGCGCGTTCACACTGCTTTCTCTTTCGTCGTTCTCTCGCTCTCTACAGCTCCTCCACTCTCTTCTCCTCTTTCTCTTTTTCTTGCTTACGCCGACGTTCCTTCCCAATGTCGCATCCGCGCCTGGCCCACCCATAGCTACAAGTTCACCCGCCCACACGCTTCCTCTCTCGCGCTTCTACGAGATTATCTCACGCGGATCGTATAAGAAGGTTGTAAAGTCGA
Source organism: Xiphydria camelus (assembly GCA_963678675.1). NCBI lineage: Eukaryota > Metazoa > Arthropoda > Insecta > Hymenoptera > Xiphydriidae > Xiphydria > Xiphydria camelus. The sequence goes on along the minus strand of OY783199.1, from coordinate 24,175,983 downwards.
TTGTGTCGAGGCCTAATCTCCCCAAGACCGTATTACGTCTTTGTTTCGGATCTGTATGACATCCGTGCGAAACGTTTCGAATCTTTCAGCTTGTTAAGAAAATATTCTCCGTCGCAAAGTATGTAAATACATTCTTTTAATGCGAGTTATCCAAGTTCCACTGTATAATTGTTTCACGTCGACGAAGAAAAGCGTCGCGAATCCAATTGGAAAATATCAAATTTAAGGTTCCGAGAAAATTACATACGCGAGGGTAGCGTGCGCGATTACCCTAATTTTTTTATCGCTAACCGAACGCAGGAGCAAATACACGACCGCGACTCCCGGCGTGCCGCGAGCCGAATTTCGTCGTCACCCCGGAATTAATGAATACCCGGCTTAATTAACTAAAGTTAAGCGTCAGGTTTGGGGACGCGGTGGGCTTCGTGGCGTGCGCGTCCGCCGTCAAAGCGTCCTCTATATTTAGCCAAAGCCTTGGTACCCATACATTCGCGTCCACTCGTATCCCATGTTTACTCTCGCGTTGCCTGAACGCGTTGGACGTGTTTACGCGCGCGTCGGGATATTATCGAAAAATCTAAGCGTCCATCTCTCTCCCTCTCTCTTCTTTTCCATGCACCGTTCGCAAAGCGCGGATCTCATTAGGAGGCGTGCACAAATCGCGTGACGTATTTTTCGGCCAATTTGACCGTCCCCCTCCCTCTACGCGATAATCCACGACGCTCGAATTAATCCCCTCACCCCTCTTTTCTGCTCTCGCGCGATATTCTCTGAGCCTACCCGAAAGTCTGTGATCGCTGAAAATATAAGAAAAAAGTCATCCATATGTACCGTATGTCCGCGATCATTTGAACCATAGGAAAATTGCGAGTTTTGCATGAGCACCCCTTTGGGTCTCCTCGTCCAATAGAATCACCGGAGAAGCGTGAATGCGCATGCGTAGTCATCCGCGAGTGTGGCGTCCTCAACAAGTTCAGATCGGTTATCGAAATAATCGATCTGAGCTTGCTGACGACGCTACACTCGCGGATGACTACGCATGCGCATTCACGCTTCTCCGGTGATTCTATTGGACGAGGAGACCCAAAGGAGTGCTCATGCAAAACTCGCAATTTTCCTATGGTTCAATTGATCGCGGACATACGGTATATGGGGCAGACTCTTTGAGGTTGTCTGTTTTACACACGATATAGTTCCGAAATTTACTAGAAATTTTTCTCTTCCGTGTTATAATATTTTTGCAAATAAGAAATACCCGACCAGAAATTTGGCTTGACATGCCGGTTGTCACATCAGGCCCTGATCAGGCATACGCCCGGCATGCCGGATCCGGTTTGCCTTAGCTGCGCCGGACCCGGCCCTGATCAGGCATACGCCCGGCATGCCGGATCCGGTTTGCCTTAGCTGCGCCGGACCCGGCCCTGATCAGGCATACGCACGGCATGCCGGATCCGGTTTGCCTTAGCTGCGCCGGACCCGGCCCTGATCAGGCATACGCCCGGCATGCCGGGTCCGGCTTGCCGTAGCTGCCTGACGCTAGATGGCGCCGACCCTCTCGGCTCTCGGTAGTAAAACGGCGGCACAGTACTATATACCTAAGAGGACCACAGAGCGTCTAAGGCAGGAGTCGGCCTAGCCTTACTGACGAGTTCACAGGCCGACTCCGGGTCGAAATGACGAACTCACTCGTCTGCCACAGCGATTTTTGAAAGCGATTTTGTTTATATATAAAAATAAACAATTATCGTATGGGAAATTTAGACCCGACCCGACCCGACCAGAAATGTCGATACTTGTCACGTCAGGACCGAATAAGGCAACTTTATTCGGCCCTGGTCAAGCATGTAACGCGTTGTCACATCAGGGCCGAATCCGGTAACCGGATCCGGGCCCGACCAGAAATTTCGATACTTGTCACGTCAGGACCGGGTAAGGCAGCCTGACCCGGCCCTGATCAAGCATATAACGCGTTGTCACATCAGGGCCGAGTCCGGCAACCGGCTCCGGGCCGGATCCGGGCCCGATTAGAAATTTCGATACTTGTCACGTCAGGACCGGGTAAGGCAGCCTGACCCGGCCCTGATCAAGTATGTAACGCGTTGTCACATCAGGGCCGAATCCGGTTACCGGATCCGGGCCGGATCCGGCAACCGGACCCGGCCCTGATGTGACAATGCGTTACATACCTGACCAGGGCCGGGTAAGGTTGCCTGATAAGGGCCTGACTTCCAAGATCCGGCTGCCTGACCCGGCCCTGATGTGACAAGTATCGAAATTTCTGGTCGGGTATCGCGCGATTCTCCGGGAGACCCCCCTCCCGCCGCCGCGACGATCCGTGAAGTAAGAGTCAATCCCCCTCCACCCCTCTAAATGCATCGTGCGATCAGTGCACAGCCCCTTACCAACTACTGGTCGTATAGAAGGACATTCGCTTATAAAACCGACGCGAGAATGACTAATACCTCTGCTGTTTCTTCCTAACCTCCATTGTCGGAGTTCCTCTCTTCGGCCAGAAATATTCGGAGCATCGACTTTCGCCATTGTTTTGATCAGCCGGCGTTGCTAAATTTCCACTCGGCGCGATCGTTCGAGATTCGCACGGTTACGCGAACGCGATTTCTACTTTCTAATCCGCGCGATTTCGTACCTCGCGGCAACGCGTTGAATTTGGCTTTCGCGCGCGCACCGCGTTTCCAGAAGATTCGACAAAGTTGCACCTTCGGCTGCGTGCGCGTCCGAGCGCACAGCTGTTCGACGTCAGGTCAGAGCGAATGCATATTTTCGCATGTATTACGGCGTACAAGGAATACCACGCGAAGCGACACGCGGTGTCTGTGACTTCCCACGCCTCTAGATCCACTCCGACGACGCGCGATCGAATCACGACCCGTTAAATTGCAAATCGTTTATACCGGGAAACACGAGGCACCGAATTAGCCGATAAAACACCGCGACGCTAAACTGCCCGGTCGATACGCGGGACGGCAGATCGATTCGTCCGCTCAGTGGCGCTGCGGTGCAACTTTTTCCGTTGGCGGCGACGATTTCATTAATCGCGCAGCGTGCGTCGTGCGTAAACAAATGAAACCGATATCGAGACTGTCTGCGCGTGGCCCGTTAAAATTGCTCCGATAATCTCGTCGGACTAGTTTATTTCGCAATCGATCGCTCGATTGAACCTCGACGCGCGTCGGAGCGGTGTATTTGAGCATGTTGAAGGAGAAAAGGCGCACGGGAACGACGCGGGTTGCGGGAGAAGAGAGGTTGAGAAATGTACGAGAGCCGCGACGACGAAGGTAAGAGGGCAAATAAATATGGCGGTTACATCGAACGGCGCAGGCGAGTTGTTCTGCGTCGTGGGGAGAGAGGTATGCGTCGCGTCGATTTTCATCACAACTAAAATGCCAATATCAGTCGAAGAACGGGCGGCGAGATGAATTGCCCTGCGCACGGAAACATAGGAACTCTCTACGAATTACAGTTTGACTATACACTGAGAGAAAAATATAGTAGATTTTATTGAACCGGCGGTTACGGTGGGGGGAATGCAGATCAAGTTACTTGGGATAACGACTCGACTCGAATGGACTACAGTCTGTTTCCTTCAAATAACCGTTAATCGTTATAAGCAAATTTATTAGTCAGAGCAACTGATTCTGCATTGCCCCCCCCCCCCCCTTCCTCTCTGTAAACGCAGAATTAATTGAATATACCTTTTTCTCTCCGAGTGTAGCATTAAACTACGATTCCGTCCAGGAAGTTTGGCTATACCACATGACGCTAAACTTACTCTCTAGGAGACAAACTTGAATTACTATTCCCACTCATTATATATATCTATAAGCTTTTCGCTCATGCGTGTATCATACTTTTGCTGGAGATTACATTTTTATCTACAACAAAGCCTTATATCAATGTGGGCCAAAATTTCACAAGTAATGAGATAATAGTGATTGGAGTTTCATTCCCGGCGAGTAAGCTTAGCCTCGCGTATGGGGTACACGGTAAAAAATTCTGCAGCGTAGACCTGTATAGACCACTTTTAGTGTTAGATAACAATGGAATTAAGGCTGAATGACACCAGATGTGGTACATATAGGTCCACACCGGTGAAACGGGGTGTTATCATTAAACACCACTTTTATACCGTGTACAGAATTAGATATACACGATAATTAGACGTTTCTTTTTTTCCGGGGAACCGATAGAAATTCCTGAGCAAACAGATATTATCTCTGATTAAACCAGTATTTGGTACAGTTGTAGACGGTAAATAGAAATGTGTCCTCTCTGCGCTAATTCCTGAAAATGAGCTCAAATCTAAGCCCTCTCTACTGGATGAAGCAGTAAAAATTGCTACTTTTTTTTCTCCGTGCGACGCGCAACACCGTAAAACGAATGTATTCGCTCCATCGACAGTCGGAGCGCTTTGCGATATGAACGAATCCATGTCACAGCCATCCGAAAGATCCACGTAACTATACTGAGTCACAACAACGGGAGCCAATGAACGCGGAAGCACGAAATCCATACACCGACGACAAATCTCGTTAGAGTCATGAGCTTTAAACACAGTCGGTCGAGCGCCGTCGGTAATCCCCAGCGTGCAAAGTGGATCAAGCGATGCTGGAGTCGGGATAACAATCTCGTTATCCGCGGAGGGTTATCCGCGCGGCGGACGCGCACAGGGCGCGGAGGAACTGTTCGCGGGAAGAACTCGATTAAAACTCGGCCGGAGGTTGGAAAAGTTGACTCAACGAAGTTTCGACTCAACGAGAATGTTTTTCCACTGTCCTGCGTTTCTTCTGAATTCCTTTCCGGATGGCAAATCTTGCGAGGGGGTTGAAAAGGGGTGTACAAGGGCTTGTTTTTTTCTAGAAACGTTAAGAAAAATGCCTCGAATTTCGACTCAGCCTTCGGGGACCTAAATCGATTTTGTCATAAAAAATGTCACTCCTTTCGCCCCGATGTAGGGCAGTCATGCTATACCGCGCCACGAAACGGAACGAATCGATAGCGCGCGCGCCTCCGCGCACGACTGACGTTAAAAATGTTCCACGCGCATTTCACGACGAAAAGTTGGAAACGATTCGAAAAATGACCGCTCCAGCATCGCTATTCCAAAAACGATCATGCGATCGACGGAGGATTCAACGACGATCGAGCATTTTATATACAGTCCTACTCCCACTGACTGCGGATGCGCGACCACAACCCACGACAACAATTCTCTCCCCCTCTCTATCTCTCCGTCTCTCCTATCGGGTTATCACTCCAGATATATCAACACGAAGCCGCCAATCGATCGCCTATACGATCGTCGCTATCGACGACGCGTGGGCTCGATATTTCCCATTCTCAAACCCCCACAAAACTCGTCCCCCGATACCCGCGCACATATACACAATACGACGGAGAGATCGGAGCAGAAGTATCCGTGCGCTGATCGTCATCACCTTCGTCCCGCGCGTCGATGACTCCCGCGCCTCGTCGTCCCGCTCCTTCCACCTTTCCCTCGTCCCACGAAGCGGACAACGCCGAACGAAAAGGCGACACCCTCCGCCAGAGCGAGACCGCACGCGTCGAGGAACAAACTGCGACGGGGGGAACGCGCGATACGGGGCGAGCGCCAGGCACGCGCGACTATCGCTGTAGGAATCCGGTGGAATCGCGGTCACGGGGGTGCGTGGCTACGAGAACCTCCCTCAAAGAAGCAATCACACGCGGGGGACGTCGATCGACGCAGGCGCCGCGAGCGAAAGCTGTCCGATATCACCTCCTCTGTCGTACTTGCTACGTCACGCGGTTTGTACGTGTTGCGTCACTGTTACGCGTGCGTGATGCACGTGGTTCGCGCTCCGTTTATCCCCGACACTCGTTACCCCAGACGCGTGTACGCGCGGTATCCCGCACGGCGAAGTTATAATAGGTGGCTCTCGCCCGAAGTATCGCCCCCGACGGAAGCCGAGGCGAGACGAGGGAACTCCGAATCACGCGTGCATCGCGCCTCTGCGCCTACGCGCCTGCCTTACGGGCATCCTCGCCCGAAGCCTCCAGCGGATCGATTAGCCTCGGTGACGTCACGGGTCACCCCCGACGCGTGCCGCGCGACGTCGCGAAGGATCGATGCGAGAGCACGCGGTGTGCGCGCCGGAAATTTCTCCTGCGCGCTACGCGGGGAACGATTGGGTGTACGTGCTTCTCCCGACCTATACTAGAGCGGTCGGGCCGCCGTCTGCGAGTCGTCACTGTACAGTGCCGTGCGCGCGCGGAGGATGACGAGCGAGGTCGTTGTGAATGGGCAGGCCGCGCGGCGAGATTGTAGGTACGCAACCGCGGACCGAGAGAGGCGGCCGGCGATGTTTATGTAGCGCGGAGAAAAACGGGAGTTTCGAGCGCGTCGCGCGCGTTTCCCCGTTGGGGCGCGACGTGCGATTTCTCGAAGGCTTGTCGTGCTTTTCTCGTTAGGAACGCGTTCACGGGCGTACCTAGGTACTCGGATGGACAAATGTACGTTCACTCAAAAAAATTTGGCCACAACTAGAAAATTATAGTAATTGCAGTGATAATTTTCTTCGCAAGAGAGCAGGAATTCTTGCTACGCTAGCAATATTTTTCTAGTTGTGTCTGAGGCAGCCAGAAATATAGCTGGATTAGCTAAATACCTTTTTCAGTGTTGATCGTACAATACGTCAATTTTAGGTAGTATTGGCTCATCCGGTGCATCAAGGTTGTGCGCTTCGAGCCGCTCAAAACGCGTAGAATATGAATCGTCCACAGATAAATTCAGTTTTACTCGTAAACTTTATTATTGTTTTGAAAAATCAACAATTCTGACAGACAGAGATGAGCTCTCCCGTTAATCGGCTCCACGTATTTTCAGTCCAAAACCGAAACTGCAGTGTCATTTCCGAATGTTAAAAGTCTCCGCGCGAATTCTCCGGAAACTTTCTCCACACGCGCGGCTATATGTATCTGCCACGCAAGCCGGATTGGCCGCATATACGCGTACGGAAGCGGAAGAGGCACTCATCAGTGCATATCCAACGATATCGAGTTTCCCGCGCTCTCTCGTGCGCGGAATAGCGGGGCGAATGTTGACTGAAAGCTAAGCCGCGCGCGATCAGGATTCTCGGAACGCGAACCGGTATTATATCTTCGCGCGCGTTTCGCTCGGCGAGCGCGCTTCTTCGCACCTGCGGACGTTGCGGGACGGCGGGTTGGACAGCCCCGTCACCAGTGCTGCGCGAAACTCAAATTACCGTTGTTATAGGACATTTGATGATATGCAAGTAGAGAAGTCGAACGCCTCGGTCGAATAATACCTGCTGACCGCGTTTGACGTTCTCAGCTCAGGGTCGAAATGTTCAAGTCGTTTGTGATATCTGAGTGGGATAACTCGTGATATAAGATAGATTTTAAGTAATATGGAGGATTGATTGATTGATTGATAAAGATTTTTATTTGTTCAGAATTGAACAAATGTTTGTAGCAAGCTACGAGAACAGGCATAGCAAAATTACGTATTAAATTTTAGTGAAGCATTAAAACGAGCAAGATTGAAAGAATATAAGAGGAGAGAATGAGAAGAAGAAGAACAAAAAAGAAAGGGCAAGTAAGCGAGTAAACGTGTGAAAAGAGATAAAGTAAATGATAGAACTTGCTAGACTAACAAAATAAGGTAAATAAAAGTTTACAATAGAAATAATACGGATTAAACTAACAAAGTAAAGTATAATAATAAGTGGAAGTAAATGATACGAGAATAAGCGCTTAAAGAAATACGTAAACACAATGACGTAAGCAAAGCGGAGTAAGAACTAACTAGTCTATTACAGATAGTAGCCAACGAAAGAGCCGTCCTTTGAACTCAGGAACAGAAAGAGAGGGAGAGAGAGAGAGAGTGATAATATAGATCCACTGGAATTGGCCCCTGATTTTTACGGGAAATCATGCTAATGAGGGGTCAGTGATAGAAAAATCTGTATTACCACCCTCTCTCTGCATATATATATATCTCTAAAGTCTTCCATATCGTTGGAATCCTTCTGCGATTCCTCACACATCAGTTCTCCCGATCCAAATGAAGAGGATCCCCTTTTGATCCCAACCGGCAGAGCCCTCGGCAATCTCAGCGAGGTTCCCGGCAACCCCGCCAATGCCTTTGCCGCCGATAAAATCGCGCTCCTCCGAAATTATCCACCTCGGGAGGGGAGGTGCGCGCGCGAACTCACGGTGGGGGCTGTTCTAACGATTCCCGCTTGCGCCGGGCGCGAAACTCGGGCTGCGCGAGATACGGAGCTTCGTAAGTACGGGCTCAGATGGCGACGCTTTCCGCGCCGAAGGAAATCCCCCCGATTACTGCAGGTCTATCCCCGAGGATTGATTTTTTTTTCCGCTACGATGATCCGATTATGTGCGACGCGGATGACGTTTCGATGAATGACGCCGTTCGATCTTTCTAGCCGTTGGGAAGGGAGGAATGAAACGGAAAATAGGTTGACATAGGAAGTCCCTCTTGTTGTAATCGCAGTCCTCGTCGCGATCGTTCGATCGTTGTTGCTTCGGACGAGTTGATCGCTCGATAAGGGATTTTCAGCGGCGGTTCGTTCGTGAAAACGGAATAAATGTAAACACCGTAATTTTTCACGAGATGTCCAACCGATTTGGCGTAAGTTCGATGCGAAAAGGCGATGTGAACTGAGCGGAGTATATTTGAGGCAACTCAAAATAGTGTTTACAACAACACGTTGCACTGAAAGAAATATTTAGCTAATCCAGCTATATTTCTGGCTGCCTCAGACATTATTTGGTGACAACTAGACAAATATTGCCAGCGTAGCAAGAACTCTTGCTATTGCGAAGAAAATTATCACTGCAATTACTATAACTTTCTAGTTGTGGCCAAATTTTGTTGAGTGTGCATACGTTTGAACACTTTCATTTTCACCACTCACATCGAATGCCATTCACACCGAAAATCGTCAACGTTTACCTCGTCTCTTTTCGCTTCCCATCAATCAATGCACATGGTGATAAATTCTACGGTGTGGACCTGTGTAAACCACTTTTGGTGTTGGCTAAGACAATGGCACAAGACTGAATGACACCAGACGTGGTAAGTATATACCTATTGGTCCACACGGGTGTGAAATGGTGTTAAAAATGAACACCACTTTTTTTTTCCCCGTGAGACACTGAACTCGCCGACCGAAGGGAAAGATGTCCATTTTTTACGGAGTATCCGTATGGAAGCATATTAAATCGACGCGGAATCCAACGTATACGAATGCGATTTCTAAAGATTCGCCTTGACGCGGAACAAATCGAATCGTTCAATTTCCCATAAAACCCACGCGGAACCGAAATCGGAACGCGTTGGCGTTTCTGTAAAATCGCGAAGAGTTACGGTGTTAATTTCGACGCCACGCGACCGCAGCAATCGAGCGGAATGGTGGATGCCGGAGGATTTGTTCAGGAGGGAACAGAAGAGGGAGCGAGAAAGAGCGAGCGCTACGTGGAGAAGGGTCGAGAAAGAGGTTACAGGGGAGCGCGTCGCGGCAGCGGGGAGGGGTCGCGAAGGAGGCCAAGGGCCGAGGAGGAGGCCTCCCAATTAGCACGAAACGCCGCCCCTCCCAACGGACTTTCAATTTGCCGACGGATTCGCCAAAACGTCGCAGCGAGAGGCGAGTTCTTCGAACGAACGACCGGCGGATTTCGTCCTCGATATCAATCACTCGGCGACGATTTTATTCGGTCGCTTCTCGAATAACTATATTCGAGGCACTCGCCGATCCTCGCTTGACGTGATATTCGTGTCTCCGCTCTCGAAATTAAATATTTCCACGAATTCTGTATCCCGTATCATTTTCATCTCATCACGCATCAGCGCAGAGAATCGGAATATTCCTCCGAAAAATACCGCGAATAAGACAAAATCGCTGACGGAAAATAGAATTTCAATCGAATCTCTGTCAAACGACCAACCAGGATTTTAATCCTTGCGTTTCTTTCATTCCCCATTTGCATACAACCGAATAATCGGCCTCGTCGAAGCAACAAGTAGCATTTCAAAGAACAGCGTGACACATTCGCCCTTCCCACATTTTGGTCTGTCAGTCTGTATGTCTGTCTTTCTTCTCGTCCAACCTCGACCAACGAAGCGCGCCGTTCCTTTCCGCATAGCGCGCAGTCACCCTCGAGTCGCTTTCCTCGACCCCGCGCGTCATCGACGAGTCCTGCGCGACACCTTCGCCTAGCGCGCCGCGCTTATCTCAAGCCCCCCGAAACCCCCTCGCACATCGTCTGAAACGGCTAGCAACGGCGCCGCAGTCCCGTCATTCACTTTCCGCCGCAGCGGCTCTCTCCACCCGTACACCGCTCGCGCCCCCCTGCATGGGTTCCTGTTTACTCCGCGGCACCGCCGTGACGACAGCGTCTGCGTCGCGGACGTCCGGACGCGCGCCATCTTGCACGTCTGCGTCTCTCTGCCCGCGAATTCAGGGGAACATGAGTCGAGCGCGCGGGGGACCCGCCGGGACACCGCCCATGCGACCTGAATCGAAAATTCCGACCAAACAAGTGCTGCCGCTCCGGCGCGGCGTTGCCTCTCGCCGTGCAATGCGCGGAAGAAACGAGGAGAAGGCTCCGTAAATAGCGAGGGAGCAGAAACGGCAGGAAGCGTTTCTCGGCCGGGGGTATTGTATACCGCGCGTCGACTTCCAGGCGCGTCACGGTCGGGGGTCGTCTCGCGTCGAAGGCCGAAGAATTATTCGTGGGGCGAGGAGCCGAGTCGCGCGCCGGCGAAGAAACGCCCCGCTCCGGTAGAATTTCCGTGGGAATTTCTGGGCCCCGTGAGTGGCTCGAGGTTTCGTTTCGCGGTGGGCCCCTCCGACGCGGAATGTGGGCCGCCGCGCGAGTTCGGGGGGCTCGAAGAGTCGCTCGATGGTAGCTGTGGAAATTGGGCCAGCTCTCGAGAATTCGCGACAGATGCGATATTCGGGGAGCTTTCGAGAAAATGCTGTAGGTACATCGATGATAAAAATATGTGAAATCGTGTCATCAAACTCTCCCGTTGCTAACGCGAACGATATTTTTATCGTGTCGACGAAGCGATGAGCGATTCAACGAGAATGTCATTTACATCAATGTCAGACCTGAACAAAAAAAACGTACCTATATTCAAATCAACGAAATCTTGCAACTGACCTCTTCTCTCGTTAACGCAAACGTTATATTTATCGAATCAATGAAGAGATGATCGATTCGATACAAATATCATTGGAGTGAACTCATAGATGGGAGCCAGTTTTCAACATTTGGTTGATTCGTCTACATTTTTTTATCGGTGTAGGTACTCTAATAGCAGATGTACCGTACAATGTATGTCATTCACTATCGAATATTGGCTTGGATTGCCTCGGAAAGCTTCGCTGATATCTCATTCCCTTCGATTTGTAGGTACCTATACCTAATCATCACATTTCGATAATAATCTCTCAAAAGAATTGATCGAAAGCCAAAAAGCGATAAAAAAAAAGACGCGAATTCCTTCTACGCTGTGTTTCCCATAGAAAAATAACCCCACCCGACCGAGGCGACGGAAAACCTCGTCATCGCGGCCATCTTCTTGCGCTACTCTCTCTCTCTCTCTCTCTCTCTCGTATAGCGGCGCGTCGAGGAGGTGGCTCGAGATTCCACGCGGTGCCCGCGCGCGCAAAACGACTGCAGGGACCCCGCGGACGAGGCGCAGCGGCGAGGGATCCGCCGAGATATCGATTAGTCTATTCGCGAAAAAGTCGGCTGGCCTCGTGACGCTCCCTTTCGCACGCGCGCGCGCGGGGAAATTGCGGGCTATTCTCGCCGTGGCGCGATTGAAAGAAACCGCGTTCCCATCCCCCCCCCCTCTCTCTCTTTCTTCGTCAGCGAACAATCCCCGCAAACAGCTATACCTCAACGACACGAAGAATTAGTCAAAGTACCTACACCGGAGAATCGAATCGTTCCGCTCAATCGGTGGAGAAGTTAATCATTGATCGCTCGAGAAAGACTCTCCGTACGTTCGTTGACTGAAAACAATATTTAGCTAATTCAGCTATATTTCTGGCTGCCTCAGACATTACCTATTTGGTAACAACTAGAAAAATATTGCTAGCGTAGCAAGAATTCGTGCTATTTCGAAGAAAATTATCACTGCAATTACTATAATTGTCTAGTTGTGCCCAAATTTTTGTTGAGTGTCGACTTCGTTTAGCCAATGGGGCGAGCCTCTGTAATGTCGTTTATAATTCGCGACTAAAAATTCGAGCGATTATATTATCCCCCTTCTCCATCCAGAGGACTTTCTCAATTGAAGTGCTTATTTGCAAAACTCAACAAGAGTCCAAGTGTGGGCAAAATTGAGTTATTAATGTCATAGGGTTCACAACGGGCAAAAGACTGTTTTCTGTACCTATTTATTTCTCAAGCGACTTGTAATTTGTTGCTCAAAACAACATAAGCAGCTAATATAAATCGCCGTTGTGAACCCTATGACATTAATAACTCAATTTTGCCCACACTTGGACTTGTTGAGTTTTGCAAATAACCACTTCAATTATCCCCGCCCTTTTCTCTTTCTCGCCCCCGCGCGACAGCAGGATACAAACGCCCCAGTCGAAGGGCAAGTTTAAAATCAGTCATCTCGAAGCCATTTGCGCAGATATCGAAAAACAATGTAAATAAAAAATGTTCCTCTGTATCTTTACGACAAAAAAGCTGCTCTACGTTTTTCGCACATCTCCACTGGGTTCTGAGATAATCGCGTTCAAAGTCAAACAGACGCCGGAGCATCCTGCATTCCTTCCGCTTCAACCCCAGAGATTCGCAGTCAACGCACCGCGATCGTCACATTCGCGATGGCAGCTGCGTTCATCGCGTAACGCGTAATTAAAAACTCGCTGCCTTCTCCACCCGAAGAACGCCTCCCTCTCTCGTCCCTCCTCTTCGCCACTATATCAGCGATAAACTCTCTCGTCAGTCGAGTGTTGCGCGAGTCCAGAGTATAGGCAGAGGATGCCGCCGTGGCGGCCACGCACTCACACTCCCCCCCGCACCGCGAGCCCCGCACACGAGAGCGCGAAGATTTACGTCTAGTCGCAGATGTGGGAGTCCGCGCGCGCGGGATCGGTGGAAGGGTTGAAGAACGTGGTTGGAGCGGGTCGTGAGGCGCGGGACGCGGGTGGTGTGGGGTGCGCACGGGGGGTGGGACGAGGCGGCAGTTAGCGCCAGACGGTCAAAAACTCGCCGAACCGGCTGCCGCTGCCGGCTTCCTTTTTTCCCTTTTTGCTTCTCATCTCGCTCATTCATTTTAACTTACTCGCGCGGTGTGTGCAAGCCGACCCGACTCTCCTCTCCCCTCCACTCCCCTCCTCGCCGCGCCTCGCCTCGCCAGCTTTTAAACCTACTTACGGCTTCTTTGTTCGTCCCTCGCGTTCGCCCCTCCCGCCCCCCACCCACCGGCGAATACTTGCCCCACGGCCTCAAAGAGATCGGCGATAACCTCGCGCGAGAGCCGAGACACACGGTGAGCTCCGAAACGTAAAAGGGAATCTCGAGAGGAGAGAGAGCGCCGCGGCGGTGGTGGAGGAGGAAGGAAGAAAGGCGCTTCTTCGCGCGAATCTCTAATCAAATTCGCGCCCCGCCGTTCGAGTGTGTTACCTACCTACGAGTGGCGATAAGGCTGAACGGTTGTGGGTTTGCGGAGAGGGTGCGATTGCGGGGCTTCGGAATGTTTTTAACGTTTAACGAAGGACCCGACCAGGGGCAACACGAGTATTCCCGTAAGAATTCCATGGAAAAAGGACGCTTGTCGATTTAGCGATTCGAACATCGCGCGAATATTAGAATCGCGGAAAATTGCTGTCGCTGCGCGGAGAAGAGGAATCAGTTGAATCTCTCTACCGAAAATTACTTGCGGACTCGCAAGTATCTATTATTCATATCAATGAATTTGTTTGATAAGAGTACATCAATTTGATATCTTATCCTTGCAATCGCGTAGAATGCCGTGTGACTGCGAGGAAGAAATGTCGAATTAATATGAAGAAAGATCGAACTGATGTAAATTGATAATTACTCGGAACCCCTCTGCAAGCAATTATATCGGTAAATTCAACTAATTCTTTTTCTCCGTGTGAGATGACGATATCAGCGTTGATATCGCAGGTTGCTGCACTTCTCGTCATTTCCGTATAATTCATGTGGCGCGGATCAACGACGTCTTTGCGCAAACGATTTTCCGATATTACGTATGTACCTAAACGATGCATCGAAACGATGGTAACATCGATGTCCGCGGAGGGGAACATATTTAGATTCTACGAGTTCCTTTCCCGTAATATTAATATACCCGCTCAGTTTGCATGCGAGTCCCGGCCCTGGACCGATCGAGGTACCTATCGATCTGCAGGTGGCTGTTCGGGGGATTGCTTACAATGCGATTTATTACGCGGGACCACCTGCTCCCAAAATCTCGATCGCCCGGATCCGCAGCGACGGCGGCTCTCTGACGGACGCGGAACGAGTCTCGCGCGACTGCTGGAACCTCCTCGAGAGAAATGGGAAAGCGGGAAATCAAATTGCCCCATCGATCGAACCCTCTTCGCACACTGAGACAAGTAATTCGGTCAATTTAACCGAAATCCTGGAGACCGTACACACACTGAGGGAAAAGGTCCAGTCGAATGCGAACCTGATGGGAAAATTTACTTGAGATAAATATAGGAATTTATTCCCATCGAAGTCTATGTGAATGAAATAAATGTTTAGCGTGTCCTTTTAGGTAATCGAATACGAACCTATATAGTAGAACACCGATCAGATTCAAATGGACTTCTCTTCCATGTGAATAAATTCCTGTTCGTCTCGAATAAATTTGTCCATCGGGTTCGTATTCAACCAGTCCTTTATCTGGGTGTAAACAAACCGTTTGATGAAATATGGATCCTCCGTCTGCTTGGTCAAACCGACCATTTTCTGATTAGAATAACTATAGACGTTCGATTAAAATAACGAAACACACAGTCGGAATAACTAAATAATTGGTTCGATTTACCAGTATTTCGGTTAGAACAACTTGACTCGTTCAATCGGACGCGTTTTGTCATTTTAATCGAGTTATCTTTCCCGGCGAAGTTCTAACGAAATTCCGGACTAAACGATTCGGCATTTTTCGAAATTCAAGCTCGAATTATTCGCGCGATCGATGTCGCATGTTCACCGACAAACTCCTCTACGTTCGTTTCCACGCCAGGACCGGCGCGAATACCTAGAGCAGGATAATTTCGGGGAAATCGAATTAGCCGGGGACGCGGAAGGCTATATCAATATTCCGTTGAACGGGGAGATTATTGACGAGCGAGTCTCAATTAGGGGAGGGATTCAGGGAGTCGTAGATGATTATCTAGAACCGGGTAGTCCCTCTGTCCTCGACTCTCAGGACCATAAACGCGTTGACGGATTGTTATGTCGTCCTCCCCTCCCCCCTAACCACGCTCTGCGCCGTTCACCGCCGCGGCTCAATTCCGTCCTGTCTCGTCGTTCCACTTGTTGATATTAAGCGTCGTGCACACGGGCGAGAGCGGGAGCGCTCCGCGGTCCCCTCCTTCCCGGTAAGGGATCGCCAACTTTTTTACCTGCGAAAAATCTGGTTTGCCGCCGGGATTTCGAGATATTAATAAATAATTATGTAAAATTTATGAATTTTGTTTATTGATGAACGACAAGTTGATTCTATGCTCGAAGTAAGATAAATATTTATGAAATCAAACGGTAAGCAGTCGTCCATTGATCACGTGAGGTCCGAAGGGGGAGGGGGGTGTTCGGCAAAAATCACGAAATATTACAAGGGGGGAAGGGGGGTTGTAGTGAGAGATATCACGTGTATTTATTTTTTCGTCGAACGCGCGATTTCTAAACAACCTGCAACCTTAATGTCTGGACATTTTTATCACGGTCCTTAATTTTCCAGAATTAAATTAGATTATACTTACTAGTAATTAAAGATAATATTCTAAAATTTTTAAGATACTTTTTGTACTAAGAAAATACACGTGATTTGAGGGGAGGGGAGGGGTTAGTCTTAAACCTCACCACGTATCACCAAGGGGGGGGGGGTAAAAAATGCTAAAAAGCATCACGTGATTAATGGACGACCCTTAAAATTGTCCGACAGGTTTTCTGCTAGGTACCTATGTCCAGTCCGACACTCTGAACATGTGAAATTGATAAAATTTGTTAACCAATTACCAACGAGCTCATTTTTTTCGCTAAAGATGGATAATTATTTATAAAATTTGATGGTAACATTGTCCGACGAGTTTTCTGCCGGGTAGGTATGTCCAATCCGACAATATTCATAATTTTGACATGTTTGTTGATTGATATCTCGAAACCCCGGCGGAAACCAGACTTTTCGCAGATAAAAAAAGCTGGCAGACTCGACAAAATGAAGATACTCACAAAGTTTCAGAGGAGTGTTAATCGTTTCTTTTTTTCTTATGAGGGATCCCTTACTATCCGCTCTCTTCGACACGGTGCGACGGCCTGGGAATCGCGTTAATTACAGCCAGGAATGGAGCGCCGTCAAATACAGTGCTTCACTGCTATGAGGAAGAAACAAGCATAGTTTCGATTGTCTACACGTGACTACTCGTTACAAATCCTCCTTGATAGTACGTCAAAAATAATCTAAAGTTCGATTTTTGATTCAATTTCAACGACTCGGATTCAAAAGATTTCCCAAAGGTATTAGGTATACATTAAATTCCTTTATAACGTGAGACTGTTCGCGTTACAATTCTCAATGGCTCCGATTAAGAAGACTCTCCGAAAGTGCATTAAATTCCATTAGGTATAATGCGAGCAAAATCGTTCGCATTATAATTCTCAACGGCTCTGATTCGAGAAAGACTAAATTTCTTCATAATGCGAGATATTCGCGTCAACGTCATATCGTCCTCTCGTCGATAGATAAGTGCAACGATTTATTAACACCCGTAACTCCGCGTACGGAAGAAGCAATGATAAGTACTTACGACACGGAGCGGCGCCAAGTGCGTACACGCACGCACACAAACGCGCTGTAGGTACGCGAGGGTTCTCGCGAATCGAGAGGGGAAAGCCCCGACTCGCGGAGAGCGACGTTATAATTGATCGTTGATTAACGCCCGCCTCTCGCGCGTCCTCCTCGCCTCAACCTTGTCCTTTGGCGCCCCAGGAGGTCGTACCGTTCGACAGCACGGTGGGCCTTGGCTTGGCTGGCCTACCACGCCGCGAAGAATCGATTTCCGTTCGAGTGCCGCCGCGGTACGACATCGTGCAGCGCGCCTCGAACTCGGCCGAGAGCCGCGCGAGTGACCGTCCCGCTTTCCAGCCCTGTCTGAACGCTCTTCGTCGTCCTTTCTCTGCACCGATTAAAAAATGCAATTCAATCGACCTAATATTTCAAATCGAATCTCCTCTGGTTGAGTCTTTTACAGAATCCATTGAGATGTCGGCTTAACCCTTTCGGCCCTACCGATGGCATTTACCACCACTTTAATTGCAGAGCCCTGTACAAGCACAAGACCTGTATTTTTTTATACATAAAAAAAATTATTGATTAATTTTCAAAAATTCAGGGCTGAAAGGGTTAACGCGCTTTTCGTAATCAGCGCGAAAAAATACGTCGGGTAGGACGATCGAGTGTACGTTACCTGTGCGAATGTGACTGATAAGTAGGATTCAGAATCCAAAATGAAAGACGCTATTTATGGAGAGTCAAAAATTGCAGTGATTTTCCGCGGAAAATTGCCGATATCTCAGCGTTCCGCTGAGGCTTTCTCAAACCTGTGATTTTTTTTAAATCAGAATGAAAAAATAGACAAGATATAGGGTAGTCGAGAGTTCGATTCAAGGGATTTCGATTTTTGCGAAAATGTCAAAAACCGTATTATTTCAATAATATCTATTATTATTTCAGCGATAACGATTATTGTTTATTATTGTTTTAATAATATACCTACGATATTTTCATCGTTACGAATAACGACGATAATTTTATTTCCACATGTAGATACCTACGAAGAAAAACATTTAAAATTACACCTGTTTGAAATCTCGTCGACTGCAGGCCATCCGAAATCGCGTAATTCGATCGTTAAAATAACCAGAGGTTGTGTAGCTACAACAGTCACCTGTTAACGCGAGCTCGTTTCCATCGGAAAACCGTATCGGCGTTGCGACGCCAGAGGAAACGCTCTCATTTGCATGGAAATTCCCGCGGCAGCTATACCCGCGCGCCTGCAGTCAAAACAGTTTGCGGAATTAGCACGGTTATCCGCGTTCCAGCTGTATCTCGTTATCGATACACCGCGCGCGCGGCTAAACGCCTTCTGGTTCGGCGCGGACGGTGTGTGCGGGATCTGGGGCGAGCTTCCCGCCGCGATTACCGCCGAAGGGGGTCGCTGCCGAAATCGATTCGCTGATTTAATCTCGGGGCGTGCCGCGCGAAAGTGAAATTCCTCGTCGAGTAGCCGAAGACAGGAACTTGAAGAAGAAGAAGAACGATGGGAGACATCCAAATCGAACTCAGTATCGCAACAGAGAGACGCGAAATTAAGATTCGCGTAATTCCGAAGAAAGTAAGTTTTTTCACGAAAAAAAAAATTATTTTGCAGTTTTGGCAAAACCGGGTTTTGCTGAAAACTTTTTGCCGCCGCGACGAAAATATTATTCGTGGCGGTAAAAGGCACGTCTAATAATAGTAAAAAATATAACTGCAATCGCACACAAGTTTTTCTGGCAAAAATGTTTGCCATCCCGACAAATATTTTCACTGGATACTTTTGTAGTAATTTATTTGTCGCGATGGCAGTCGGTTCTCGGCAAAACCCAATTTTGCCGAGACTGCAGAATCATTTTTTTCCGTGCTTAACCGTGGGAAACGATTGATTTTACTGTACAAAAGAGTTTGAATTAAAAATGAAAGGCATGCCTGATTCACATTCGCACCAAAGTCTCTAATATTTCATTAGACACGCCATCGTGTGTGCGAATCCTACATAGGTAATATCTGCTATTCAACTTCGAATCGTACCCTTGTAATTACCCTTAACCCCGAGCTACATTCATCCCATTAATAAAAGGAGGAAAGTGGGGAGGGAGGTCACTCATCCAGCGAGCTCTGCGTTCCTCACTAATTTACGCAGCGAAAAGTCGACAACGCATCTCCCCCCCTCTCTCTCTCCCTCTTTATCCTCGGCGAGCGTCGCGTCGACCCTCGCGAAATAAATCTTAGTTATTTCGGTCCCACCTTCGGCGCTACTCGCGTCTCCGCGAGTTTGTACCGGGAAAGCATAAATTGGCTCATAAAGCCGCGGTCGCCGCATTAACAATGCGAACGAGCCACTTTGCCTGTAATTGAAGGGACTTTCGCGGGAAAGGGGCTAACCGGCGCGTAACTAACGGCCGACCGCGTGTGTACACGCACACGGAGAATAGAAGGGAGAGGGTTAAACGCGCGCTTCTCGCCTCTGCATTCGGGAAAACGACTCTCATCTGCAATTAATACATTTTATATATTGAGAAGAAAAATGACGGTCAATTTAACCAAAATCTTGGAAACGATAACCGCACACTGAGAGAATAGGTCTAGTCGAATACAAACTTGTGATGGAAAAATTTATTTGAGATAAATAGGAGTTTATCCACATCGAAGAAAAGTCTATTTGAATTAAATCATTATTTTTTGCAGATCTTTTTAATGGAATGCGAACCTAGTAGAACATCTATCAAATTCAAATAAACTTCTATTCGATGCGAATAAATTCCTATTCGTCTTAAATAAATTTGTCTATTGGGTTCATATTCAACTACTTAGACCTTATCCCTGGGTGCAAACTGTTTAGTGAAATATATGGGTCCATCCAGTCATCCATCTGTTTACTTAAATTGACCACTCTTTCTGCTTAGAATAACTTGATATTTATTTGGTTCAACTGATCAGTATTTTGGTTAGAATAGGTAACTAAACACGTTTAATCAGATGCGTTTAGTCATTTTAACCCAATTATTTCTCTCAGTGTACGCAGTGGCCACCCTCGATCATTGCCGCGCGCGCGCGCGTTTATATACGGCAGCTGTAAGCGATTATCGCGGATATGGAGGGTACGTGACATCAGCAGACTCTGTTTGCTAATCACGCGATTGTCCCGGAGCGTTCGCGTATGCGCGTTGATGACGGAGCGAACCTCCGTTATCGCGCGACGCGTCTGCAGCGGCGCCGAGAAAACGACCCAAAGGAAGGAAGGGGAAGGGGAAAAGAGTATTACGAGTGGCGAGGATAGAAAACGGCTGAAGAGCGAATAAGTATTACAAAGCTACGTACAAGTGCACCCGGGGAAACTATCTAGTTGAATGCGAATCTGTTAAAAAATCGATTTGAGATGAATAGGAATTTATTCACATCGAACAACATTCTATTTAAATTGGATAAATATTCCACTAGGTTCGTGCTCGATTAAATAGCTATGCAAAACATCAATCTGATTCAAATAGACTTTTGTTTGAATTGAAACAATTCCCATTTGTCTGAAATAAATGTTTCCGTTAGGTTCGTATTTAATTTGACCTTTCGCCTCGGTGTGAAATAGAGCCGATCGTGCGCGAATACTCGCCCGGCATCACAGATTCCATCGCTGGTGACTTTTTAAAATGTCATTTTTCAAAGTACTGATCAAATGGACAATTAATACTCGTCCTCTCATTATCTACGACGGTGTATGCTCTGGCTGATAAAAGCATAAGAATTAATTCGTGCACTCTGAGAAAAAAATTTACTTGATCGAAATAAACGTGCCTTTGGATAGTCCCAAGAGCGTATTTATTCGATTTAAATGAATATCCGTTGGACGCAAATATTAGATAATTGAATTAATTCGATGTTATTTGAATCAAATCGATATTCATTTAAATCGAATAAATACGCCCTTGGGACTATCCAAAGGCGCGTTTATTTCGATTAACTACATTCTTTTCTCAGTGTGTTCATTGTATAGTACGCTTAAAAATTATATTTAAAAAAATCACTATAGGTAGTGACAGAATCCGCGACGACGTAAGAATATACAGCAATGAGAGTCTCGCTTATCGCGACGAGAAAAAAAGAGTTCCGAAGCGCGTGGAAACTTTCGCGGCGTGCTGCAGTAAACGAGAGTGCTATGTATATGCGACCGCTTAACGACGAGTTTATGGGTGTCTTCACGGGAGGGCGGTAGAAAAAGAAGGGAGAAAGCACCTCATGGTTATAACCGTACAACTCTAATGGACGGTATACGCGTATATCTACAGATATCAACTATACAGCAGTGAGAGATGACGCGAGGAAAATGATTTGAAAAAAGAGGCGGAAGACGAGGACGTAAAATATCCGAGAGCGAAGCGTAACCAGCGGTGGAAGGGGAGATGAACGCTAGATGGAAGTGGAAAAGTACGTCGAGACGACAGACGACGGGATATAACTTTGTAGCGTCTCGTTATTCAACGATATTTCCTCGTTCGCGCAGCCCACGGCGTGTTTCACGTGCCGTGAAAAGTGCCGCAATAAAAGTCACGATCGCGAATACCACCGTGTCACGAGGGTGATGGGAGGTTCCCGGCTCGGCTCGCTCCCTCCCTCTCATATCTCCTCTCCTCGGTGTCGCCTATCCCGTTGACCCGAGGCCGTCGTGTAATCCGGAAACAAACTCCCTGCAGCGTTTCCTCCTCTGCAATCGGATATATCCCGCGCGGTTTAGTTGGCGGAGCTTCGGGAGCCAAGCTCGTATCTCGCGTCGAGGACTGCCAGTGCGCGCTCAAAAAATGCGCGAGCGCGCGACGACGACGACGACGAAAGAGGAAAGCGGGAGTAACCAGAGAAGCGATGCGCCGCGCGCGCGCGCGGAGACACGAGTCACGTTCGCGATGCTCGTCTCGACGTACGACACTTCCGTCGTTCCCTCGCTCTTATCCGCGCGATCGGCGCGCCGCTTCCGTAAAAGCTGCGCGCGGCTGCCTCGACGGGACGAAAACTGCGAGTACGTGGGGATCGGAGATCGCGTTTTACGACGACAGAACTCGGACGCCGTAACGCGGCCCGTCTCGCTCCTCCGACGCGCGTGCGGAGGAGCGAGAGGGCGATACGGTTACGGCTGTGGGCGAAGGAAAGGATTAAAGGGCCGTGGGACAGCGCGGTGTGCAGGCGCAGTAGACTAGCCGCATGGAACTCATTCCGCACGTATGCTCCCGTACGGAGAGCGAAATTGCTCCGTGTGTTCGCTCTACCGACGCGACGCGGGCATGCTCGGAATCGTGGATCGAGCGATTGCGACATTTTTCAAGGACGCGGGGGCGGAGGGAAAAGGGAATTTCGTACGGAGTACTCGATAAATCGAGGGTAATTAATGATATTTCATATGGCAGAAGTTGTTGTCCTCGGGAGCGATATAGCACACGGGAAAAAATTATTTTGCAGTCTTGGTAAAACTAGGTTTTGCTGGGAAATTTTTGCTATGGTGACAGATATATTATCAGTGGCAACAAAAGATATAATGTATTCATTAAGATGGCAAGTGTAACTGCAATCATGGTGACATTTTTTTCAGTGCAAATGTTTGCCACTCCAGCTGATACTTTTACAATTTTCGGATATAGGTAGTTATGTTTTGCTGCCACGGGTAGAATATTTTTGTCATGCTAGCAAGAAATTCTTAGGAAAAAACCTAGTTATGGTAAAACTGCAAACTGATTGTTTTCCCTGCACAAAGTAATCATTGTATGATTGTACATTGTAAATATCTACTCATCTTTCATTGCATTCAACGTAGCACTCGTCTACTTGTATGTATGTAGGTATGATACATCGGTGAGATACTATTGGCTGTGGAATGTCTTGAATGATTGCTATGTGAATGTGAAATTAATTTTTATTTGACGTAATAGCAGTTGCACCGAGAAAATAATTTATTAATAGTTAATAGATGTAATTTCAATCACGGCGAAATAAATAATTCATTAGATCAGAAAAATTGGTCAATTATTAAAATGTTTAGGTCTTTCATTCAAACGGTTACCCGCAAGAATTTATTTGCGCTAAATTAATATTGCAAAAGTTAATGAATATTTATAATATTTGGTTCAGTAGAATATTCATTTCGTCATATTTAAGCAAACATCTGTTAACTACAAGTAAACTGTATCCTCGGGTTGCATAATGTACAACGGCACTCTCTGCTATGTCGCTCCTAAAGGGGCGTCTAAACGGGCAATATTTTTACTGCAATAAGTGGCTGCAATATTGGCAATTATAGCCCAGCCATCATGAAAATATTTTAATGCAGTATACGGCTCGGAAATATCCTATATTTCGGCAATATTTTCTGCAACAGTATGGCCCGTGTTTAAAGGCACGGCTAAGCGGGCGACGATACCAAAAATGTGTAGCTATATATGGCCGGGACATACTAAAAATATTATCCTAAATTGCGCATAGTCTGGCTGCTATTGCTGGCAATGTTGCCGGCCACTATGTTGCAGCCACATATTGCAGTAAATTATTGCCCGTTTAGAAGGCCCTCTAGGAAAATGTCTGCCATGTAAGATATCACTAATTACTCCATTTATCCAAATTCTTTGTAGGTAGGTATCTGCTCATTTTTTCCCCATATACCCGCGAATCTCCTCGAGACCTGTTCGAAAGGCGCGTTTAAATTGCAGCGATATCGATCGCCGCGCGGGCCACGCGATAATTGCGAAGCTACGCGAATTTCCTTCCGAAGAGCGAGAACGACCGTTTTCGCCTTTTCCAGCGATAGATAGATACTAACGATCGCGCGTTCCTATTGAAAATCTCGTCCCCGTGTGCGCATTCGCCGCGGCAAAGCGACGCGCGTCGTAATTCACTCGAGAAGCTCCACCGCGGGCGTCTTTTCGTCTGTACAGCCGAAGCGCGAGGGACCCGCGCGGTTAGAGTTGTTCGACCAATTAACGAGGCGCTAACGAGGGTATCCCCCCTCCTCCTCAGCCGGGAACCTTACAGCTTTTCGGTTGACGGAACGCGCTGTACAGACGAAGAGAGGCCGGAAAGATGAAATTATAATTTTTGTCGGTAAAGGGGAGAGAGAGAAGGAGGGGGGGGGGGGTCCCCCTCCGTACGGCTATATACGAGACACGGAATGTCACCGATCCCGCGCGCGCCGCATTAGCGACGCGCAGGTTTATTCATGAGTTTTTCTATTCCGGGGAGCACGGGTTGGAGTGCGATTTCAACCCCTACTCTCTCTGGCACCCGCCGCTCCCCTCGCCCCTGTTTTCCGAGCGGGACACGGTGTACGCGCGGATTTAATGAGACTCGCCTTGCATCCCCGTATACAGCCGGTCTGCAACCACCATTTTCTCGTGCTTTCTCTCGCCCTCCTTTGCTCCTCTCTCTCTTCAACTCTCGATCGCGTCACCCTGTCGCACCGACACACCGTCTCTTCGTTTTCGGTGTTTACGTACAGAGATTGTAGACACGTTTTTTTCCGTGAAAATGGAAAGCGAAAGGCACGCCGGTATATATTTGCGGGCTGGCCGCGAATCGATAGCAAGCGCTTGTCAGTCGAGTTATTATAGAGCGTTGCGGAATAATTTAATGGACGGGCGAGTTTGATATCGCGGTGCGAAATGCTGCGGTTTTTTGGTGGGGCGAGGAATCGAGCAGTTTTTCGTCTACCGATTGCAGGGTATCGTCATGTTTTCGGAAAAGATGAGAGACGTCGACACACGGAATCCCTATTTTACGATATTACTCCAAATTCAAAAAGTTGAATTTTTGATAGATTTGACTGTCGACGCGACGTTCGAAGTCGAAAAAGCACCGAAAAAAAATACATCGTTAGGAAAATGTCCTGCGCTTTCCGATGCATTCGCGCTCGATGCACATCGTGGAGCGAGCTTAAGGCCGCGCGATAAGGGACGTGGAAGGGCGAGGGACGAGCGGGGTAGATGAGAATGGGGGTGGCATTGGCGCCGGCGCCACGCGACGCAGTCGATAAACACCGAGCACCCCCTTACGAGTCAACCCCCACCCTCCCCTAAAGCCCAATGACATAAAACGCAACAGGGGTGACAGAGCAAAGCACCGTACCGCGACGTTGCGAGAGGGCAGGGGTGACAGGGGGGTTGGGGTTGTACGGGAAATGAGTAAACGCATTAACTAACCGTAATATGAGACTAATACGATCTCGATATATCGGATCGGACTCACGTATTGAAAGAAAAGTCACGACGCTCTTTATTTTCTAATTTAATTCGAAAGAAATTCTTCGAGTATTGCAAATTACTTAGCGATTGATTACGATGATTAAGTAGTCGTAAACCGTGGAAACTACGTGATATTGATACTCGTCGAGTAAATAAGTTAAATGCGTTAATTGAAATATCGTATAAAAAAGAAAAAATAAACGAACCAACGAGATTGCTCTTACTCTCGCGCATCGTTTATTTCATCAACTCGATCGAGTATCGCGCGTGGAGAGCTACAGAGAAGTGGAAGTGGCAAAACGAGTCCTGCGGGAAAAGTAGGAGTCGAATTACTCGGACGAGTAGTCCATATTAATTTTTTTTTTCACATCCATGTCGAATCGTCGTCCGCCGACAGTGAGAGTTCACAACGAGATCGGCTGGGAGTTAACGCTCGTCGCGTCTCGTCGATTCGATGAGAGAGAGAGAGAGAGAGAGAGAGAGAGAGAGAGAGAGAGAGAGAGAGAGAGA